>WOFM01000027.1:0-19455 GCA_011428145.1 Ericerus pela | reverse complement strand
ATTTTTCTTCACTATCTGAATGGTCCTTTGAACTTGAATTTGTTCTTCGCAACGTTTTTACTTTGTCGATTAAAACTAGGTCATTAGTTTTAAATTCTCGAACTACTTTGTTTTTGTTGTAGTTGCGGGAATTTATATCTGCTGCTTTTGTTTTAATTCTGCAATGTTATTTTTCGTAGTCTGCAAATTATCTAGAACGTTTTGACGTTCGGTCATTGGCTTTGTTGTTGTATCGCGTATTTGTTTTCTATCGTTGTTCGTGGATTATATCCGTGAAGAAAGAAATATGGAGAGACATTGTTGAGGTAGTGTATGGGTGATGTATTATACGCATACACGACATTGAAGAGTGTGTCAATCCATTCTTCTTCTGTTTTTGGATTATACTTCGTTAAGCATTTTTTTATTATGCCATTAGTTCGTTCAACTAGTCCTTGTGTTTGTGGACTATATGCTGATGAGTGTATTATTTTGATGTTATTTTCTTTGCAGAAATTATGTACGAGGTTGTTCCTAAAATGTGTGCCATTGTCACAGGATATTATTTTAGGTTTTCCGTGTGTCGTCATAATTTTTTAAATAAATTTGATGACACTTTTGAGGGTTAGGATGTCTCACAGGTTCTACAATGCAAAAGTTGTGCATCTGACTACTCCTACAATGATATATCTTTTTTTCGTAGTCGTTGTAAAATTTTCCTACTAAATCTATTTCGATGTGGAAAATGGATCAAATTCCTTGATAGGAATTGGTTTCATCATTCCTATTTCTTTCAGGTTTCGTTGATTCATTTGGCATTCATGACATGAGTTGATGTAGTCATTGACTTTTTTGACTATGTTAGCATAAAATATCTTGATTTAATTTTTTCCAAGTTTTTTGTCTTCCAAAATGTCCTCCGTTGATGGGATCATTATGCATTTCTTTCAAAATGCTATGAGTTAATACATCAGGTATAACAGGTACATCCTGATATGGATTACTATTTTTTGATTTTTTCTTGTAAATAATATCGTCTTTTTCTTAGATAATATTTATGTGCATGTCTTTCTATCTGCTTTAGTAGTTGTCTATCGAAAATAAAGTCTTTACAAAAAATTGTTGACTTGTCCCCAGTAATTATCTAACTGTTGATAATCAGCTAGGGTTTCTATAGGAATATCTTTTCCGTAAACTAATGTTTTTATTTCTCCTTTTTTAGGGATTTCATTTTCTTTGATTCCATCTTTATTTTTTCCTGTTATTGGGTTGAAAATGTTTTCTTCTTTTTGTTTTAAATTTTCTTCTTTATTTTTTGGAATTTCTTCTTTTTTCTTCTTTTTCAAAATTTTAATTTTGATAGGTTTTTTTTTGTAGCAGATGATCTTTTTATGACATTAACATTTTTGTCTTCTTCTTTTTCTTCTATTAAAAATTGTCCTGATTCAAAACGTAAGGAATTGTTATCCTTTTTAAATGGTCTAGACAAAAAGTCTGCCATTACGTTCTCTTTTCCTGATATATGCTTAATATCGAATGTGAATTCTCCTAATTTTGATACGAGTCTTGCTAGACGCGGTGATGGTGTTTTCATCCTATGTTGGTAGGTTAAAGGTTGATGGTCTGTGTAGATGATAAAGTCTGTTCCTAGTAGGAAATCTCTGAAATGTTGACATGATTTTGTTATGGCAATCATTTCTAAGTCGAATGAGCATAGATGTTGTTGACATTGTTTTAATTTTTCTGAATAATATCCTATTGTGTATTTTTTTCCAGTTGTAGGGTCTATTTGACGACAAACTGCTCCTACAGCTTCTTTGGATGCATCAACTTCTAGAAATGTTGATGCTTCTGGGTTGTTAATTTGGAGAACTGGTTTTGATAGTAATATGTTTTTCATTGTATCAAAACATTTTTGGTGTTCTTCTTTCCAATCTATTTTTTCGTTAGACTTACTGTCTTTTCCTTCTAAGATTTTCATGACGGGTAACATTTGTTTTGTAAAGTGTGGTATCATTTTTCTGTTGTATCCACACATTCCTATAAATCTTCTTACTTCTTTGAGTGTTCTTGGTGGTCGTACGTTTTTTATAGCTTCTATGTTTTTTGCTAAAGGTTCTAATTTTCCATGACCTATTTTATGTCCTAAAAGTTCTATCGAGTTTTCTAAGAAATAGCTTTTCTTGGTTTTTACTCGAAAATTGTATTTTTTTAATCTTTTCAAAATTTCTTCGGTGTTTTCTAAACATTCTTCAAAGGTTTCTCCAAATAACCAAATGTCATCTATGTATACTATGACTTTTTTCCATAGGATATCATGAAATATGTCTACCATTGCTTTTTGGAAGACTGAAGGGCTTAAGCTAAGTCCTTGAGGCATGCAATTAAATACATATCCTACTCCTTCGATGTTGATTCCTGTTATCGGTTTGGATTCTTCGTCAAGTGGTAATGGAAAGTATCCTGAATTTAAATCTATAATAGAGAAATATTTTTTGCTTCGTAGGTGTGGCCATATAGAGTCTATTCTAGGTACTCTAGTTTTGTCTTTTTTTATTTTTCCATTAACAGCTCTGTAATCTACTAATGGTCTGTATGAACTGTCGGGTTTCCTTTTAAGGAACATGGGTGATTCATAGGTAGATGGTTGTCTTTTTAATACTCCTGCTTTTTCTAATTCTTCGATTTTTTTCAGCCATTCCATTCTTTCTTTACATGCCATTTTATAATTTCTTCGTTCCACAGGTTTATCGTCTTTTAGATTATATGTACTGGTGGTACTTTGTCTAATGATAAGTTTTTTGTAGAATGGGTGAATATATCTATATATTTTTGTAATTTCTCTATTACTTTAGATTTTTGTTTTGGAGTTATGTTCTTTGAAATTTTTACTTCTATTCCTTCAGGGTCACCGAGTTTTGTGTGTGTGACACATACTTTTTGTTTTTCGGGAATTTCGTTAACTACATATTTTAACGTTCCTAATACTTGATTTTTACGTATCCTTTTTGTATTAGACGTAGGGTTATATACTTTTAAAACTTCCTCATTTTTAATAATTAACTTTGTTTTATTAATAAATTTTTCATTTGTTAAAATTTCTGTAAATGGAGGTAAGGTTTGTAGATATATCGTCTCATAAGGATTTATAATATAATCTGTATTGGCACGTATTAATGTTACTTGTTCTTCTTCTGGTCTGTTAATTGATGATTTTTTTGGAATTGATATTGATATGGTTTTATCTTCACATGGAATTGAAAATTTTCCATTGGAAAAATCTATGATTGTCCTATATTTCTCTAGGAAATTGTAACCTATAATAATGTTTTCGATTAGATCCTATACGATATATGCTTTGATCGGAAATGAACGTCCTTTAAAGATAATTGGAATTGTTGAAACTCCTTTTATTTTGAGTTGAATTTCATTTGCTGCATATAATGTATCGTAAGTAGGTTCTAACGTCACATTTTTTACAATTTTTTGATGTATGAGTGTTGATTCTGCTCCACAGTCGATAAGACCATAGGTATCAATACCTACTACATTGCACGGTAGGTACAAACGACATGGGATTTCGTTTTTTCCACTTGGTGCTATAATTGTGATGTTTGGTTTTTTAGGTATTTTCATACTTTTTCTTGACATCTCCGATTTGTCAATTAATTTAGGTGGTGGTTCACCTGCTTCCCATACAACATGATGTTGGTTCGTTGCTGGGGCATCTACTCATTTTTTGGAACAGTAGTGCTCTATTGTGGGTAAGTAATAGCTGGGATGTTATTCTGTGGGTTTTGAATAACATTCTGGTTTTGTGTAGTACCTTGAGTATTCTGGGTTGGTACTTACATCATAGGAATTTGGTTGTTATAATTTTGATATTGGGGATAATGATTGTAACTATTACGATAATATCCTCTTTGAAATCTATTGTTTTGATTTCTAAAATTATTTCCTCTGCAATTTTGATTTGGAAAATTTTGATTTTCGTTTGGAGGTTGGGAGGGATAATTATTATTATAATGTTTCCTCGGAAATTATTTCCTTGATTATTAAATTTTTGTGATGGATTAGAATTATTTTTTTGAGTCATAATTGCTGCTGTTAGTTTCTTGATTTCGGCAATTATATTAGGTTTTTCTTTTTCTTCGGATTTTTCTTCCTCTTCTTCATTGTCTTCATCATCATCTTTCTTCTTTACAGCATTAATTTATTTTTTTGAAGATGTTTTTATTTTTTGTAGTTCATTATTTGCTTCTTCCATCGCTATTCTGTAGGTTTCTAATTGTTTTTTTACTTTTTCTAATTCTGAAGCAAAAATAGGATCTACAGGTATCCTTGTTTTATCCTTACAATATAGATAATCATCGAAAGGTATGTGTAATGCTTGTAGGGTTTTAGGTTTTGCTTTGACTATGTGTTCTCTTTCTTTAGGTGTTTTGGATTCTGCACATGGTTGATAATTGCACGACAGCACTTCGAATGGTTTCCTTTGACAGCAAGATTTTTGATAGTTCCGGAAATTTTGAAAATTTTTTTCGAAAAAATATTTTTTATTTTTATTCTGCACATTAAATGCGCCAAAAAAATTTTTTACACTTTTTGTAAATTAGTTCAATAAAATTTTTATAAAATTTCACGCTTTTTTAGACTTTTTTTTGAAAAAACAAAACACAGGATTTTTTATGTTTGGGCACCAATATTTTGTAACGAGAATATTGGTTACAAAATAATTAAATACTCGTAAATGTTAAAAGGTTATATTAAACAAGATATAAAACAGTGAAATACTAAATAGTAAGTTATGTAGGAATAATAAGGTTAACATAAAAGGTAAAGATGATAAGGTAAAGAAGATAAAATGTACATGGTTACATGAGTTTTTATAGTTAGAAGTTTTGGGAGGAGAATATGGCGATTTCTTGGAGAGTGGAAATGGTAGTGATATGATTGGAGAGTTATGACAATACAAGTTTAGATATTGTCCAATAGGAGTTTAAGGAAATGACATAAATGGTGATTTTGGGTATTTGCAATATCTGCAGAATGGTTTCATAGAAAAGAGTTGTTATGAAAAGTGTATTTATGTTTGTTTATAAACATTGAATGTAGAACAACTGAGTCAGTAAAGGCAAGTAAAGACTTGTTTACATGAAGTCAATTTAATGAGAATTGTTTTAGTTGATTGATATATATGTGAAATATATATATAAGAGAGAGATATTATGAATGATACGAAATTATCATTACACCCGTTTAATTTACACGTTACTGTTTCTTATTTTTTCACAATTTTTTCTGCATTATTCATCTTTAGAATGTATAACATTGTTCAAAAAAATATTGTGAAAAAAACGAATACCTAAAGATAATATTTTCTGTTTTTACCTTTGGTTTCATTAAACACATACCTATTCAGGTATCATATAATTTTTTCAAACAAATGCGGTAAATTTGTTCTGTTGGCAATTCTACTTTAAAATTTTATTTTTCTCATAAATCTGTCAGACCAAAAGGCATTTATTTAAAATTATTTTTTTTATTTTTTTTTTTTTTGCAATAATTTATTTTACTATATGAAATTTTACAGTTTATATTTTTTTTGCCAGCTCAGGACATTAAAAAAAAGGTGAGGTTTTGATGGCTCTTTTGTCAGCATTGAATGTTACCACCAATTTGGTGTTCTTGTATAACAATTCCTTAAGAAAAAATATTGAAGAGTCCAAAAAGAGAACGTCATCATTCTTCATTTAGTACCTACACCATTTTTTTACTGAACTTGAATGGATGAGATCTTACAATTGATTGTAATGGTAGTGTTTTCACTATAAAAAAAATGACCAATCTTCAGAATGAGTTCTTCAGATTTCAATCATATGTTGAGTGGGGACTAACTTGTATGAGGTTTAGGGGCTTGGATCTCCGACAACAATCACTGCTGCAAGGCATTCTAATATTTGTCTTTATGATGTTAAATAAATTGCACTATGTACATTCAATCGTAATTACTTGCACATACAAGCAAGTAATGTACTAGTACCAAATTTTGACCAATCTCAACAATACAATGATGTCACAATTCTGTACACAAACCAGCCCATCATTTCTTATAACTATAAGAAATGACGCAACTGGGCCATTCACACAAACATACATAATTACTACATATATATGTTGGTGTGCGTGTAATTAAACCTGTATATAAACTGTCCAAACTGGTTCTAAAATCACCAGTGTTTGCCTTGGTTTTGGCTTACCCATATATTTATATATGAAGTGGTTGAACATGCAAAATCTGTAGATTACCTTCTGGTGAGAATATCTTTTCACAACAAGGTATTTCATATGTTGTATCATCAATGCAATGTTGAAAATTCTCTCGTTTCAGCTTTTTACTTCTGTTTTAATTTGTTTTGCGCAATTTCCATAGAAATGAGAAAAAACGCAAAAAAAAAAAACAAATTTAAGATAAGTTTCGAAAATTTCAATTAATTAGAAATTATGGGCAATGCGGTTCTTAGCTATTCTGTTGCTTTGGGAAAAGTCCCTTTTTGGCGCCCCTAAAATAATGCGCCCTATGGAACCCATTGGCACTGCAAGGTGTGATTGTGAAGTTTGTAAACTACTTCTCAAATAAATTATTTATTTTAAAAAATTCTAAAAAATGGTTAAATCTTTTAATGTTATCCCCCATACCCTATAATATACTTCAGCATTCGGATTTTTCGGTATTAATGAAGGGGTTTGCTGGTAATTTTTGATAACTGTCTGTAAGATTCATGACGATGTATCTTCAATTTTTTCAATTTCCCCAAAATGTCCCACTTGTTTTTTGAAAATTTTTGAATGAACAATTTTTTTTAGAAGCAAGGTATAATAAATAGGGTAGTAGTTGAGAGTTTTTGTCATCATTTTTGCCCAAAAATCTTATTCAGTAGCACTGTGGACAGGAGCATTGTTGTGATGAAGAACACAAGAGTTCTTCACAAATTGCTTTTCTTTTTCATATACACACTTTCAAAAGTTTCAAAATATGAAGACATGATGGTCAGATGATAGAACTGATAAATTTGTCCATGTGGAGCCCATTCTTTTCAATTTTTTATAATAAAAATGAACATAATGCATTTGATTTTGTTTTTTGAACATGCCTACTTACTGACCTGGCCTCATCCTTTTATGCCGTCCTCATTCAATACGCCCTAATAATAGAATTAATATTTTTTTATTTTTACTTAAATTATCTTTTTCATTCTTTCATTCATTTTTTTCTCTTCCAAAACTTCTTCTTTTAATCCAATTATGGTTGTAATTGGATGGTTTTTTGAAATCCTACATTTTTCAGCAAAGCGGCTGCTACACTAGTTTTTACTCTTTTTCTTTCTTCAATTTTGCCACCTTCCCAAAATGTGCCACTCTGGGTGGTCCTTTTAGATTTTGATGCTTTTTTATCAAAACACCGAAGTTACTGCTAATTAGAGCATGACTTCCCACTATACTCAACAGTCACCTTTAAGATGCGCACCTAAATCTATCGATGTCACATCTCCCTATAGGTATAATTCGATCATGTTCTAGAACTACTTTGTGCAAATTATACTATCATCCCATTGTATTTAGATCACGCCACTTACCCAAAATAATGTTATCCTATTGTGTCATATGGGTACTCTGGATCTATATCTGGACTGAGTTCGAAGATAATTTTTAAAATGGCAGCTGTTGATATCTGAAATTTTCAGATAACGGGGGGACAGGGCGTAATTTCTTACGAATCGGGGCAAAGTTTGGCGAGGGCATTCTTTAGTTGTATATCTGAGTTAAATTCAAAGATGTGCCAAATCACCCGGTTAGTTTCCAAATTAAGGCTTTTTGAAGTTTTCATTAAAGTACAAAAATTCTTAAAACCTTTAATGAAAACAATAATTTGAAATTCTGTCTATTCTAAACCAAATCTATCTTTTCGACTGGCGTTCCATCTGCATTTTCTTCTCCTATCATGAATTTCGCACAAAGAAATTTTTTTCTAATTCACTGGTCGTATTCGCTCGTTATGAAACTTTCGATCCGTCACTGTCACCTTTTATTTGAATGGCAGTAACTATTTTTTCTGCTAGGCTGAAAGGGCTTGGATACCTGCGCGTGAAATTCGCTAGTATAAGTATAATCGACCGTCAGGCTTTGTTTACTGGGTAAAAATTTGTACGTTTTCTCATTTATCACATCCTTATTTTTCAACACGCCAGTGTTTTTTTTTTATTTATTTTTTATTTTTACATCGTAAATTATATAGGCAGCGTTTCGAAATTAAAATACGATACGATGTAGCCGACAAATTACATAGATAGTTATTACTGATATACATACTGGTTTTTGATATGTTTACATTCAGCAAAATAAAAAACTAAAAAATATGACAGCTGAAAATTACATGTTTCGAAAATCGTATAGGTAAAGGTAGGTATGGTGAGCAAACGTTTAGCAAACAAGTTTTGATGTCTTATACCAAACATTTGTTTGATTAACTTTTAACATTCATAATGTGTATTTTTTTTCTATTATTTAGGGTGCTCATCTATGAAGAACAATATCTACTGCAAAAAAGTTTTTGAGTAAAGACTTAGTAACAATGAGAATGGTAAGCTCATTTTTCCAGTTTGGCAAGATAGTTTTTTGAATTATCTGTAGCATCACTTGTCTGTCAAGTTTTCAAAGCCAATAATATTCGTGAAGAACGTTGAAAAATTACATTTCTGTTGAGCAGTATGTGAATGAGCAACAAATGAATTCACTAGCAAAGAAAAACATAAATTCGTAAAGAAGGAAATATTAACGAGTTTAATGATTCCTTGTTTTTTTTTTGATTTTTTGTTTCATTTACCTACCATAAGATGTTGCACTATTTCACTATCACTTTTGATGGTCACAGTGAACAATATTTTCAATGACAGATATCTCTCATAATTGTCAGCCTACATAAAAATACCTTTTTTTTTTATCGAAAAATTTCATAAAATTTTTTTGTTACTCTAATGTCAATTAGCGCCAATTCACGGTGAAATTTTCATGCAGTTTTATCTGCATCATTGTGATATAAAAATATTATCGTCGTTAATTCCTTGCTTCTTACGTCTGTTTAGAAAATATGACGAGAAAAGTAAACAGAAACGAAGGCGATAGAGTAGGAAAATAAAATAAGAAGACGTAGTTTAAGTGGGTCAATGTTCAAATTACTCTGATTTATGGTAATGGGATATTTTACGTAATATTTTCATGATGTTTAATTAAGTGATAAAACTATAAGAAATTTTACCGCTGCGTCAACTGGCAAAATAAAAAATAATATTGCACATGGTTTCGATGATCGAATTTTTTTTGGCCAAAGGTTACCAGTAAATAACATTTTTCGAGTTCAAACATACAGAGAAAAGTTTCAAAAATAAAAACAGAAAGAGGAAAAAGTATTTCAATTGAAAATAGGATCCTACAATTAGTTTTTGTGATTTAAGCACCCCATGGGAGAGATACCTGGACATCGAAGAGAATGCTGGTCATCTGTGGTTCAAACGTGACCAGCAAGTTAGATAAGAGTTGTGTTTCAGAAAAGTGGGTCTTTAATAGGTAAACATGAGTATTTTGTAGGGAAAATGACTGAGGCAAATAAAATAAATAAAAAAACGAAAAAAAGAGAGACGCTAAAATGTGAAGTTGTGAAGTAGATTTTCTAAAACCACTTTATCGCTAAAGAAACCCAGAGCAGAAGTAAATTTTTGTAACTTCATATACCCGATAGGTCAACGAGCGTTTAAAAGAAAAAAAAAAGAAAAGGAAACTGGGTAAAACTAATTTTTTTTTACAGGTAGATTTTGTTTTGTCCAGATGGAAATTAATAGCACATTTTATAAACGATGACGAACGAAACCATAGCTCTGTTTGATAGAATTACACTAACTTACACCAACCTACACTGGTAGGGATATTCCACAAAACATTCAGGTGATACTCAGTGCAAAGTCATATAAAATTCCTACATTTGTGGAATAGCCCTCCTGGTGTAGTCCTATCAAACAGAACCCAAGTCGTTTTTATACGACACAACTTCGTAAATTTATTTATCATGCTCGCTTGTTTTTTTTTTTGTTTTTTTTAATGAGTCAAATTTTTAACAAATATTGTTTTAGTAGCAAGGCAAATTAGCAAAAATTCTCATAAATTGAACCTACTTTGAAAAATAATGGAAGTCGTTTTAGACAAATTGCAGAAAAAATTGTCTCAGCTGGTTTTAAATACTTGGTTATCTGCACGCAAGGAAATTAATATTTCACAAAAAATAAAAAATAAATAAAAAACAGTTGAAACAATCTGAGTTAATTCATTCAAAAAGCAAAAAAAAAAATTTTAAATTAAAAAAATTTTTTTGTATTAGGATTTTTTATGCTCCAATTTTTTTTCCTGGTTTGGCACTAGCTACGAAATTGGCTACGGCCATCTGTTTCTCTGTAATCATGTATAATTTGTAAATGGGTAAATTAGTCTACCCAAAACTTGAAGAAGTTAGCAAATTTTCTCCTCTTAAGAAGACACTTTTAATATTAATTTAATGGATTTTCCCAAGTTTTGATAGTCTAAGACTGCGGGCACAATATGAGCATTGAGTGTCACCATGTAAAAACACTCACCTCCATGTTCAGCATCAAACATTTTTGATTATGAGCCTTAGCGTAAGCGTTAATGCTGATAGTCGTATCCACATTCTAAATTATTTTTTCAAAATTGAAAAACAAAAACGAATTGATACTTAAAACGAAAGTTATGACTTTCTCATGGAACAAAATCACGGAGTTCCATGCTGAAAACTTTGTTTTTCATTTAAAAAAAAAATAGGCTACAGACTAGAAAAAAATCTCTCCCTTCAGTAAAAAATCAGCTAAATAGAAATGAATTAGAAAGGATTAAAAGAGGAATCCAATGGTTATATTTGATTGGTTTAATCGAAAATGTTGTTTAAGTTTAAACAGAAACTGCTTACTGTGTGGTGTATATTAGTCATAATTTACAAGGAGAAAATATTGTCTTCAAACTTTCATATTTTTGGTTGAAGTTTGTGACATCCGAGAATATCAATATTACAGGCGAGGCGAGGTATACTAGGACCAAAAAGACTAAGTGGGACAGTTGAAAGTAAATAAAAAACAAAAACAGGTAAAATTGTCCCTAACACAAATGAAGAACGAATCTCATTGTAAGGAAGATAAGTATATACAGTCACAATATAGTTTCACAGACTCCCTAATGAACGAGATAAGTACTCGACCAGCTGAAGTATATCCTATAATAGATTTTCCATGTGACACTGAACAAGACTTCCACTCCCTATTACATGATCCAATTATAATATAATTACTTACAACCATTAAAGAAAATAAGAACACCAACAGATTGATTATTCTGTTTATTGAAAGTTGATTCGATTGGTAACAATGTGGCATGATTTTGAGTGAATGGCTACAATCCAATCCAGATTTAAAGAAGCAGGTATGAATGACAGGAAACATCCAACGAAGATCATTTTACAGAATAATGAATGTACCAAAGAAAGGATGGGTATTTCCATAACAAATTCTATTATTACATTTTAACAAAAAATCGAAGGTAGGACATCATTCCTCATTTTTTGAGAGAATGTATGTTGCTTGATTTGCAATCATTGATAGACTGATTCATCTTTCTTACAGTCAAAAAGAAAGAGCAAGTTGAGTATAAAGGAAACAAGAAGAGAAAACATTGTTTAAATTGGATTGTAGCATCTAACCTAGTTGTCAAGAAAAATCATGTATATTAGTAAGGTTGGATGAGGTACATCGAAGATAAACGGACATAGGTTGAATGGAGAATTATCTGTGAAACGTTGGTGATGATAAAAGTAAAGGAACGAAAGAACAAAATATATAAGACGGGGCAAAAAATAGTGACAGATAACTTTAAACAAGTAAATGACTGATGACTTTAATTCTACTTTCTTGGTTTTGGACATCTCAAGCTCTTCGTTTTATGTAAAAAAACATTATAATTAACTGAAATGGAAATGAGAAATCTATGGGTAACAAATAACGGATAAATTGGTACAAACTTTTTTTAAATTACTAAAACAATCTAAACTGAATACCTACTTAGAAATTTTCAACTCTCTTTGTCACTTCCTGCATCTCTAAAAAATCAACAAAATAGATGTCTTAGTAAAAATAGTTTAAGATTCTCATTTTCTAAGATTTCCATAGAACTATCGACATTTACTATCTGAAATCTGTATTATTGAAACAGTATTTTTACTACGAGTGAAGATGGGAGTTTGAAGATTTTTCAGCGCCGAAATGCCTCCGAATTTATCCATCAGTAATTATATTCAGTTTTTAGTGAAGGGATGAACATGTGGTCTACGCAGTAGTTCTATGTTTGGTTCTTTTAGTTGTAATAATTTTTTCGGTAGAATAATACACTACTGCAAAACTCTATCTAGGTGAAACTATTGACGCCAGTGCAGTCATGGCATTGTTTCACCAGCTATTTTGCTTCCACAAAAAGGCAAATTGAGATATTGCCTCTTCATTACGTTCGTGTGTGCGTTCTCGTCAATCATACCTTCCATTTATCTTCCGCGTTGCGAAACTGACTTCATCAATCTTTATTCAAAAAGGATTCGATCATAAATTCTTTATCAACGATTTTGATGAAATATTCATTTTTAGTTTTTGGATCCTTCCAAAATCTACCGGGCTTGATAAAAAAAAAAGAAGAAAAACAAAAGCGAAGATGACGTAATTTTCGTAATTCCAATAAAGAGCATATTTCACAGTTATGAGTTCACAGAAAATCTATGTATGAAAGAAAATTGTTCCCTAATAAACTGAGGAAGTTGTAATGCACGAGGCTGTGAAATAAATGTCAAAAAAAAAAACACAAAAAAACGTTAAAAGTTACACGGGAACTAATAGTAACTTTAATTTCAAAAGCGATATGTTTTATAACCTGCCTCTTTCTTTGAAACTACTGAATATGCAATATGTTTTCTATAATTTTTTTTTTTTTTTTTTTTATATATTATGCTCCTCCGAATTTTAAATAAAAAATACGAACTTCAACAGGTGTAAGGCTTTTTGCAGCCTTACATTTTCATTCATTTTACGTTACTCAATTTTTTACTTTATGTTTTGCGTTTATTTTTCTATTAATTTTTTAACTAAGTAGGATTAGTTCAAACATCTCTCTTTTTGGACATTTTCTTCAACAAATTTCTTTTTCTGTTATTTTCTTTTAATTTAAAAGTCAACAGTGAAGAGGTTAAAAAAGTTTTTGGAATTATTCTCCTTGACAAATCATAAGTCCACCCATTATGTAAAAGAGAATATATGACGATAATTTGGTATCAAAATAATTTCGAGAAAATGATCTGATCAAAAATAATCCAACACATTAAATACTTCCTGTTACCTGCAAATTATTACAAAATAATCTAAACATTGCAGCGTTTATTGTTCAGTGGTTACATGCTGAAGTGGTCTTGAACTTTTTTCTGAAAAATTTTTTTATTTTGGAAATTTAGGCGGACCTGGCCCCCTCCCCATGACTACGGCATGTTTCTAAGGGTTTAATAGTTCAAAGGTTGGTGTGAAAATTATCATAAACCATTTGCGTGTGTTAATACATGATATAAATGACCAATGAGGTGACAGAAATGTATAAGATGAGGATATTTTATACAAGCACTGAAGCGCTGCGGAGCGACGCTTTGGATTGTGCTAGTCAAGCGCTGTGGAACGATGCTCTGGCTTGTGCCAGCTCCGGATTTTTGCTGGCATCCCTATATACAGATAACACTGTAGAATTCGTTGTTTCAGTGGAAAGTAATCAACATTTTTTTACATGTCTATGTAGGTAATGGCGCATGCAGAACAAATCTGAGGGAATAATTAGTAAAATAATATCGGGAAATAATTTTTTGAAACAATTAATGGCTACTACGTTTATTATAGTGTTTTAGAGGCTTCTTTAAGATCAAAATTATAGGTAAGTTGTAAAATATAACAAAAAGCAGTAGGTGTAACACATATGGTCGACCATAAAAATTATAGAGGACTATATTCGTGCACAGGCAATGTTATTTCATTCTCATAATGATATCCCTGAATTCCTCCGACTCTTTTCTTCTTTTTCATAAATGTATCTTCTTCGTCCTCCCAATGTTTAAAAATTACTTTATAAACGAGATTATAGCTAATGGTATTTGGTGACCTCATTCCTATTGACAAAAGCGAGGCATATTTAAAAAAAAGTAGATTGGCATGTATGCCAGCGTAAAACATGATAAAAATACGTACATCAGTGTAAATTATTATTGATATGCGCAGCGTATATATGCCAGAGTGAGTATGCCTAGTTTACTCTGGCATATTTTGAGAAGTATAAAGTCTCTTAAATACGCCACAGTGCCATATTATGAGGTGTATTTGAAGGCATATTTTGAGGTGTATAGACTCCTTCATATAAGTCATAGTGGCCTATTTTTAGGCGTATAAATTTCCCCAATTACGCCAGGTGTAAATCAATACTGACTCATGCTGGCATACATACTCTGCGTATATCAGTACTATATTGCGCCAGCGTAAATGTCAGTGTAAAAAATGATCAAAATATGCCAGCATAAATTGCTACTGACGTATGCTACATATGTACGCCAGTGTGAGTCAGTAATGATTTACAGCTAGAGCAATTGAGGAAATTTATACACCTCAAAAAACACCACAGTGGTGTATTTCAAGGAGTTTATATGCCTTGGTATCAGCTGCGTACATAAGTGTCAAAATACACAGTTGTGGTGTATTTAAGGGAGTTTTCACGTCTCAGTATCTGCTTCTTACACTACCACTTATGCCTCATTTTTGTCATTATATGAAAGAATACCTTACTGAATCTGAGGCATATGGACAACTTGAAATAAGCCTCCATAGCAAATGGGTGCTACAAAATAAGCCCCTGTGGTATATGGATCCTACAAAATAAGCTTCCATGGTGTATAGATGCCTTGAAATAAGCCTCCGTGGCGTATGTTTGCTTTATACTAAGCCTCCATGGCTTATTCTCTGATATATTTTCTTACCAAGCATATTTGGACGCAGGTGTCAGTATGTAATTCCCCATGGAAGTGGATTTCAAAGTAGGTGCCAGCATCTGAAAGCAAATTTTAGTAATTAAATCTTGGTAGTGGTTTACAGGAGGATGGGATTCTTTTCATTCAAACTGTAGCAGGGAAACTGGTATATATATGGTGTTCAAATCCCCAAAGTTCCAATTTTTTTCGGTTTTTTTGTTTTTGTTTTGTAATTGTTAACCTTCTTAGAGTGGTGAGGCCATATAATTTTCTTCCAATTTTGATTTCATTAGCTGAAATGATTTTTTTTTTAAATAAAAAATTAAAGTATGTTTGGGATAAATAAGTACTTAATAATAATTTGGAATTTGAAAGAATTTTAAGAAATTGTTGTGTTAAAATTAGGAGTAGAACATCATTACTGATATTTTTGAAGACATTGATTTTAAATTTTATGTTCATTCTTTTATTGGACTGCCTATCTGGAGCTCCATTGGACTCAAAAAGGTGGCTAATAATATTTATGAAACTTGTTTGCAATTCATCATCATATATATTTTCTGATGTGCTGATTCTATAATTGATGTCAATATCTTAATTGGACTTGTTCAAACCCCAAGTGGGCTTAGAAAGGAGCAAAAAATTATTCATACACAATTATGTGCAGTACATCATCATATATATTTTCAGATGTGCTGGTTCCATATTTGATGTCATTTTCTTTATTTGACTCTCCACTCAAATCTAACTTGTCTCAAAGAACAGGAGAAAACTTTGTTTATATAGAAATATGTTCAATAGGTATTTCATGATACATATTTTTGGATGAAACCATTCTTTATTTTGTAGGTTGTTAGTTCCAAATTAGTCAAAAACTAATTTCAAGTTTGAAGAAATTTGATACATCCAATCAACCTTAGGGGTTTAGAGAAGATCCAGTATTAGGGGGTCAAGATGTAATTGTCATTATATGTATAAGGTGGAAATTTCGAAAGTCAACTTCTAAATAAAAATGAACATGCTTTGTCGCAGTTTTTCATGTTTTGTCAATTTCTCCCCTTATCACCTCTTCATATTTATAGGGCTCCAGAAAAACAATGAAGCTAGATAGTCGAGTTTGGACTCAATGGATACCTTGACTAGTTTATTTCAGTGACACATTGCTCATTGTTGTAGCTTAATTAGGAGATCAGTTATGGCTTCAAAAACTATTTGAAAGTGCATTTTTTGCATTTTGTGACCCCTCTACATATCAGACAGATTCAATTTCCCACAAAATTGATGTGCCTCGGTGAACTGATTCAAACTCCACTTTACTCATTGTTGTACCTTAATTAGAAAGCAAGTTAGGGACAAAATATTATTAAAATTGGGTTTTTAGATTTTTGTTGCATCCAAAGTCATTGGAAACATCTGATTTCCAACCAGGCTGATGCGTCTCATTGTTTTGAGCATTTGGATACCAAATTTGAGTATATGGCTCAGTAAGGGGGCAAGATAATGAACTTTTTCAAACAAATTTATGCATTTTTATTTATGTGATAAGATTGGGTATGGAAGCATATATCCATAGGCGATCTTGTAGGCAATTTTAAAGTTTTAAAAATGTTTCTTTAAATGTAGGAAAAATGTGTTATTACTCTCAAAGGGAATGAAGGAATGAGGCATTTTTCAAGATGGGCCTAGGTTTATCATCCTGTGATGGTTGGGGGTTAAAGGGGTTTGAAATCATTTACACATATCATATTACGCCTCATAATATGCTTCAGAATATGCTGCTGGAGCAGACATAAGTGTTGAAATACTTCAAGTGTATATACGCCTCAGAAAACACAGAAATTAAGCGGACATAAGCTTTGAGGTACCCTCGGATAATGGATAATGTACACATCATGTTACACACTCAAAATAGAGTGTTAATTGGCAAAGTATACAGTCGCTGACATACAACTCATGATACACTACAAGATGTAGCTTATATGATGGAGCCTAAGAGCAGCAGAGAGGCAGTCTTAATTTTCCATCTATTGGTTCTAAGATGTATTTATCTCTCGATATAGCTCAAATTTGGTATGTAGTTAGTCCCAAACCAATTAAAAACAAATTTTGAGTTTAAGGAAATTTGATCTATCCTGTCACCTCTGGGAACTCAAAGAAGTTCAGTCATTGGGGGTTAAGATGGAATTATCATATCTTATGCTGCTTACAAATGTTGAAATATGCCTAGCATAAATAAGCCTTCATTTCAGCATCAATACATCTGAGAGGCTTCTGTAAACTCTGTTTTATACCTCTCTTACGCTGCTTACAAATGTTTTGAAATATGCCTGGTGTAAATACACCTTCATTTTAGCATCAATATGCCTCAGAGGCGTACATATGCTCTGTTTTATAACTGCATTATTCTACTTGTAAATGTGTCAAAATACCCCTGGTGTAAATATCCCTCCATTTCAGCATTAATATGCCTTAGAGGCATACTTCAATGTTTTACACCTCTCTTAAGCTGCTTACAAATGTATCAAAATACGTCTGGTGTAAATATGCCTTTATTTATGCATCATATATGCCTCAGAGGCATTCATAAGCTTCAGAATAAGCATTAGAAATGCACAGGAAGCTTACATACATTTCAGAAATGCTTTATTTTACACTGGCGTATTTAAACCCCTCTAATTCAGCAGCATAAACACCTCTCTCTTGTCAATAGGGATTTACACTGGTCCCTCAAATATACAAATCTCTTCATTTCATGTATTATCACTACACACTAACTGCATTGTAAAAATGTATCCTTAAAATGTATATAAACTCTTGTTTCAAAGGGAATAAGACACACTTTATCATACTTAGTTTTAGACTCTGTTCGTGTAACATTCTCAACACTGTTCTTGAAACTGTATTGTAAAAAATTATCAAAGTGTCAAATTACTCTTTGTGATTGAATTATTTTAATTAAAGTTTAATTCTAGAAAAGTTAAGGTCCACCATACGAGTGTAGATGATAAATTATTTTATTTAGAGATATTAAAAATCATTTCTGATATTAATACACTCGTGTAAGGTGTGATCCATAAAAGAGATCTTATAGTACGATTTTAGACCACTTTACATGTTACACCATACGCAAAATATTAATACTAGAAAGCATATAAATACCTCTGTAATATATTTAGAATAATCAGTTCATTATCCACTAACTATTGTGGACCTTAACTTTTGAGAGACTTTATAAAATATTTCAAACACAAAGATTAATTAAACACTTTTAATACTGTGGCGGCTGCCACACTACGTCGGCGCATATAAGTACGCTACTCCCTCGAACACCGTCACCTGGCACCGTGGCCGAGTGAGTACGGTGCTGACTTTTAGTGATGGTGAGCGAGGGAGGTTTTAGGTGTTCAGCTGGTACGGTTCGAATCCCCGTGCCACCTGAACACCAAAAGTGGTGACCTCGACGTGATCCTGGGGATGGCTATTCACGCCATCTCTCGGACACTAGTAAAACCGATTGTAACTGTAGTGCGTCGCACCGCCATTTCTATGTGTGATGGCGCTGGTGGGTGTATGCCACGGAGCGGTGATAGAGGGAGGGGCATTGCCACGTTCCGGTGTACATCCCTACCTAGGCGCCTCCGTATAGGTAATTGTATTTACTCTCCGCTATACTGAGGGGGGAGTGGTGTGGTGGCTGCTACACTACGTTGGCGCATATAAGTATGCTACTCCCTCAAACACCGTCACCCAGCACTGTAGCCGAGTGAGTACAGTGCTGACTTTTAGTGACGGTGATCGAGGGAGGTTTTAGGTGTTCAGCCAGTACAGGGTTTAAATCCCCGTGCCACCTGAACACTTAAAAATACAATAATAATTTGTACAACAAAAGTACATTAAATAATATTTCAAACACTGATAATCAGGTTGAGTACTGGGAAAAACATTTAGACTGTATAAAGACTGTCTATTAAGAACAGTAGGTACACTAAAACTATGTCTTAAACTGAAAATCGTTTACTTCGTAACCAGAGTTTATATACCCATTCAGTGTATGTAAACATACATGGTGATACACATATGACCATAAAAATATGTTTTTTTCTTTCTATTTAATTCACATAGAAGGTTTTTATGATAATATTTTTAATTTGGCAACTTAAATGGAAAAAACTGTTAATAGAGAGTGATCAATGGAAAAATTTACACGTACTTACAAAGTTTTTTAGTAACAACCAGAAAATACCAAATTAAGAAAATCTGACATACTGCAAAGTATGGGTTAAGTATAGTTCCCTCAAAAGTACCAAGGTAAAAATTTGGTACAATTG
>WOFM01000271.1:1026414-1039531 GCA_011428145.1 Ericerus pela | reverse complement strand
TATATGCAAGATTGCAGAAATAGTATAAACAAAAGATGAGTTCATTGTTTATGAGTAAACACCAGTAACTGTTTATGTAGGAAATGATGTCATCAAACAAGTCTTGACTTGAAGAAATGACGTGAGAGTTAATGAATGAGAAATAATAGGAAAATAGAGAGAAAGTAATGATGATGATGATAATTAATAATACGAAAATATTTCATATTATAGACGATACGAAAATATCGTTACATTCCCTTTTCACTTCTTTTTCCCTTTTCTCCACTTTTCCCTTTTCCCCTCTTTTTCCCTTTTTACCTCTTTTTTCCTTTTCCCCTCTTTTCCCCTTTTCCCCTCTTTTCCCTGTTTCTCCTCTTTTTCCTTTTCCCCTCTTTTTCCCTTTTCACTCCTCTTTTCCCTTTTCTCTCCTCTTTTTCCCTTTTTCTCTTTTTCCTTTATTCTTGTTTTTCACTTCTCTTCTACTTTTTCCCCTTTCTCCCCTTTTTAGTCTTTTCCCCCTTTCCTCGAAATTTTTTGATCCTCTTCTCTCTCTTTACACCATTTCTTCCCATCCCTTCCCATATCTGTTCCATCCTGTTCCTTCCAGTTCCTTCTTGCTATTTACTGTTACATCCTGTGACTTCCTTTTACTTCCTGTCCCTCCCCTTTTTGGTTAACCTTATTCCATCTGATCCCATCCCATCTTATCTTATTTGGCCCCATTCAATCCCATCCAATTGTATTTCATCCTATCCACTATATTTTGTTAATAGCAACCCCCCAGCAACCCATTTAACATTGGCACTGGCAACTTCCCCTGACTTAACTACCATCACCTATCCACTTCAACAGTTCTTGTCTGGTAGATAGGTAAATCCCAAAAAACTTAACACTGTTCCCCTTATGTGGCTGCTTGTGTATCGACAAAGGCAGTTTCTAAGATAGATCACACTCCTAAAATAGCATTTCCATTCACTTGATGCAATTAACAACACTACTCGTCACCAATAAAAAAAGGACAGTTAACAACAGCTCTCTCTCTAGGTCTCAAGAAAACTACTTTCAATTCCACCAACAGTTCTGGTATAAGGTGCACAACAGTTCAGATACCTCATGTTCTTGGAAGGACTAATCCTCCTCCAGTTGCAACAAGTACAATCCCAAATCCCCTAATTTTTCAGGAAACAAGGAAATGATTCATAATGGATGCTGCTCCCACTCATTTTCTACTCAGTCTATACATCTGTAGATTTCCTTAGTGAATGGGTTACACTTTGACATTCATAGAATTCCTAAAAGAGATAATTTGTTATATATTTGTATTTTGATGAATAGAAGGTTTTATCTGACGTTCTTTCCCCATATCTAAATTCGTTTTTGGTCGTAGCTTGTTCTATTGTCCAGCTATTATCAAGAATGAAATTAGATAAAATGATTTCTCCTTCTCTCACGAATTTGCTGGTTAGCTCTAGCCTTCTGAGATTAGAAGAAATCACTCCGTTTGGAACTCTTGCCTGTACAAGTCCGATAAATTTTGTAATGTCTTAATATAACATTTCATTTTATTTGAACGTAGAAAATTTTTTGATCGATGTATGAACTAGTTTACAATTTCACCTTGTGTTTTTTGTAAAATGTTTTGTTTTTATTCTAATAACATTTCTCATTTTACAGCAAACATGATTATGTATTGAAGATTTGGTATGTGTTTTTTCTCTAATATAACTGGTATTTTGTTTAAGACTTGTTAATTATTTTCTCGATAATGTCCGGCTAACAAGGTCAAGTGACGTGGAGAAATAGTTTAAACACAATGGGTGAATTTTCTAGGGGGAAATTAGAGAAAAAGGGGTAAAATTTAAAATGATTTCAGGGTAAATCTTTCGATCTTCAGTAAACCTTTTTTAAAATGTAATACTACACGAGTTTGGTGGGAACAAACCCTGGGTCTTTTCCTTCCAGTTTTTCTCCCCCACAGTGAATTTTGGAACTTCTCACTGTGGGTTACTATTAATTTGATACTCAAAATTTTCATTTGTTTTCTATTTTAATATTTTTATTTCAACAACACTTCAATTTCATCATCATTCTATCATCGGTAAAACATCTATGTCCTCAATGTTTTCATCTTCAGATATCATGTGTATGGTATCTCGTTACGTACTTTGTGAATCAATTCAGGTAAGTGATTGATTGAAAACTTGTAGGAGCTGATAAAAACCAAGTTTTATGTAACCGGTGAAAACCGATTTGGCATACCACAACTTGCACACAGATATCGACTATATCTTCAAGCAATAAGGACAGGAAACACATAACTAATCTCCAAGTGTATGCCATGAACCAAACTCAGATTGGTATCTACAGAGTTAAGCTGGTACAGCAAAACTTTGCCTTTGATGCAAATTCAAGTGGGCCTTCAGCATAGCTGGCATTGCTAACTCCATAATCAAAGCAGACATTCTCAGTCATTACTAACAGATACCTGATGTCAGTGAAGGTCACCTGCTGGATAAGACCAATGAACTTTCCATAATAGGAAAATCTCACCCATGACTATCCTCTCAAAATATGCATAACACATGCCCACTCCCACTAGCATAACTGACAAAAAAAGCCTATGCCAAAGGATTTCCACAACCACAGTCACCAATGAGACTGAAACCATTGGTAAACTGATATTTTGTCATGCCCATTTACTACACATCAAGAAGTTGAAAGCAGCCTAACTCACCTTCAAAACCATCTTCAAACATCATAACTGCCAACCCTACAAAAGTGCCTGGTCATCACCCCTCCACATGCACATTACGTTGGACAAAACTTGGCACATGCTTGGTCACTACAGAGTGCTAAATGCACTGACTATTCTCAACAAATACACTGTCCCAAATATCATGGACTTCCACACCAGACTAACAGGTTCGAAGATATTCATAAAATCAAATCTTGTGATTGCATTCAACCAAGTCCCCATGACTGAGGAACACATCTCCATAACTTTCTTCAATCTATACAAGTTCCTTTTCATGCCCTTTAGACTTTGAAATGCCACCCAAACCTTCCAACAGTATATTGATAGATTTTTCTGAGACCTCGATCATGCTCATGCATACATCTACAACATCCTCATTACCACCTCTAATCATGAAGAACTCAAACAACATGTTAACGAGGATATTAGTCGTATTAATGATACCTGCCTAACTGTAAATGGGACCAAATCCAAGCATGAGTGGTTAGAGCTCAAATTCCTTAGTCATTGAGTAAACAGCACTGATATTAAACCTGTACCTGAACACCTTCAAGCCTTACTTGATTTCCCGCTACACAAAACTGCTAACAATCTAAGGCGCTTTCTCCGGATGGTGAATTTTTACAGGTGTGCTATCAAACACTTACCTTGCATCCACAGTAAACTCTTTGTGCTGATACATTTGAACAAAAAATTTGACAAAATCTTAATAATTTGGAGCAGCATTACCGTGACTGCTCTTTTCAATCGCAAATAGGCACTTGCAAATTCTGCTCTCTTGGCGCATCCTGACAAGTATAAACAACTTGTCATAGCATTCAACATATATAACAATATGAATAGGGACAACACTGTATCAACATAGTTCCGAGTCTCTATAGCCATTGTCATTTTTCTATGAGGGCCAAAGACCCCTCAGAAAAATAATCATGTTGCTTGTTCTTACAGGACAGGACAAACAGGAGATGGTACTTAATAAACTCAGGTGCAGACCTGAGTAAATTGCCAGTAAATAAAAATAAAAAATCACATCCTCCAAAATATTAGCACAGTACTGTGAATGGACAAAACCTTCCAGCCTACAGACTCGAGACCAGCAGAGTCAACATTGGACTTAGAAAACACATGACATGGTCCTTCACAGTTGCTGATGTTCCAAACCCAATCCTGGGTGCAGATTTTCTTGCACACTAATTTAGCTTGACCATTAACCTTAAAAAAGTCAAATTGATCGATAGTGTAACAAAACTTTATGTGGATGGCAAAACGCTAGTTTATAGATTGGACACAAATATATCCAGCTCTACTAAAGTTGACAACAATTACTAACGGATTCTGTCTGACTATTCTGGAGTCACCCAACCATCAATTCGCAGGCATCCTGTCTATAAACATTACACAGTTCATTATATCAAAAGTAAAGGACCACCTTGCCATGCTATAGGTCAAAAATATCAATATTTCAAGTATCAATACTTTCCATTCAATATTGATATCTGTTCGAAATTGCAAATTGCAAATTGGGAATGGGAATGGGAATTTAAGTTTTTATGAAATGAAAACTGTACTGTATTTTGTTAATTGTCAGTTTTAATTTTCGTTGTAAATAAATAACGATAATATTCAGCATCTTGTTTCTGAATCCTACTTCCTCTTCCTCTTTTTTCAAATTTATAGCTAAATAGGCGTATAAATCGCACATTGCACAAAATATTGATATATCAATATTGTATCGATATTCTCACAGAAATATCAATACTATATCGATACAAAAAAATATTGATATTTAGCATCATTACATTCTGCAGCGCAATTAGCATTTGGTGAAGAGCTACGCCTACCAGGGGATTTCACAGAACTGAAAAAAGTTAGCCCCGAAATCATGGTAAAAAATATAAGAAATGATGCCTATAATTTCGTTAAACAGGCAGCTCATCATGGCCTGTTCAAGATTTACATCTCAAAACATTTAGCCAACACATCACATGTATTTGTTAGAGACAAAAAAATAAGGTGTGTGCTGGAAAAACCATACCAAGTAGCATGACATGACAATAAAAACTATGTGATACTTGTAGTAGGCGTAACAAGAACTATTTTAATTGACAGATTGAAGCCTGCATTTTGGAAAGGAAACAAGGAGAAGATACACAGACAGATTCACAAACAAAAAAATAAAAGAACAGAATTAGTCGAAACCAGTGAAACAAATAACTCACAAATGCCAAACACAAAAAACAAAAAAGTCAGTAAAGTTTTTGAAAAATGTTACAACAAAAATGTATGATTCTGAGGCCCCATTATGCCCTAGAAAGAGGCAGGCCATTAGGCAGTAGAAAAAGCAAAAATCTGCACCCAAATCGCAGGTCTGAGCTATTAATGGGGAGGAGTTAAAATTTACTTACAAAAAAGTAAATATCCCGTGTACAAATTCAAACCCGCTAAAAAAAAGAGAGGAAGATTGGAATCCCGTGAGACAAAAAAAACTCCGGAGATAATCAAACATTGAAATGCGAACAAAAAAAAGATGTGCGAGGGTCACTCCTCACATATTTAATGTGTAAACATTCAGCTGAAACACGATAAATATGTATCTAATGTATGTGTGTATGCATGCATTGCGCCACCAGCTTGCCACAGATGTCTGCTTATGAGTGTGTGTGTGTGTGTGTGTGTGTGTGTGTGTGTGTGTGTGTGTGTGTGTGTGTGTGTGTGTGTGTGTGTGTGTGTGTGTGTGTGTGTGTGTGTGTGTGTGTGTGTGTGTGTGTGTGTGTGTGTGTGTGTGTGTGTGTGTGTGTGTGTGTGTGTGTGTGTGTGTGTGTGTGTGTGTGTGTGTGTGTGTGTGTGTGTGTGTGTGTGTGTGTGTGTGTGTGTGTGTGTGTGTGTGTGTGTGTGTGTGTGTGTTATGTGACAAACAGAATTCAAAACTGGACAGGGCGTTGTGCAGTTTTTTTATGCAATCTCAACTTTTTCGTATCTAATATTTTTTTACACCCACGAGGAAGCGGACTAGAGAGCAAGAATGTTTACACATTAAAAAAGACATGAATAAACAAACCCATGTGCAATATGGAACACAAACATTGCAATGTGTTTCTGTTGTCACAACAAAAATAATCGTTACATCTAAAAAGATTGTGACGTCATAATTATAAAAGGTGAATCTTTGTGATCTGAAATACTCGAAAAATTTCTGAGTTTGTTTCACACACAACTTTGGTTAAACCATGCAGAATCTTATAGGAAAACTTTCATATGGCCGAGAATTTTAAGCACTATTCCCTCTATGAAAGAACAAACTTCAATAAGGCAACATTTTGACACTGCGATCAATCTGAAATATCGCAATAAAAATCACCCACTGTTCTACTGTCGCTCGACTTATATGTGTTTGGTTTAAAAATCTAGCTATAAAAAATTTGTAATATCTTTCCTTTTTCCTTTCTCACAATGTGATTACCAATTAATAGTAAACTTTTTGAAAAGACCAACACCAAAAGTGTTCAGGAAACTGCTGAAAAATTAAAAACTCAGCAACTTCTCAAATAGAGTGAGAAGTTGGCACAAATCAAAGAGGAGTTACTAATGGATACCACACCTCCAGTGGACAAAATCCTTGAAATGATGTCATCTCCACTTCCACCTTTCATCTCACCTCCCAAATCCCCTGAAAGGAGAGCACCAACCTTGGCAAACCCAAAGCCGGAGCTCCCCCAACAAGAGATTAAGGAATCACCACAGCCAGTCTTTGGGGACAAGAGGCCTTTTTTTATACAAACCCATACTTTCACTCCAACATACTCAACACTAGGAATTGCAAACTCCTCAATATTGAGGAAACTGTAATTTAAGGTACCCCTTCTTAAACCACACTTCCGTTTCCATCCCTACATTCCAAACAAAAACCAACCACCACAACGTAGAGAAGAAACCAGCTGTACCAACTACCAGGCCCGGATAGACATCCATAAACAATCTTTCAAGTGCGTTGGTGTCACAGTTGGTAGCGTGCTAACCAAATGGGAAGCTGAGCAGAAATAAGACTAGACTCATAAGTCCCCCAGTCTTGTTTGTATTCCATAATTTTTGAGGTGCAAAAACAGGGTAGAGTAGCTGTGGGGACTCATATCATATGAGGTTAAAGGGCTCGGACCTTCAATGATAGTCGTTGAGGTAAGGCTGGCTAATATTTGTCTCAATGATGTTAAATCAAATGCACAAATTACATTTGATTGTAATTACTTGCATGTATGTGCAAGTAATGTACAAGTACAAAATGTGACCAATCTCAACAATATACGATGATGTCACAATTCCGTACATGAACCAGCCCATCATTTCTTATCGCTACAAGAAATGACGCACTGGGCCATTCACACAAACATATGTAGTCAATACGTATGTATGTTGGTGTGCGTGTAAATAAGCCCGTATATAGACCATCCAAACTGGCTCTAAAATTGCCAGTGTTTGGCCAGATTTCAATGATGCCGATTATTAATCGAAATAATCAAATAATCAAATAATCAATTATTTTCTCCAAATAAATTGATTTTTTTAATCGATTATTTGCTCAGATTAATTGGAATGGATTATTTGATTTTATCAAAATAATCAAAAATAATTGTTTTTTTTTCTTCATGTCCAAAATCCCTAAAGGCCTAAAAAAATTATTCAAATAATCTTTGACGCCTTGGTAGCCCTTGAATCGTGATATTTAGTATAATTAGAAATACAAAACTGAAAATTTCATTGAAAATTAAAAATTAAAAATTGTGCCATACTTAAATCAATCATAATTTATAAATGTCCAAATTTTGGAAACATTATACGAAAATAAATCACAGCGAAGCTAGCTGTGATATATGTTCTGAAAATAAAGCGAGGAAAATCATTCGGACAAATGGCAATACTACTAATTTGAAGCAACACTTAAGAGGAAAACATCTAGAATTTTTCAATGCACTTGAAATGCCATATATGTAATTAATAATTATTATCAGAACAATTTTCCAGATTTTTTTTTTTTAATAATCGATTTAATCGAAATAATAGATTGTTTGAAGCCGATTATTATTGATAACTGATTATTTCCGAAATAATAGAACAATTAATCGTAATCAATTATTTTCAAATAATTGGCATCACCGACAGGTTTTGGCTTACCCGTATAATTATATATGAAGTGGTTGAACACGTAAAATCTGTAGATTACCTTCTGGTGAGAATATCTTTTTACAACGAGGCATTCCACATACCTATTTACTGAAAATAAATCTTTTGGATTACTTCCCCCATTTCCAGTCTTGCCTTTAATTGGGAACAATAAGAAATAAATATTGGACAAATGACAATGTCGTTCGTCATTAATATTGATCAGGAATTTAACAAATTTTTAATGAAAATAAAAAATCATCCCCAAAACGAATAAACGTAAAACCAATTAAATAAGTTGTTATTATTTAGGATGTAAAAAGAAAGAGGGGATCGTAGGGATAAATATTAGGATGGAATGCTTTCGAGACAAATCAAATTTCTTAAATGGACTTCTGATGAAAGATTTGCTGTAAAATAAATGTGAAAGTGATAAAAATAAAATATAAAAAAAAAAAATCTTTAACAATTCTGCATAATTGGTAGGTGCTTCCCAAATGTCATGATTCGTGAATGTTGGGATTGTTTTGTAAAATTATTATCAAATGACTTAACACATTAGACCTCGTTTCAATCAACGTTTCAGCGGCTGAGATTGGTTGTTTAATACGTTGCAATTATCAATATTGAAAGCAGTAGAACACAAATTAAAGTCAGTTATATCCCACTCGAACCAGGTGTCAATTTATCATAATTTTCATTCGTGGCCAAGTGTAAGAAAATGGTTTTTGTAACAAATATAGACGAACATTTTTTAAATGTCCGCCTATAGTTTTACACAAACGAATTTATTCGTTTTATTTTTTATTTTCTCACACTTCTATGACTCTTCTTCTTCTTAGTATAAACCTAACAGGAAATGGTATTGTCTGAATTTGATAAAAATAGTCTTTCTTACAAAAAAACAATTATGGTTGACGTCAGTTAATGTCACACACGTGTACTTTAATTGAAATATCTGCCTAATACTGGAAAACGTCAATTCTACTTCTTTTTGGTAACAACCAATCGTAATAAACTAATCCCACTATTTCTTACCATTTCTTCTTTTTACTATGTAAAAATTAAATTATAAAAACTCTTACTCTGAAGAACAAATTGTTCAATTCTACCTTTTTGTTCAGTTCTTCAATTTTGTTCAATTCTACTATTTTGGTCAATTCTATTATTTTTGTTCAATTCTACCTTTTTGTTCAGTTCTTTAATTTTATTCAATTCATTATTTTAACTTGTTCATTTTAACTATTACTGTGTTGTAAATGAAAAATATTATATTTTATAAAACGATTTACGTTGAAAATTAATTGAAGTCTAAATCTCTCAACAAAGTTAAGGTTCACCATAGTGAGTGGATACCTAGGAAATTCAAGTTTAAATTATAAAGTCTATTTTATTTAATTATAAATATTTATTTGTGGTCTTTCTCAAATAAATATTTCGTAAAGTGTCAACGTCAAAAATAGGAAACAAATTCTGAACCAACACCTATTTTCTGGCGTTACAGTTTTTTCTTTCTAGGTACTTTCCGCTTGGCTATTCTCCATTGAAATAAGGCGTGATAGAAATTTAACAATTTTGAAGAGCTGAATTTGTTTGAAAACCAGCGAAAAATGGTACCTTAAAAAATGTTTAAATACAATATTCCACACATCTACGTGTATTAGAACACAAATGAGTTGAAAACAACACCGACTTCTGCCTCAATTCCTGAAACGAACCATGACCGAAATATTCATCCTTAACCTCAAAAAACAAATAATTTTTCAGAAAAATAGGCCTATTCTTCCCCCCCTTGCCGGAGGACAAATAATAAAATTTTTTTTGGATTCACAATGTTTTGTCCGTCCACGAATAAAATCTTACACGCACGTCTTAACAGACTTGATAAGAGAGGAAGAAGGTGGATCCCACCGGGCATAGGATTTTGAGGGGCCCAGAATTTCCAAAAAGAGAAAAGTAAGGAAAATCGACTGAAAAACGATTCGAAAAAATTTTTTTGATCTCTCTGTTTGCGAGATTGACTTTCCAGTGTTGTAAAACCCTTTCGAAAGATAGATCCTATATGTTGCACCTAAAACAAAAATACAATTTATAATTTTTTAGGCCATCCATAAATTTCTCCTCTACGGCGCAGCGCAGTGTTGAAGAGCAGCTAATAATATTCTTTTTTCGTGAATTATTAGAAGAATGTGTAGACAATTGTAAATTTATAACTTACTGGTAGAATTTTATCAAAATTCTGTATCTTAAAATCATCTTTCCTCGTGGGTTCACTGACAGATATAAAAACTTTTTTTCTATCCACCTGTAAAGTAAAATCTGAGGAATCTTCAACTTCGTCTTTATTCAGATGAATCTGTACAGTATAAACAGTAATTTTAAAAAACAATTAAGTAGAATATCTTCAAACATTGTACAAAAATTTCAGTAAGCTTATAATGGGGAAAAAAATTTAAACGACAAAACAATTAGAGAATTAAAATGTTTCCTCGAGTATATGTCAACAAAAACTAAAATCACCCTGAATGAATTTATACCGTCTCAAATTCTTGGTCTTTCCGGCTCAGTAATAAAAAAATCTGGGCATTTCTATAGAACTATAGTAATAATCTCCTCAACATCAGCAGGTTCAATTCAATCAGAATCTCTTTGCAGTCGCTAAATCTTCTCTTTCTCCATTCCAAAAATTAATTATCTCTCGGTGAAGCTAAATGGGGAGAAAATGAGAATTACTTTAACCAACGTCCACTTCAAGAAACAATTGACAAAAAAATTCAATTGAAAATAGCAATCGTCCTAACGCGATCAAGTAACGCTGATGGCTGCTTGGGAAGATTCGTTGAACCAGAATGCAAAGGTGACATGCAAAGCCGAGGAAGTAGATTCGTCGATAGTATGATCCTGAGCTTCGAAAACATCGACGGAATAATTTTTTCATATCGAAATGAAAATGCGGAATTAAGGATCCTTGGTCTGGAATATCAGTTTCAATAACTCGATCTTTAGCGCCGCATATCAACGGAATAAGTAGGTACCATACATTCAGGTTGAGTTTCCTGGGGAACATGTTCTTGAGCAAGATCGTCAAAAACAGACGTATCGCCGCAGTTTGAACAGGTGTACAGTATGGTACAGTATACCTACTGTAGAAGCAGGTTACTTGGCGCTTGGGGTCTCACTTTGCACACGCATGTTGTTTTTTATCATTGCCAAACCTGGTGGTTAATGCGGTTGCGAGTTAGCAACGTTGCATTTCTCGAAATCAAACGACATCGAAGAACATTTTGATGAAAATTTCATAACATAAGCACCCAATTTTTTGTAATTCCTTAGCGCAGTTACAATTTCTGTGAGATTTCACTTCCAATTTATTACCCCTACAAACTACCCAAATATCGTTTTTACCAAAGTTTTTCACGTTAATGCAGGTAATTTATTCGGATAGTGAATTTAATACTGTTGAAAATGATGGTAACATGTTTACCGTACTTCGATTCCAACGGAAATTATTAATAAAAATCAAAATTATTCCAGCATTATGGGCAATTGTATAAAAGATAAGTGGGAAACTGCAGCAGTACCTACCAAAACTATTCCCTTAGAAATGCTGAAAAAATGTCCGAATCGGATTTGAAAAAAAGAAATCACTATCACTATGAGGTGGAAGCGCGTCGTGAGAATATACCTATTTAAATCATTATTGAGAGTCAGAGCTCCCACTGTTTCTATTTTGTACCTATACCTATACCTCCAGATAGTAGCAACACATTCTGGCCTCATCCACCTTATTTCACCTCGGGCACGACTGCTTGTGGAATATGTTGCACAGGTGGAGGAAGTTCTGCCAAATAGAGAATTATTTGTTAGCTACATGAAACAGTAGAGCAACCAAAAGAAAATTTATAGTTTCCCAAATGTACCTTACACGAAGAAATTGTAAAGGATGATGGCATAATTTCATTACTATACCTTGCCCACAAATTGGCAGCGGTATGTTCATCTTTCCGTATAAAATTCTGTTAATCTAATTAATCATTTGCTTCATACCTGCGTTCCTTCAGAATGGATTCTAATCGAATCAGATTCGTATTATCGGGTATAATTCTGGGAATCTAAGAATACAAAGCACTCGGACAACGCCCAGATACTCGCATAATGGCTCCCAAAATTAAAATCTAATTAACAGATTCTACTCTAAATGTACATAAAATATAGCAAAAACGCCAATTTTTAATCAAGAAACCGATGAAAATTTGTGAATTTTGTGCGTTTTACTAGCGAATTGAAAGGTTATCCAAAATAACCCAATGGGGGTTTAACTTTGCTCACCTTTATTCGCAGGGGTGTCATTCCACGAATTTTTTTCACATTTTTTATTTGTCAACACTAATCGATTCCCTTCAAAAGGACGCCAATTTTAAGCTACCATACACCTATATAGGGTTCATACAACGAGTGCTAGAAAGTGTTAAGTTTGGAAAGTTGAGAAAAAGCGTGCAAAATAACCGGCTTCTACTGTAAAACGCAATCACCCACATGCGCGAGCACACCCATTGAAGAGTGCTTCACAAACGGCGTTCTTTTTGCGATTTTGCGGGCTTGATCTAATTCCAGAGCGACCGGACCATCTGCCCGACTCAGCGTGAACTTGAGCTTCAACAACAATGAATATTGGGCCCACTAGGTCAACTCGAATCTGAATGCACCGGATGAATCACGTTTCACTGAAAATGCGTCAAACCGTTTTAAAAGAATTGTCAACTTAATCGGTGGCTCGTCTGCCGTAACCGTTTCACAAAAACCCATTTAACAGGTTTTCCAACACAACCTGCCACTTCACCACGAAAGTAACATCGACAGCATAAACGTATTTACGCATCAACAATACTGGGTCCGTTGGTTGTGCTTCATTCCGGTTCCAATGAAGCCGAATTTACTAGAGCATTTGCGTGAATTGAAGTCAAAAATTTTTGGTAGTTGAGTTATTTTTGGTAAGCTTTTTATTATGTAAATTGTTAAACGATAGCGACGGTAAAACAATGAAACTGATCAATTTACCATCATTCTTTTTTCCAGTTGGCGGTGATTGCGTATTCAAATTATCAAGGGATCTACTAATTTCTCCAATGAATTTATTTCATTTTTCATCTTCATCAATTTGATGCAATCGTACTTTAGAACTGACTTTTATCTGTGTAAAAAATTTACTGCAAAAACAAAAGATAA
>WOFM01000271.1:884697-1023467 GCA_011428145.1 Ericerus pela | reverse complement strand
TCAGGGAATTTATTTTTGTAATGTCCTGTTTGATTACATATGAAGAATCTTTCTTCTTTATAATTATTTTTTCTAGGTGATTGATTATTATTTCTGTTATTATTAGAATTTTTATTATAATTATTTTGGTTATTTTGATTATTATTTTCGTTTCTCTGACTATTATTTCTATAATTATTATTATTATTTCCATTATTATTTCCATTTCCATTATTGTTTCGTCTATAATTATTATTTCTATTCCATCTATTATCGCTATTATTGTTATAATTTGTATTATTATTTTTTGATTTATTTCCATTATTTTCAAATTTTTTATTAGACGATTGATACTGTGATTTAATTTGTTTATCTCTCATTTTTTTATCTCCGTCTTCTTTTAATATTTGTTTAAAAATTTCTAAATTTTTTTTTTTTTCAGGAAGATTATTAAACTGCATTTTAGCTATAGGTTGTTCATATCCTAATGCTAATTGGAGATTCTCTAATTCCTCTTCCTCAGATACCTCCTTTCCTGCATCACGAACTTCTTGTACTAGAATGTCCCATTTATTTAAAAAACCTCTTATGTTTCCACCGGTTGTGAAACGAAAACCAGTCCATTTTGACTTTGCCATATTTGCAACTATTTTCGTTTTAGAACCATATGTTATATCTAATTTTTCAAAAATTTGGTCCACTGTTTTGCATTCCCTAATTTGTTTTGATACATTATATTATATCATTCGTTCCACAATAAATGCTTTCGCACATTCTTGTTTTTAAAAGTATGCTTTGGCTGAATTTGAAGTTGGTCTGTATTGTAGATTATCCATATTTTCGATATAAATTTTTAGTTCAGGGTGTGGTCCAAAAACATCCCACTATCCCAAACCTCTTATTAAAGCTATGATCATACGTTTCCAGTCCAAGTAATATTGACCATCAAATATTTTCCCACTTGGACCTTGTATTGGACGTATTGTTTCATCAGCTGGCATGACATAATGTACTTGAGGGTGTGTACTTCCAGAGCTTGTTCCTCCCTGAGGGGATGGGGTAGTGGTTCTTTCACTTGCTGTATTCATGCTTTCTGGAGTACTAGGTAGTGTGCTTAATTTGGATAACTCAATTTTGAAAAAAAATAAAAAATTTTAATCCCCCAAAAAAATATTTTATTTTATTTTTTGAAAAAAAGAAAATTAATTTTATTTTAATTTATAATTATTCTTATTTAAGTTATTTGTTTTTCGTCATATTATTTGTGTATATATTTATGTTGCGAGTGTAATTCGTTGATTCGAATTTACCTCAACAAATAAGATAATTTCTTTTATATTATCTTTTATTAATATTTCACGTTAATTATTACAACACTTCGAAATTATACTTAATACTATTTCTTAAGACTAATGAAACCTAATGTTCACAACAACTAGTGTGAACCCTAACTTGTCTACTTGACTGTAGGTTTAGGAATGATCATGTCTTCCAAATGAGGACACGACATCACCTTCGTTTTCATTGTTTTATCAAATATGGCCGACCAAAAAGGTGGCGTGATATAGAACATCCGCCAAATATGATGACACATTATAGTCAGCATATCTGGTGACGTCTGATCGTGAGAAGCAAGTTGGAATATAGGCAGCTATTATTCTGAGAACTAAGAATAATAGTCGCCTATATTTTGTTCGACACGTTTCTGTAGACGAACAGATTCGTCTGCAGAAACGGGACGGAACAAAGGTCCCCGGGCGAAAGAAAGCCCGAAGCTCCTGCTTCGTTAAATTTTGCGTTCCTGAAAGTTTAGATTTCCAATACATAATACGTTTTTACTTTTAATTATATAACAATGTTAATTTTTTACAATCATCTCTTAATTTTACGTTGCGGAATTGATCATCGCCTAAAATATAAAATTTAGCATTTGAGCATAGAAATTTATTACTGCAAATTGTCTTAATTAATAGAATTTAGCATAATCAAATTTATTATGCTTTTTAATGATAACTTATTATATTTTATTACAAAAAAAAAAAATCTTAATTTTATGGACCATTAACGGTGTATTGCTCCCAATGCCAAATCGTTTATCTGATTGTGCGCATTGATAGCAACACAGTTCACTTTGAGGTTGACGTAAATCAATATGGCTACTGCAAAAGTTAATAAGCCGCACCAGCCTAATAATAGTAGGTGTACGGTGTTTATGGTGTTGAGTAGTATATTTTAATACCGTTATTTTTACAATAATTTTGTACGTGTTCGTTCGAAAAATGAGTTCCGTTGTCACACGTAATCTTTGTTGGTTTACCATAATGACGTACGATTTCTTTTAGAAATTTAATTACTGACTGCGCATTTGGTTGCGTTACTGCTTTAGTCCAGCAATATTTTGTTGCTTTATCTATTCCTACTATGACAAACTTCTTTTCATTATTGGTATTAAATTTTCCAATAAAATCGATTTGAATATGTGCTAGTGGTATACATTCTTCAGGATTAATTGGTTTTAAATATCCATATTTTTCGTTAATGTTTTTATTTATTTGGCACTGATGGCACGATCGTACATGCCTCGAGACTATTTTGGGCATTTGCGTAAAATAGTATCGAGCACGCGTTTTGGCAAGAGTTTTACGAATTCCAAAATGTCCTCCCCCAGTTTGACTCTCATGACATATGTCTAGTACTTGAGGTATGAGGGAGTCAGGAATTACTGGTACTGCATAGTGATATACAGAGTGATCAATATTTTTCCATAAAATTCCATTTTCATCAAGAAAAAATGGATTTAGGTTTCGTGATCTGTTCATTCTCAAACTTCTTCTTAACTCTTTTTCGTTGCCACCTTCTAAAATTTTTATTATGATTCCCCAATATTTATCATCACGTTGTAAATCCCATAAATTGTGGATTTCTTCGTCTGTTATTTCGACTAGATTTCTTGTTTCTGAATTTTCTGAAAAATTGGAAAGCTGAGAATTTGTAGACGTATCGGAGTTTCCAGATCTTTCCGAAATATCGGATAGGATGGAACTTCGATCGTCTTCTGAATTGTCACTTTCCATATCTATTTCATTTTCTTTCTTTTTCATACTGCGTGTTATTGCTTTGATCTTTTTTTCTTGTTTTGCAATATTCGAAGGATCAGGTGTTCCTTCTGGTATTATAAATTGACCATCTCGGAATTCTGCATAAGTATCTTCCTCTTCTTCTTCTAGGCGGGATAGATAGTCTGCAATTTTGTTATTTTCTCCTTTGATATGTCTAATTTTAAACGTAAACTCTCCTAATTTCGAAATTAATCTATTTAATCTTGCGTTTGGTTTCTTCATTCTACTTTGATATGTTAAAGGTTCGTGATCCGTAAAAATATTAAATTCTTTATATACTAAGAATTCTCTGAAATATTTACAAGTTTCGGTGATAGCTAACATCTCTAAATCAAAAGAACATAAATGTTGTTGATTCTTAGGAATTTTCTTCGAAAAATATCCTATAGGATGTGGTTCTTTCGTTTTTCTGTCTACTTGCATTATTACTGCTCCTATTGCTGTTTTGGATGCGTCGACTTCAACGTATGTTTCAGCATCAGGATCGTAGATTGTAAGAATTGGATCTGACGTAATCAATTCTTTAATTTTGTCGAAGGCCTTTTGTGCTTCGTCATTCCATTCTATTTTATTATTTGCTTTAACATTTTCTTTTCTCGTTAAATCTGTTAATGGTGCCGTAATTTGCGAAAAGTTTTTTATCATTTTTCGATAGTAATTTGCTAAACCAATAAATCTTCGTAGTTGACGTAACGTTTTTGGTGGTTGTGCTTCACGAATCGGTTTGATATTTTTATCTAATGGTTCTAATTTATTGTATGAAATTTTGTGTCCTAAGTATTCGATACTTTCATTAAAGAAGCTACTTTTACTCGTTTTAATTAGTAAACCTGCTTCAACTAGTACTTTTAGGACTTCTTCTAAATTTTCCAAGGTTTCTTCAAATGTTTCTCCAAAAACACATATATCATCTAGATAGACTAAAACTTTATCTTCTAGGATATGATTGAATAAATCGGTCATTGTTTTTTGAAAAATGCTGGGGCTTGCACTTAATCCCATAGGAATGGAGTTAAATACGTAACTTACTCCTCCAACATTTATTCCTGTAATCGCTTTTGATTCTTCATCAAGGGGAATTTGATAATATCCCTGATTAAGATCAATTGTTACAAAATATTTCTTATCTCGTAATGCATCCCATATTTCCGGGAGACGAGGTACTCTACTCGTATCTTTTTTTACTATTTCATTTACACCTCTATAATCTACTAATAATCTATAAATTCCATTTGATTTCTTCTTAACAAATACTGGGCTCTCATATCTAGAGCTTGCTCTTTTAATAATACCACATTCTTCAAATTCTTTAATTTTCTTTCTTATTTCTCTTTTTTCAAAAATTCCCATATGGTAGTTTCTACGTTGAATTGGCTCGTCTGTTTTCAAGTAGACATGTGCCGGTTTCAATTTCGTAGGTTTTACCTTGGCAGGTTCTTCCGTAAATATGTGAATATATTTTTTTAGAACGCTTACTACTGCCCGTTTTTCTTCCTTCGTTAAATTCTTATTAATATTTACTCTTGTTCCTTCGTTGTCGTGGATAACGCTGTCATCAGATCGGGTTATACGGACAAGTTTTAGCATATCAACCTCCTCACCCTGGTTAGCCACAGTATCCCCTGACGTAATGCGTTGGATGCTGGGTTGGCCACGGCGGACGGAATTGGTCTGACGGTCCCGCATAGTCGGCTGTCTGAGCCTATAGCGTCCTAAAACTGTCCCTTGTGCGATCTGGGTGTCGAAGTGCGGACTGTGGAATCTTAAGGCTGGCCATCCTAAATCATCAACAATATATTCGCCTTCTAAACCATAACTTGTTAAAAACCACTCATCTGGATCTGCTTTTCCCATATCTGGATCCAGGTTTACATAATATTCATTATTCGCTTCTATGCAGAAATCTTTGTCTGCTCTAATAAATCCTTCACAATTTTCTTCCTTAAACTTAATTATACTATATGTTTCACGCTTCCATGGCAGTCCTATTCTAAATAAATTCTTACTAAATAAAATATCGGCATTGTGTCGATCTAAAAAGTCGTATCCGAGAAGTAAAGGTGTGGTCACCTCAGAGATTACGTATGCTTCCGCATCAAGGAGGAGGTCACCCATTTTTATAGTGATTTCTACGACTCCTATGACGATTATTGCACTGTCATTAGCGGCTACCATACACACTCTTGCAGGTCTGATCACATTATCCTTTACGAGGTCATATTGGACAAACGTCACTTCAGAGCCGCTGTCGACTGTTCCCTGTGTTTCATATTCCTCACGGCTCACAATGTTGCAGGGGACGATTAATTTACGTCTCGCCCTGACTAATTTCATTGATGCACTACGGATATGAATTTTCCGACTATGTGGCGCGTGTGGATCTATTACTAGGAGAGCAGCGCAGTCCGGATGATGGACGTTGCCATTACAAGCCCGAAAGTCGTAGCCATTAACTGGTATAGAGCAAACGGGCTCTACTGCAAGTTTTTTGGCTGTTGGGTAAAGTTTTGTTGTTGGATACTTGGAACTACATCTGGAGTTCGCAAGTTATACGATGGAACGGCATAATTTGTTGTAGGTGCCCAAGGTTGAGTACTTAACATCGGGGTGTTATATGCCTGTGCGTAAGCTGTTTGTTGTTGTCCGTAGGGATTAAATTGTTGACCATAGTTAGACGCAAAATTATTATTGAATCGTGGTGGTCTGAAATTTCTTTGCGGGAATTGAGGTGTAGTTCGATTTCGTAGTCTACAGTCTCTTGAGAGATGTCCCCTTCTTCCGCAATTGAAACAATTTATTTCCCTCGGTGGATATCTTTCATTATTTTGCGGGCGATATGATTCTCTCGTTGGTTGTCTATATGCATTTTGATTATTTTGCATTCTATTAGGTTCTCTTTCTCTAGATTGTCTTCTTCTTGGATTATTATCATTTACTTCGTTATTATTATTATTCGGGTTTCTTTCTCTACGAGATCTATTTTCTACATTTTCATTTTCTGATGTTTGACTTCTACCTCGGTTTTGTTCACGTTTATTGGAGGTGGGGGGTTTCCATCCTGCTTCTACTAATGCTACTATGACCGGATCAGTTGGGGAGATGGACGGGGTTGCGGGTTTTATAGGCTCTTTTTTCTCGGGAGCTTTGCCCTTCATCATCTCTTCCATCTGTTTTGTTAGTTTAGCGATTGTTTCTGTAGCTTTGTTTAGCATTTCTTCCGTTTTCTGAACATCAGTTAAATCTAGTGCCTTTTCTTTAAATTCTTTCCAGTCTGTGAAAGTTTTTGAGATTTCACTTTGAGTTTGAAGGTTTTTAGATGCAAAAAATTTTCTCATTTCTCCTGTTAGTCTTGGGAGTAAAAGGTCACAAATTTTCTTCTCACTTATTGTAGCATCTAGTTGTTTGTAGAGTCGAAAGAATTTTGGTACATTAGTACTGAAATAGGTATCATCAAATTTTAATGATTTAATACGTTTTTTTACTGTATCTTTATCCTTTTTAAAAATGCGAGTTAAAATTTTCTTAACATCGGACCATGAAGTTTCTGGGGTGATTTCGTTTTCGGCTGCGAATAATTCTAAAGCTGTACTACGGAGGGCTATATTTAAGTTTCGGATCATTTCGTATTCCGTTGCCTCAAATGTTTTTGCTTGAGTTTCATATTCAAAAAGAAATTCTAGGATATCTTCATCAGGGCCATTTGAAAAATGGCTTGGGGTCCATCTTTCTGATCTTTTCCAAAAATTGTTCATTGCTAGGTTATGTTGTGCATAAGCATCATTTGCTGTTGCATATCTTGCTTGTTGTTGTTGTTGCAAAAGCAAGCGTGCATTATTTTCAGCAATTTCTTCTGGGTTCATTTTATTATTTTCAGATTTTAGAAAGGGATTATTTTTATTTTCAATATTTATTACGTTAACGTACGTGTGATCTTTTTGATCAAGAAATTCCACGCGTATTTCTGGTGGTAATAAATTTATAGGATCAAAAGAATTTTCTTCAGCTGTTATCGGGATTTTACTTTTTGGTTTTTCCAAATTTTCTGGACTTTTTACATGAATTTGGACTGAATGTTGAATTTCGGTCTGTGAGGACTTTCCCTGTCCTTGAGGGACTAGTGACGATAAATCAGCACTAGACTGTGAGGGTCTATCGACAAAAGTTTGATTTAATATTGATTGCTCTCCGAGGAAGATTTCGTCTTCGTCGTTTGGGAGAGAGAAATCAGATGTGACCGAAATTAATTTTTTAGGTGACACGTGGTGTGACACTTTAGATAGAAGTTTTTCAAAACTTGAGCTAAGGCTTCTTCTTGCTAACCTTTTTTCTGTCTCTTCTTTTTTCTTTTTCTCTAATTCTAATTTCTTTCCTTTAGTTTCTAAATCTTCTTCCTCTGTGTCGGAGAAAATTTCTTCTGCTTCGTTGGGGTCTTTATTTTTTATACTTCTTGTTACTCTACGATAACTTTTACTTTCCTCAATTAGTTTGTTAAAATCACTTGTTCTTTCAAATTTTTCAGTGTTGGGGTTAGAATATAGTATGTGTAACAACCAATGTTTGGGATGTCTACCTTTATATAGTTTTTTCTGAAGTTCAATACGTGTTCTGCCTTCTATCCTTTTTACTTTAGCTGCTTTTAGCACACGATAAAGGAACAATGTGGACACACGACTTCCCCAATGATTATTAAGGAGTGGGTAATTTCCTTCTTCAGAAAAATTCTCATACAGATTTTTAGGGTAATTTTCAGATTCCAAAATATTTTCTTCGGCTTTTGAATCTAAAATATCCGGGAGTGATGCACTCGTACTTTCACTTTTTTCAGACATTCGCGAGGGTTGGGATATTTTACATTTTACAATATTATTTACGATATCGATAACGGTTTCGAATTGTTCCGAATTAATGGAAGATAAATTTATAATTTGCTTACAGTTTGATAACGGATAATTTACTGTAGTGTTCTCTAGGCTACTAGCGACTTCTTTCTGGTTGACTCCGTTGGTGAGTGATTTTTTGTTCTCAGCGTTGTCGATCTGGGTACTGGTTGAGCTGACTTTGTTTCTTTTTGATTGCAGGAACCAGTGCCGGATTTTTGTCTTATTTTTAAGTTTATTTTTAGATTTGTTTTTTGTTATTAATTTATCTTTAAGTTTTTTATTTTTATTCTTCTTTATCAAATGTTTGCAGTCTTCTGCAATAAAGATTTGATTTTGTAGACGTTTGTTTAATTTCTCTCTAATTATTCGAATTATTTTAGCCACGATTTTTTTATAAATTACATAAAAATTATTAGCTCTATTAAGAATTTAATCAATTAATTACAAGCTCCAAAAAAAAAAAAAAAAAAAAAAATTTATTTTTCACACGATTTGAAAAATATTTTACGAAAATTTCAACATTAATAAAAAAAAAATTTTTTACTTCCGAAGGTTTTTTTGTTCGGGCGCCAATTTGTTGCGAGTGTAATTCGTTGATTCGAATTTACCTCAACAAATAAGATAATTTCTTTTATATTATCTTTTATTAATATTTCACGTTAATTATTACAACACTTCGAAATTATACTTAATACTATTTCTTAAGACTAATGAAACCTAATGTTCACAACAACTAGTGTGAACCCTAACTTGTCTACTTGACTGTAGGTTTAGGAATGATCATGTCTTCCAAATGAGGACACGACATCACCTTCGTTTTCATTGTTTTATCAAATATGGCCGACCAAAAAGGTGGCGTGATATAGAACATCCGCCAAATATGATGACACATTATAGTCAGCATATCTGGTGACGTCTGATCGTGAGAAGCAAGTTGGAATATAGGCAGCTATTATTCTGAGAACTAAGAATAATAGTCGCCTATATTTTGTTCGACACGTTTCTGTAGACGAACAGATTCGTCTGCAGAAACGGGACGGAACAATTTACTACATAATATGAGAGAAGGAAAAAGAATATTTGTAATGAAAATATTTTTCAAAAAGAACTTAAAAAAAAAATCTTGTTTGGTTTTGGATCATTGTATGTTTGTATTACAAAGGATCTATTGAAAATTATTTTTGAAAGCTATCTATAATATTCTATTGTAAAAAATTTCACGTTTGTGCATTAATATTTTGAACAAAAGAATTTTGTGACATGAAAATTCACAAATAAACTTGTCCAATATGACAAAGGATTTTATTCTTTTGTGACAGGGATTTGTTAAATCATGAAATTTGCTCCGTTACGAAAATATCCTGTTTATTAATGTTATACTATGTTTTAATTTTTGTATTTTTACGTGTTTTTAAAGTGGATTTTCTCTCTCAAAATTTTCTATAAAAATTCTGAAAGATTCGATCGAGTCCAAAACTTGATTACTGAAAATATTTTTCGAAATTTCTACAAATTTGGCGACTTGGATACCTCTTTTATAATGAATTATTCCACTAACATCTACTAAAAAGGTTTCCAGAACTATTTCACCTGAAAACGTTTTCCAAAGTGGAAATTCAACTAAATTAATTCTTACGTTTGTGATTTTTTTGTTTTCAAAAATGTTTAATAATTTTTTATAATATTTTTCATTTATTTTTATAGTTCCTTCACAATTTGATGGGCAATTAGCAATTTGTTTTCAAAACCTTATCATTCGTAACCTGGTTTATTCGAACTTATTTTAAGCTTAATCGTCCTGTGATATTTCACTTGATTTTTATTGAACTAAAGGGGGTTTTCGAAATTAAGCGTTTTGAAATATGAAGGTAAAAAATAATTAAAAATTCATATTATTAACGTCGCTCAATATCCCACAAAATTACTGAATATATCCCTCGGATTCCGCAATAGTACATAAAATATATAATTTGAAATTATCGAAAATTATATTACCGGTTACTAGCGGAATTCCATCGAATATTTCCCAATTAAGATCGTGAGTAATTGGCATTTTCCCATGTGAGAGTATTTGGATTTGTTTCAGATTGTCTTCAGAGATTTTCAGTCTTGGAATCATACAGATCGATTGATGAACAGCAATTTTATCGACGAAATCCCAGTGATGATCAACGATGAATTTCTAGCGGATGATAGCGTTTGAAGATCACAGCAATTGAGTTTGACGTAACAGCAATTTTTGATTTTCTTAAATTTGATTATGCGTTCACCTTACTCTAACAGACAATCTAGGTTCGAAGTATTCTGCAATCCCACGGCAAAAGTCCTTTTTTTTTTTTTTTTATTCACCTTACCTCAAAATGACGATCCAGTATTTTTCGGAAGATGAATGAAAATGGCGTTGAAATATTTTTTGGCACCAACGTAATTCAGTTTGAATTCGAATAATTTTCGATGAACTTTTCAAAAAATTAAACGACAAAAAATTCACTGAGCTAACTGCTCATGAATTAAATAAAACTTCGAAAAAAAATTAACTTTTTAACGAAAAAATATTTATAGTTCCTTTGAATTTAGGATACTATAGTAAAAAAAAATTAAACTGAAAGATTAAGTATCACTCTGTGCTAACTGTTTGAGAATCGCAGCTCTGCCTACCATGAAATGAGGTTGACTTCCAAGGAAAGAAACAAGTTAGTTAGAGATACTATAATGCAATGATCGAAGGTATAAATTACAAGTTTGAGGAAGATGAGTGGTCTCCCTCCATTACAAGATTAAAGTTTGAGTGGGAAATGAGTTTCAGCGTTCTCGGGTGAACGAAAGAAAAAAGTCGTGTTTGTTCGCACAACCTGAAAGTGTTAGTTTAGCGCTAGAGGTTGGTAAGCGAATGCAGGTGGAGTGTAGAAGAACAAAAACGATATTTTAATTTGCAAAATATGTAACATAACAAGGCTTACCTTTCTAAACCACATAAAATTAATAATCAGCAATATACCAAATTATTTTATTTATTGTCACTGGAACCAAATTGTACGTATCTGCAAAACCAGTTTCTTTCTCAGGAACCAGCAGGTTTTGACATAACCAAGTTTATTGATCCATCTTTTTTCAGGAGCCTTGAATTTGGGTGGCTTATTCTGATCTGTCACAGTTTAAATTCCAGGAACAACAATTATTTTGGAATATTTGGGTTTTATTATTTTGGTTAGAAAAATTACCAAAAAAACTTCATAACTGCCATTTTTTCACACAATAATTTTTATTCTAAAATTTTTAAATAATTAAAACTTTTTGGCACTTTAAGAAAACTTTCAAGAATTTCCAGTATTTATATAAATTATTCATAAATTAACTTATTATTCAAAAATAAAAGAAGTCATTAAAAAAAAAAGGTTATTAATTACAGTGCATAACCAAAAAAAAAAGTTAATTATTCAAAAAACACCAAAATATTTGCAAATTGCAAGTTGAATAGTGGATTAAGTTCAAATGAAAGCCAAACAAATCCGTGGCCTTGGAAACTTTTCACTGTTTTAAATAGATTACTTTATAACAGCATTTTAGATATTTTCCATCGTTTTATTTCTAATCTAGGTTCTCCCAACGGATTAGAGGGCCAAAGAAACAAGCTTCGTATCATACACAGTTTTATGGGATCAAACTAGACCATCAGAGTTATCAAAATAATGCGATTGTAAGAGAACCATTGCTTATAAAAATCTGATATTTTGAAAAAACATTAACGTGTGCTTGCTAAAGATTCTGCGAAAATGTCGCCAAATCATACCATTGGTTCTTGAGATAAGGCTGAAATTTTAAAAGTGTTATTCAGGGTTGGCTAAGTAAATAATTATTTTTTATTTACGTGTATTAAATACACGTAGAGAATTCATGTAAATAATGTAAATAATGTAATAAACGTAAATAAACAGAAAAAAAGTGAATTTTTTGATAACAATTCATAAATCATTAATTAATGTATACTTTATTAAGAAATAAACGCATCTATTAAATTTTAATAGTCAATATCTCTCGTTAAAATCAAAACCACTGAATTAAATACATATTGGAATGTTCATTCAGTAAAGATATTTCTAAATCAGCGTTACCTTACGGTTGAAATCACAGATCGGTAAGTTGAAGGATTATCATCAGTAATAGCTATTTTTATTACGTTGGCAAAGTCCTGACCCACTTATTATATGTTCAGGTGTAATTCTACGTAACTCCATAGTGTTGCTCAGGTTTGTTTTTTCACTGGAAACAAGATTCTGTGTATTATGAATGCTATGAGTCTAGCACCTCAGTTTCCGGAAGATTTATATTATTCAATTAAGAAAGCTGTAGCTATTTGTAAACATTTGGAAAGGAACTGGTATGACAATTTATTGTTTTTTACCTTTTCGCATTATTTAGTTACTAATATATTCTTTTTTTTTTGTTTCCAGCAAAGATAGAGACTCCAAATTCCATTCAATTTTGGTCAAATCAGAATTTACAGACTTGCTCCTTACGATAAACATAAATCTAAAATTGCTCCAAATTAGAAGTATGAGTCAAGTACAGCTTCCACATTGGTAGCTTAAATACCAATTACTATAATTTTTTGTTTTCACAATATTAACTGTTTTTTTGTATGAGTCTCATGTTTTATTTTAGCTTTAGCTTCTGTTTTATCAAAAAACAAACAATAGTACCTATATTTAAAGAGCATTTTGGTTTTTCACTACAATTTGAAAAATTTATCAAGCATGTGTTTGGTAAAGTAGAACAGTGGCAAATGGAACAGTGGTCATTGACTTTTTCAGACAAAAAGTTCATATTCCTAACCTTGTATATTTCAGAAAATTCAGCTGGTTGAGTTGGACTGAGTTTTTCATGTCTGTGGAGATATTACCATGAATCTTGCTAATACCTTTTACTTTTTTCATTTGATCTGGGCAAGGTACCCAACAGCCTTCAGTTTAGATCAGTTTGATTTTCAAACTACGAATACAGAATCGAAGTCATTCAACCACAGAACTTATGTAGCTCCATAAGCTGTGCTGGTTTTCCTGCCTGGAGTAGATTTTGGTCTACTCTGATACCCTCCATTTTAATTTAATTTGCAATGTAAATTTCAACTCTGAACAAGATTGAGTCAGGACACAATAGTACTTGAAAGCCAACAACATCCATTATCATAAATCACGTCCCTTACTTTTTTGAAATTTCTTCCCACATCAATTCAATTTCTATATTTTTTACCTTTTTTACATTTATTAATTATTTACATATTTACTTATTTACATATTTACATTATTAATCTTTACATTTTACATTATTTACATTATTTACATTATTTACATTATTTACATTATTTACATTATTTACATTATTTACATTATTTACATTATTTACATTATTTACATTATTTACATTATTTACATTATTTACATTATTTACATTAATTACTGTAGAGAATTAATTTTGGCGTAAATTTTCCAACCCTGTGTTATATGAATTTGACCGTGAATATACAAAATGGCGTATTGTCATACTTGTATCTACGGGGCTCTAACGGGCATTTGTTTATAAATACTGGCGTACAAATGACCCCTTTTCCGGAAAATTTTATTATTGTGATTGGTGTATATCGATTGACGTAGGGTAATTTGTACGCCAGTAGTGTAATCCTGCTGGATGTAGAATGTAGAGCTGCTCGTCGTCCCCTTCGTCACCGTCATTTTCGTATAATAGAGTTGAGAGTATATTAATTTAATATTACATTATTGCGTATACTAATGCTGGAAGGTGAGAAAGTTTCGAGTTAACATTTTTAAGTGAAAGTAAATTTAAAATTTTGAATTGTGGCTACGAGTAACGTCCGTGGTATCAGAACTTCGTAAATTCGAATAGCAGCGGATATTTTCACAATACTCGCATCGGTGCGAGTGATTTGACGTGCGCTGGCCCACTGGATGAGTGCTCTTGAAGCCTGTGCCTGTAGCATCCTCAGTTCGGTAGATATATTCTTTCAACCGACGAGTTTTCTTATAGACGTTTCCGCTGTATTAGTGGAATAACGCGAATGAGAATTCTTCCTGTTACCGCGTAATATAGGCTCTGTTTGATAGGATTACGCTAACTTACACCAACTTACACCAGGAGGGCGATTCCGCAAATTTAGGAATGTTATATGTGACTTTGCACCGAGTTTTACTTGAATATTTGTAGAATATCCCTACCGGTGTAAGTTGGTGTAAGTTAGTGTAATCCTATTAAACAGAGCTTTAGTCTCCCAAAAACTTTATTTATTTATTATTGAGGAATATTTTAGAATCTACCGAAATTAACAACTGCTACACTCGGAGTCTTTTCATTAATTTTTCAGGGTGTTGGTCAAGGAACAACTGAAAACGCGACGTGATTGAAACCGTTGAAAATGAAGGCTGCGATATTGTCTGTCAGAGTTCTCCAGAAATATCGACTGAGAGCAACGAATCTCCGGCATGTTGCATTCAACGTGGAGTACGTTCGGTAAAATTTTTTAGATTCTTATTAATTTTCATCGTTACATTCGTATAAATAAGGTGTTTTAACGTCAGTATGTGACGTTGGACAACTTGTAAATTGGAAAGCATTCGTGGACCAAACTGTATCGGTGAAAATCATCCTACAAGCAACATTTTCGCGTGCGTTGGATGAAAACAATTGGCTACTAATTACGGCGCCTCGTCGGTTTAATAAGTCGTCCAATCTGAACGTATGTCAAAGTGTTTCCTCGAATTAGAAGTCGATGAATTATGTGGCGCTATCGCGACCGCAGACTGCACGAAAGAAGCCCCAGTTCCCGATACGCCTAATTACGAACTATTCGCGACGAGAAAGCTGAAAATTACTCAATATCCAGACATCGTCGTATTTTGTAATCACTTGGAAAAATAGCCGATCATTTGGGTCGACTTCGTAGTTCATCTCATTCGTTTATCTAAAGATGTTTTAGTCGAATGTCGAGCTGCTATTGGCGATGCGTAATTACGGGCAGCGTTATTATTTACAAAATACGGTTCAAAACTCAAAAGTCCCAAAAAAAAATTATCGAAGGAGGTGTGGAAGAGGGGAATCTACGATTTCAACGAAAACCATTTTCAGCAAGGTCTTTGTAGTTTATCGCGTTATAGTGCGTTTCAACATTTCAATAAAAAATGCGTCGTTTTAATGGACGAATGCGACAGTATTTGTTCTAATTCGTTGTTGAATTTCAAATTGAATACTATCGATAATATTATTAGATATTTCAACGTGCGTTGTTTCCAAACTTTTAAAATCAAACGATCGATTTGTTCATTTTGAAATCGCGACTGGTATTTCGCGTGCGTGTGTGTGGGGGTATATATATATATATATATATATATACACACATCCACGACCGGGTTATCGGATTCGAATAATTTGGATTCGTATTAAGTTCCTGGAGAATATAACGTTTGTCGATTTCTGTGGCCTGACCGAAAGTGAAGTGGATCATCTTCTCGATAAATATAATCCAAGCGACGTAAAAGACGAAATAAGATCTTAGTAGGTACAATGGCTATATGTATTTGCGAATCGTATTGTTGACAGCATTTAGTCAGTCGCGCGTTATTTACGTAGAAGGGAATTTCGCAACTGTTGGCAGGAGTCGGGAATCGTTTACGGGCTGAAAGATTGTTTCAAAATGTCTGTTGTCCGATATGCTACGTGCGAAAAATGTTAACAAACCCGTCCACTTTTCAGACTGTGAGAAGGTGAGATCGGATGATATTATTCTGCTCTTAAAAAACGTTATTGAAGCGAAAGTCCCCGAGCAATAATATTAATATTTTGTTGAATTACCTGGTTGGAACAAGGCTACCTTTCTGTGATTAGTACTTCTAACAATGAACGTTGCAAAGCTGATTAAAGCAAAAATTCCGAACGAAGAGATGGAAGAGGTATTCGGAAGACTCTTACGGCGTTAATAGGAGAATAAATTGAAATTAGATACGGATACGGTTACAAAATGTGGTGATATTTTGAAAAAGTATTTGATAAATGTAACAATCGTGGCGATCAGGATCAGAATTTAGATAATCTTTTGAAGGATGTACGCGAAAGACTCGAAGAAAATTATTAGATTTTTTCTACGACAGTAATTCTTGTTTCAAAATGACAAAATACGCAAATAATTACGTGAAAATCGTGTATTTTTCCGCGAGAAATGCGATGATTCTATTCGCAACGTTATATTGTAATTCGTTCGAAAGTTTTCAGGTATTTTCTCATAAAGTAATATTCTCGTTTCAAAATGAAAAAAATTATGTTTTTCGCAAAAAATCCAACCAGCCTATTTTTTTCAGAGTTGTAGTCGCATTGGTTCAAATCAAAGTGGTATATTATGTATAAGACGAGTGCGACGAATCTGCGTAAGGCTCGTGTTATTTTTATGTTCCCAAAAAAAATGAACAAAATTGTTCGCCAAAAGGGCGCTGGTGTTCCGTTTTGACGGCAATTTACCGAAAATGCGAAAATACCGCTTCGAATAATATTATGTGTCGCTCGAAATAAATTATTTTTCAATTAAGGACTCGACATTTCGGCGATAATTTGTTCGTTTTTAAGGCGAACCGCAAAACATCAAAGGTTTACGACGATATGAAAAAGATTTTCTAATTAATTGTGCGCGGCTTCGATGTCGTTTGAATATCTTTTGCTACCGACGCGATGGTCCTATAATTGTTCGCAACGCAACTCTCAAGTTGTTATTTTGTTGAAAACAGTCATCAGTCCCCCTGTTAAACAGTAGCATGTCGTCTCCACCATATATATATATATATATATATATATATATATATATATGTAAGCTCTTTAGAAAATAATGAAGAATCATGCAGACACATCTTTCATCTTTTCATACTTAAAATCCATCAATAGATGAATATAATACAAATCTAATATATATATGAGAGATCTCTGCAACTCACTATATCAGTGAGTGCGAAACACAGACAGAAACTGTGGTTATTTTAAGAATGTGAATATATATTCTTACATATATATATATATGTAAGTTCGTTCGCGACTGATTCTAATTTGCACTCAATACGGAATAAAGTGTGAGATCGTTTAGATTCGATAATATTTATTCACACGTAATTAATTGATCAAAGTGAAATTAGAAAATTCAAGTTTATATACACGAAACGAACAAACGGAAAATAAATCTGTATATCTGGGTCAACGTTGAATGACCGCACGAATGAATGAAGTAAAGTATCAATGAAACATTATCGGGAATAAGATACGAAGTCGATGACGATAACAAAGAAAAACGTTCGAGTCAAGATTAGTCGAAAATGTTGTCATCGGATAATGGAATGAATGAAATTACGTAATTGTTGATAAACAGTTCTCATTCGGTAAATTATTACCTCGCAACATCTTAGCCTACGTCATACATAAATAAACATGAAAAAAGGTCAAAATCTCGCAAGTATGAGCGAGATTTGGTGTTATTCGAGGAAAGACGATTTCGTCTTTTACATATATATATATATATATATATATATATATATATGGGGTGCAGGTTCTAAGGTGAAGCCGGGTATGTGACAACTAACAGCGCAGAATAAACGTTCGTTTTCATTTCGAGGTGGTATCCGCATCCACCGGGAGGGGGGAAGGGTGGTTCCCTTTCGAATTTATCGGTTATTCGCCTCTCGCGGATAATCGAAGGTGAGTTACGATTTGCGGCTACGTGTACGTATTTATCAATTTTTTGCATTCTCAAAACGAGTGTTGTCGTCGTCGATTAGAATGTTACACTAAGCAAGCGTATTGGTACGAGCCTTCGCTTCTGTTTTATAAACGTACCGTTTCGCTTTGGTTTTTTTGTTTCTTTTTTTCAAGTTTCACTCATGTTGCGGCGTCCCAAAATATTTCGGCCGAAACTTTACTACCGCCAGTTCTTCCGACAAGATACCAAAGATTTTGCGCATTTATACGAACACCGGAATCGTGTCTTTGGCCCATGGGATTTCTGCTATTGGGAGCTCATATATTCTTCGGCGTATACATCTTCAGCGATGATTTCCTCGATGATTTCGAAAACGATGACGAAGCGCCGACTATTGTGAATGTTAGACTTGTTACCGAGTAATTCGTAACTTACCTTCGCGACCTTACGCGACTAATTTCGAACGATTTTATTATTTTTAGAAAATTGTTTCTTTGAACAAGAGCTCGAGACAAAAATTTGCCGAAATACGGGAAAATTTTTCCGCCTTCAAGGGGTGAAAACCGGTCACTGTCGCATATTTCTTCACGTTGAGTTTGTGCGCGTTTCAGCTTTGGAACTCCTTTGAAAACTAAATTAAGATCTTAATAACCCTTTTTTTTTTTTTTTTAGCCGTTAGAAAATTATTAATTTTAAAAGTAGCGCAACTTTTATTTTCCCCTATCATTATCGAGGAATTTCACGACGAATAGTCGAATTGTTCGAATAGAATTCTATCGGACAATATTATAGTCTTACGCGTCACTTGCCGTCGATGCGGATCTTTACTCTGGACAGGGTAAGTTCGAGACGATTGCTATTCTTCGTCCTGATTTTCCTATTATTAGAAAGATTAACGCTTTTTTCGTCGAACAGAAATTTTTGTGATGAAGAATATATTACGTTACCTATTCGCATTGTTACGTTAATTACAAAATTACTTTCTAAACAGTTCCAATCACCTTCGGGTTAATCGGCGAACGTAATCGGTAATTCAAAATAAATATAGGTAACTGACTGAGATCGACGTTAAGAAAAAGGAAAACTGAAAAATTATCAAATAATTACGGTTTCGCGTCGCCAACACCATCGGCTTTAATTGCAAACGTGGCTTCGGCTTCGGGTAAACGATCGACGAGTCGTGTATTTTATACGTAATAAAATTATTCTCGTTTTGTTCTCCTCTTCCTTCGCGCGAATACAGTCTGGAAACGGAGGTCGCGCAACGTTTACGAGGAACGAAGTTTTTTGAAAGTTTCTTTTCTTTTTACCGAGCGGTAGACGCGTTGGCGTTAATATTTCCTCCGATAGGTTTCTTCGGGTCGGCAGCAAACAGAGCAGCTCCGTCCACCGGAGCTACGACTCGATTCGTTACGACTACAGCGACACCGAACTGAAAATGAAGAGTATCGGGCGCAAGATTTCGATAGAATTGACCAACGTCAAATAAATAAGTATAACGAACGACGCGTCGCGAACAGCCGCTATTAACTACTTAATCAAAAATTTACGGATCGCGAATGAATTATTACCCGATCCGATAATAACTCGACGAACATTTTTTATAATCAATTATTATCGTATTGAATAGAAAATTGATTTATTAAGCGCGTAAAAGCGACGACTTTTATTATTCCCAATTAATTCGAACAAAAAGCGAACACCTATTCGAATCTTAGTCCGAATCTTGGTTTAAAATAAATTTTGCAAATTTACACAGTTTCATTTCACGCAACACGAAAGTTGTCGATACGCCACCAAGAAATGGCGTACATACCATTAATCGACAATTCCCGAAGCATACGTCAATTCTCGCATTTTAAACGAGTGAAAATTTCTTTTTAATGAAATTAACAACAGGAAATCGATTCTGCGTTAGGATTTTTCCGCGGTGTTCTTTCATTTCAAATCATTTAACGAGAAAAAAGTTGCGACGCTGACCTCGGTTACAGTACACGTGTTTAGATTGTTGTAAACGAGGCGAGATGATGCCGCATTGGTGCGAAGAGTAAATTTGAACCTTACTTGTAATTAGCGTTTAGATTTACGTCGAGAACCGATTCAAATTGCGCGGAAATTCTGAGACGATCAACAACCGATAAGTACGGATTTAATAATTCCAGCGACTGGCGAAAAAAGAGTTCCCGTAAACACGGTACGTATTTTACCATTCCAGGCAGGTTGAAGATGAAATTGCGGTAATTTTTCAAAATTAATTTTTTTTTCCCCTAGAGTCGTCTCAAATAATGGCGACGAGACAACGCGTCGAGCCATTTTTTTTCTTACCCAACGTGTATACCTACTCGCCGCGTGGTTATTTTTTTATTAACGTAATTTTTCTAAATTATCGGATGTTTTGCCAGTAATATTGTAAAAAGAAAGAAGAGGAAATATATTAGCTCCGTTGCGAGATGCATTCGCGACTGTTTACAAATGCGAGAATGAAATTTCGTTTTTTTCCATTACAAAGTTTACCGAGACGATCGCTTTACAAAATAAACTAAACTTCCGATCAACCTCGTAGATAACAACGTTGCGCAGACTTTATAACAAATTAGAAAAAACTCGGATGTAAGAATCGAACCACCTCATCCGCAAGTCGTAGTGGCGTAGGCTATAATATTACGTATAGGTATGATATATGTACGCACGCACAAATGGTGCCTGCTAAATGCATTTGACGAGCTGAAAGTTCTGCTCTGCCTGCGAAAGTCGCGCACCGCTCGTTGAAAATCAAAATCTACGCCTCTCCGCGATTTGTTCAACGTCGAAATCGTAATCGTCGAATGAAATATTCGTGCGCGTCTTTTGCGATGAAAGAAATTTCAAAGGTTATTTATATCGGACTATCTTCACGTACCTAGTTCCTTTTATACTTTCGACGGTAATGCCATATATCTTGTTCTTTTTGCGAGTTTCTTAGTGGAAAAACACGTCCTCCTCACCTTCGTTGGGCCGCGAAGATGGAAGAAAATCTTGGTCCGCATTACTGGCAGCGTTGAACCGTACGGCATCGATCGAAGTCGTCGTCCAAATCGAACATTTTTGATAACTACGCAAATAAACCGGGCTCGTTACGCATATTACAGTTGAACTGCGTGTACGGTATTACGGTACGGTAAGGTACGGTATCTACGGTTTTGAAAGTGCGAAGACAAACGCGCAGCGTCGACGCGGTGGTAACGGTGTAAGGCCTCCCTTTAGCGGATATTCGTACGACACGAACTGTTTGGAAAATTTACAAAACCAGAATACGAAGCGCTCTCTCGATTCAGTCGGAAAAGGTCGCGTACCTACCACATGCCGAAAATAATGAACGAGAATAGTGTGCGAATTTACCTTAAATATATGGATACCTACCTAGTTGTAACGGGGAGAGATTCGAGAGAGCAGAGCGGTCCGAAAATTCGGGACAATACGGATAAGTACTTAGGTATCGTTATACCTATAAACCTATAATTGAAACTGCGATAACGGAAATTTAGCTGAAAAGTAAGAAGAATGCGACATCTTCCCCGTACGAAGAATTTTCACGCTGAAAGATTATTGAAAAAACTTGACAAAAATAACGACGAAATAGGTAGGTATAGCCTCGTTGTGGCGACTAAATTTTCAAGTAATTTCCGTATAGAGGTACTCGAAAATGGAATTTGACAGCAATAGGTAAGCGATTGCCATCGAAACGCGCAACACTGTAACGCCAACTTTGCGTTTACTACGTGGGGTGGGACCACGCAACTAGGTGCCGACACTACAGTCGTCCCAGGCACTTGTATTATAATACGCGCCACTGTCGTTCGAATGTTACGTTCGAGGGCGTAGGTAAGGGTGGGTCTGGACCTCCTCCTCCTCCTCCCCCCCCCCTTTAACGAAAAAACAAATCAACCATCGGCGGCTATAAGAATAGAAATTTAGGAAGTGAAATAAGCGTACTAACGCGTCTTTCGTGTAGTGGTGTAGCGGTGTAGCGGTGTAAGTAGGCTATAAAGTACGCGACGTAATAATATACCCGCGTACGTTGGCGACGATTTCGCTTCTTTTTTTTCTTTTTTTTTTTATCCGCAGCCGGACGTACGGACGGAGGGGTGGCCGTGGTAAAGGGTCAGAGAGGACGGAGAAAAAGTATTAACTTTCAATTACCTACCGACCGAATGATATACGGCCTACGCCGACGATGCACCCCCTATCGTTTCGCACTGTCGCCTACTCCCGAAGCAGTTACTCCGTTAGTATTTGGCGAATTAAGTATACCTATTTTTTACTGAAAAATTACTTTCCGCACCAAAGGCTGGCTTAGTTTTGTTCGCTCAAATCGTTCCAATTATTGCGGAAGAGAGACGGCGAATTTCCAAAAAAAAAAAAAAAAACAAAAAAAAAAAAAAAAAAAAAAAAACGCGTTTGGATACGAAAGAAAGGACCGTACGTAGGTACTGATTTTGGGAGAATTTCGAGTGCGGCGATTCGGGCTCGTAGCCGCAAGATGAAAACATTTAAAAGTGAAAAGAAAGCGCCCTCGATTCCCCGCCCCCCGGAACAAGTGCACGTTTGAGAGATTGGACTTTTGCCAAGGATGGAGTATAGTCTATATAACTATATGCAGCGGTAGGCTGCACTGTGTTGTGCCAAAACAGCGATGACATCGTGTCGTAAGCTATAGGCGGTTACGGGTGGTCGTAGGTGGTTATGGGCGGCCGTAGGTGGCCACCAGTAGCCGCAGGTAGCCACGCTTTACGAAAACAAAAAAAGGTTAAAAAAAAAGAAAAAAAGAAGAGAAATAACGATAGGCCGGTGAAAAATGGGGTTTTCAAAACCGAACCCGAGACAGAGAGCAGAAAAAGTATATTAATTTGCGGTGGGACGGGGGAGGGGGCACATTTACGCGTCAATTTGGATCGCGTCGGGTCGGGTCCGGTGGACGCGTGTCGTTGTAACAATTACTAATATACGTAAATGCGTGGGCACGCGTACGGTGGTACGGTGGTAATAATAATTATTAAACGCCCGCTGCCTCGCTTCGCGGCCACCTTTTTGGATTGCTGGTGCGGTTGGTGGCGGGGTGGGGTTTGGTAGGGCGGGGCGGGGCGACGGCGTTTGATTTGGTGGTCGGACATGGTCGAACGACGCCGAAGAAAGTCGACGGCCGACGCTGACGCTGCCGCCGTCACCGCCACCGCCTTCCGTCGGTGGGCACACGCGTTATTCCACGTCCGTCGGTCCGTCGTCGCCGTCGTGTGTGTCGCTGGTGGTCGTTGTCGCTGCAGCCGCCGTTTATTCGCGCGCGTCTTTCGGCCGGCGTGCTTTCGTGAATTCGCGACGACCGCGTCGAGGCGCCTTTTCGCCGCCGATTAGTGGGCGGCCGCAGCCGCGATTCGGCGGACGAGCGGTCGGTGCGAACGCCCGTCGTCGCCAACGAAGGCCGCGCAAAGTGCGACAAAGCTCTTGGGCCGCCGATCCGCGCGGACCGGTGAAACGCGCCGCCTCCGTCGCCGGCATACGCGTCTACCCGACCGTCGCCTAATAATTTTATTGGCAAGACCGATAGTAAACGATAAGCGGCCGCCCCATCGCCGAATGAAACGGAGTGAACGCGACGAGCAGCCGCAGTCGAAGTCGCAGTCGCAGCAGCAGCAGCAGCCGCCGCCGCACAACTGGCGCGATACGACGCACGCGATCGCACGTAAGTACATCACGGACCCATACAATGCGCGAGTGTCGTTCTGCCGTAGCCTACCGCGTGAATCATTAACTGCCTGTCAACACCTCGTATAGGCGTATAGGCGTATAGGCGTATAGGCGTATACCTTACCACCCACAACGGCTATCGAATCGCAGACTGTACACGTAGCTGTAGTGTTGCAGCCAACGGACCAACAGCCGTACGCACGGTACGAGATAAGCGCCACCAATGCGTACACGCACTCGCAATATTATACCTACCTACCTACCTACTTGCTATCTAATCGACCCTTAGTCTTATAGTCTAATCTAATATCTAATATCTGATAATATCGACGAACACCGCCTGTCCGTAGGCATACCCATAAATAAATTATGGCTATCCGTACGTAGCTGCGGTCTATCATTAGGTATTATTGTAGGGTGCTTACGGCGCCCATTCTAATATGTGGAGGCGACGGCCGTTTAAGGGCTTCTCTAGCGTCGGCTGTGGACGCAATTTCGGTAAAATAATGCGATACGAAACGATGGTCGCTAATATTCGGTATAATCAGCGAACGCGCATCGCAATTCGTTCGTAAGAAGAATTTGGGCAAAACAAATAACTAGGTATACCTACCTACCTACCTACCTACCTACCTACCTATCTACCTACCTACGTATACGGCTATTGAAAAATCTGCTTCGGAGTTGTGAAAACGGTTGAAAAAAAGTCGAGAATAGGTACCTCTAATAGTTTGAGCAGCTTTTCGAAACAGGGCGCGGCGATACGGTGCGGTCGACTCGATAGATTTTCATTTTCTAACGATAATATATGCGATTATATTGGGCGTTGGACGTTGGGCGTGGATCATCGATAGTATGGAATTCTGACGAATGCGAGTAGTGCAGTGCAGCGCAGCGCAGCTACGTACGGGGGTGATTCTAGTCGAGCCGAGCGTAATCGAGCGCGATGAGAAATAAGGTTGGTTATTGTAACGCAGGTCAGCGGTACCCACCTGCAATAGCAGATACGGAGATAGCAAAGCTTCCTTAGAATTTATCGTTAGCTACCTGCCTGCCCACCCACCCACCCACCTACCTACCTACCTACCTACCTACCTACCTACCTACCCCTACCTTCCCATACCTACCTATCGTCATCGTGTGTAGGTACCTAAGTGTGGTTGGCTGTGTCGGCAGCCGCGAGCCGCGCAACAACTTTCGTGTGACGAGGCCGATTCTCTCGGATGGCCCCCAACCAAAATGTAGCGAAATTATAAGTCGACCGACCCATTCGGTCGTAAAGTCGGGCCCCACTTACGTCGTGACCGAGCCCCATTTTTAAAGTGAAACTTGCTAAACTAAAAACGCAGTCGCGCAACGCAGCCCCTCGTCGTGAAACGAAATAAACAAAATGGCGCCAATGTAAAACGAAGCCCGCGAAACTTTTTTAAATTAAATCACAAATACATATTATCGTCGTATCGTCGTATCGTCGTATCGTCGTATCGTCGTTTACGCGCGTTTCGAGGCGATGAACTCAAATTTTCAGTTCACTTTTTGAGCGAGCCACTCGTTGAGCCGGTTGTGGGGTTCAGCTTGCGAGCCGCCAATCGAAGCCGTAGTAATCTCGGGTCGACCGTATGTGGCGAAAAGGAGAGTCGAGTGGCGCCGAGTGGGCGCGCCTGGCGCCACCTTTGCCCGTCGTCGAAACGAAATGGCCGGGTTTTCCGACCTGCCAACTGCCCATCTGTACGTACGCACGCACGCACGCACGCACATCTGACCACGCGCTACCAGCGGCGCTTCCGTAAACGGACGCGTCGCGCGGTCGCCGCTGCCGCACGCCGGCGTCGTTGCTGACGCGCCGCCTTGGGCGCGCAAACACCCGCAGAAGGCGAAACGGCGCACAAGCACGTCTATAAATTGTCCGACTGCGGCAACGTAAAAAGCTTCGAACGACGGCTTTCAGTCGGACCACACGTCCAAAATTATAGCCGATTAATCCGCAAACGACGTAATTCTCTTATTTTTCTTCCCCCTTTCCCACTCCGCCGCTGTTCCCCACATTCCTTTCGCCTCAGCCTACGATCCTAAAATGCCGCTACAAAACTTATAAATCCGTATATTCCACATTTGTTATTTGGTGTGTGTGGTGTGTAGTGTGCACGCGCGCGCCGCTCTCTATCGCGCTCTCTCTCTCTCTCTCTCTCTCTCTCTCTCTCTCTCTCTCTCTCTCTCTCTCTCTCTCTCCTCTCTCTCTCTCTCTCTCTCCTCTCTCTCTCTCTCTCTCTCTCTCTCTCTCTTCTCTCTCTCTCTCTCTCTCTCTCTCTCTCTCTCTCTCTCTCTCTTCTCTCTCTCGCTCTCTCTCTCTCTCTCTCTCTCTCTCTCTCTCTCTCTCTCTCTCTCTCTCTCTCTCTCTCTCTCTCTTTCACACACACACACACACCCATCCACCCCGCTATTATTTTCGCCTTATCGATAAATCGCTTGACCGCCGCGCCGCGGACCAACGAAAGGATAACTAACAGCTCCGACGCACCAATCCTCAAATGTAGATTTTCCTTAACCAAAAAATCTGAAAGAAAAAAAAAACGAAACAAAACAAAACAAAAAAAAAAAAAAAAAGGTTATCGAAACGATAAAAAATGAAAATATCCGAAAAAGCGTTTTCCATATTTTACGACGAACGAAATTGTTTAGCCGTAGGTTATAAAAATATGGGCGAAATTTTATCGCACGATATCCGAGCTGAAATGCGAAATAACGGCTGGCCTCTCGTCTCCACGCAGCTTTTTCGTCTCGCCGAATCGTGTCGAGAAGGTTTTTTCAAATCGCAAGTAGGTATACCGCGCAACGCATTAAACGCCGACCCCATTGAAAGCCAAATTCGCGCCCACCGCCAGAATACGTACCTACGGGTTGTAATTATTACGGAGGCGAGCCACCGAAGCGCCCACGTAGCCCACCCGCCCACGCAACAACGTCCGTGACGACGCCGTTCGCGGGGGATGGCGGCCGGACCGGGCACCACCAAATTTCCGCTATTGTCGCAACCCCTCGCCGTTTTTCGGTGCGGCGATTGGGACCGCCGTCACGCCGTCCTTTTCTTACACGTAGGCAGGTAGGTGTTGGAAAATTTGGAATTTTTTCACTTCGCATCGCGAATAAGTGGAATTGGGATGGGCGACGGTGCTTGCGGCAGCATCTGGGCATGCTTTTGTAGCGATCCGAGTGATACGTCGGCTCGTTTGCGACCTGAACGACCGACGGTTGGGACGGACGACGCGGTGATCCGGCGAAGGTCGAGTGCGGTGCGTCGCGCCTACCGCGCAAATTGTCGGCGACTCTTACCGCAGACGGCGCAGAACCCTTCGACCGTTCGTTCGTTCGCAAACCAAAGGCGACGCGAATTAAAGGACTGGCCGCGAATAGGCCGCGTACGTAGGCTATCCACCCATCCATTCACCCATCCTCCCGCCCGCAGCGCTACGCTATTCAAAACAGAGGACGCGTCGCTGCGCCAGCACGCGCATCCGCATCCAGTATGGAATAATTATAATAACGTTCGAGCTGTTTCGTTCGTTTTAAATACGTATAATTAGGTATATAGCTACTAGCTACCTATTTATTAAACTACCTATTCGGATATTTCGTTATTCTGCACTAGGTATAGGTCTACCTGTACCCTCCGAATCATTTTCAATTTAGATAGGCTAACCAAAATGTAACGTCTTAATCGGCTCGTCCTTCGTCGAACACGCGTTGATTTTTTCTTTTTCTTTTTCTTTTTCTTTTTTTATGAGCTTTTTTATGGCACTCGCTACTCGCTACCGCTGGGCGCTACGGTTCGTATACCTATATTCTGTTTATTACGTTCGCCACCGACAGCGCCACTCGCCGTTATCGCTGATTATTGCTTCTTTTTTTTTTTACAATCCTTCGGTGTTTTACAGCGTTGCCAAATACCGCCAAACAATAATCTCTTCTTTTTTCACCATTTTCCAATGGAAACTCGACTGTTGGGTTGTCGCGACTGCACCAAAGTTAGTCCTCTCCTCGACAGATGCGCTTCGCGCGCTTCGAGGGCGAAAGAAATAAACAACCACAAACGAACTACCAACAACCAAAAGATGAGAACATGTCGAAGCGAATAGGCGCACCGAAGGGAGCGGCGAAAAGGGCTGCGCATCCAAATTGCGATGTCCTTTGCCTCGGGCCGAGGACGGAGCCTAGTGATGGAACAGCGCCCGCACGGGCGCCCAATTTTGAGAAGTCGAGTCGCATTTTTTAAATTTCGAGACGACGGGGGGATCGCTGGGCGACGATTTCACCACCGAAGCGATAGCGAGAGAAAAACAAAATAAGAAACAAGGACAGAGAGAGAGAGAGAGAGAGAGCGAGAGAGAAAGAGAACGAGAAAATAACCCTTCGATACGTCGTATAATTTATTATGTTCTTCGTTTTTTTAGTTTTGTTTCGGGTGGGGAGAGGGACGGTTGTTGTTAGCGCCACTGCGACGATACAGGCGGCCGCGCTTAGGCAGCGGGCGTACGGAGTACCGTCGTAGTTGGTACCGCGGCAGCAGCTCGAATTAGCGAGATTATACGACAAGAGGGTGGGCTTAGGAAGCACGAAAGCCTTTTTTTCGCACCCTCTTAATGAAATAAATTCGGTATGCGGGTTAGTGGGGTGGGCAGGCCGGTGGGACGGCACCGCGCCGGTGTCGCTAATTGCCGCTCTTTTGTACTCGTTTCGCAGCCACTCGCCCGCCCACCCGTCCCGCTCCCTTCGTCGAATGCGCAACGCCACTCGTTCTCTCCTCAGCAGAATAAAAGCTTAGGTACGATACGGAGGCGACGACATTGCCGCCGGGCGACGGCGAGGCGAGGCGAGGCGAGGCGAGGCGAGGCGGCGTGTAGCGGAGTGGAGGAATGGCGGAGCGGAGGAGCGGCGAGCGCGGCATCGCCGAGCAAAACTTTCTTACATTCGTTACGAGCGCAACCGATTATTGTTACAAAACTGGCGAGAGTAGGTTGGGTACCACCCGGCGCCGCTCCGCCACAATAATTCGCACGAATCGCCGCGACCTAATACTCGATTAACTGGCGGTGCGCGAATTAATATCGAATCACCGGGTGCGTGGATACGACAGCGGCTAGTTAACCATCGTCGCGATAGTGATTTTTGAATTTCTTCTTTTTTTTTTACCGTTTCTCAGGCGAGTTCGCGAGCGCAGTAGACGCCAGCGCGGTACCGGCGAAGGCATCTTCGGGACGATGCGGCAGGTGGGGCCGGTCCGTGGTTTGCCACTTGGTATGTCGGCGCAACAGCAGCCCGAACTGCAAGCGGGTGGGGCTTCGCTCCACCCGCTCGTCCTCCTTCCGTTATCGCCGCCAAAGTGGCATACCATGGACCGGCCTCCCCCACCCCCTCCACATCTGCCTGAGCGATCCCACCGCCTACGCACCGAGTGTGCCTCGTACTCGACTAAATCCGGTATTTCAACTCGTCGTTACTAAAAACGTGTCTAATACTAGAAATTCCTTATTACTTTTAAAAACATTAAAAAAAAATCGAAGAACCTAACAAACCACCACTACCTATAGAAATGATAATTTGGAAAAAAAAAAAAAAAAAAAAATGAAAACATTTTCAAAATTTATCGGTTTTTTTTTGTTTTTTTTTTTTTTTTTTGGGGGGGGGGGGAATTTCAACTCGGCCGTATTCGGGTGGTACACCAAACCTCTGCCGTAGCGCCACAGCGGCCGGACGCGGTGTTGCCAATTAGGTACGATGCTCCGTTGACGAGAAACGACGTGTTACAACGAATAATGAGCTTATACTTATAACGACAATGTGTGAGGCTATGGGCCAGCTGGCCGGAGACGCTTACTTGTCTCGTGCTACGGGAAAGGAAAAAGTGATTTCGAGTTGGACTAAAACGTATTACGCGTATTACGCGTATTACGCGTATTACGCGTATTACGCGTAGCCGAAATATATTTGTAAACAAAATATGGCTTTTATACGTACCGCCCGTAAGATATTGCGACGCAAGACGCAATGCAGTCGAATGTGCTGACGCAGTGACGCCGCCCTCCGTAGGTAGTAGGCACGTACGTATGTCGTGGGCGCCCGTGAAAACCGGCAGTCGCTTCTCCAACGAGAATAGGCCTTCTACGCCTTAGGCTATACCTACGCCTGTGCGCGCGTATAGCCGGTAGATACCTACCTACCTATTTACCATACCTACCTCCGGCCATTGGTAGTGAAGGGCCGCGGATGGATAAGCTGGCGACGGCGCGTGCAGCACTCTTCCTCGGCGGGTGTGGTGATCGTCCGCCCGGGCAGACGGTGGTCAGAGGGTGGGGATGGGGACGGGTATGGGAGGAACTACGCAGGCGACTATACGCGTAACCGGGTAGAGGTACGTATACCCAGCCGCACCCGTAAAGAAAGACGATTTGTGGTGAGACATGCGGCCACTAAACGGCCAACCGGAGCCTACCTTTTCACGTATTTTTCTTCGTCTCCGTGTACGCTATCCCCCGTGAATTTAGGTGACGTCTTCGTCAGATCTTATATTCTAAGTCGGCGAACTCTCGAGCAAAAGGTCGAAAATACGCGCAGAAGAAGGTACGCCAGCGTTGCCTGCGTTTTCGTCGGCATGTCTCCACCTTTCCACCTTTCCACCTCTCCGCCGCTCCACATCGCAAACATTTTTTCGAATTTGCTTTTCGTATAATTTTTTAGTCATCTTTAGCCGCATAAAAATAAAAAAAAATAAAAAAAAAAAAAAAAACTGAAATTAATAGAAAATTTGCCGTTTTTTGAATCTACAGAAGCCTCTCCTCTTTGAATCGATAATTACTCAGCCTCTATTCGAGTTAGTCAAGCTTGAGTTGGGACTGCCGGAAAGAAGAGAAAATTTACTTAAATGCGTATTTCTGTCAAAGTTTCTATTCGTCTTTAGCTACTTGAAAATAAATGAACGAAAAAATGCAAATGGAAAAAAATTTTTTGCATTTTTTCGTTCGATACGTTTTCGTTTTCGAGCGAAAACTTTTTGTCAACTTTTTCTTTTCACCCGTTTCGATTTAAGCGATTACTGAAAAACACGTAACGACAGCGTCGTATCGAAGACGTTTCGCTTAGTACCGCATTTGCTCGAAAGCGCACCCGCTGTTTTGCACGCATAAGCTAATAGCGTATAGTGTATAGCAAATAGCATATAGCAATAGCGTATAGTAAATAGCGAATAGCAAATAGCATATGTAAGTCTGTAGACGAATGAAACACGAAATTTGAATTGAAAATGTACGACAGTTTAATTTAGAAAAACACTTGACAAATTATTTCAAATTTTCATGAAATTATTTCGGTACTACAGACGATTGTGTACAACAAGACGAATAAAATATAAAATGAAGTAAGCTGGATACGAACCAAAGCAATCGAGTACAGTTTATAAAATTCGACAAGCTCTAACACAGGCTGACCGGGCTGATAATTACAGGTCCGATGTATGAAGTACAAAGCTTATTTGAAATACATTGTGTTGGAATCGAGTGTGTAACGTGAACATGCATAAAGATAAGCTGACATAAATGCTGCATTATAAAATACACAGAGGTGTGTGTATTTTACATCCCCACACCGAGATGACCCTAGGGACAAAACGGAAACATTTTAGAAACATGAAATATATTCGACTCTCGTTTCTGAAAGCCAGCCTCAACCTCGTATAGGACGTTAGACAGTTTTCTTAAAATTTTGAAGGGACCTGTTCTAATTTCATCCAATTTGTTACGGTTGAGTGAGTTGCCATGAAGAACATAGACGAATTGACCAATTTTGAAATCTGGCTCTTTTTTATGACGGTCAAAACGCTTTTTGTTAGCCAAATGGTTTCTTTGCGAATTCACAAAGGCCGAAAGTCGGTCCTTATTGAGGTCAAAATGATCAAAAGGTAAATTCCTCAGGAGAGGAGGTTTTACACCATTCATAAGGTAATTTGGAGAGTACTTTGTTGCTGTGTGAACAGTATCATTGTACTCTTGAACGCACTTTTCGAAAAGTTTGGGCCAAGGCCTCTTTTTGTTTTCTAAATTTTCATTAATTTTGCATCTTAGCCTATTTGCAAGTGTTTGGTTGAGGCGTTCATTCAACCCATTAGAGAATGGACAATCTACAGCAGTAAAATATAATTTTACGTTATTGTCGGCTAAAAACTTTTTGAAAGTTCCTGAATTTAACCCTGTATATTGATCTGCTAGTAGATGCTTTACGTTATGTCCATCCTTTATTACCAAATTCAAAAGCTTAATAAAGTCAGTGGCCATCTGAGTTTTGGACGTAATTGCATACGCATACCGAGTGAAATGATCAACCAAAAGGTGGATGTATCTTTTGGGTGAATTATTTCTAGAGAAACCACCAATAGTATCAACTGACATATATTCAAAAGGCTTCGTGGCCGGTCCCAAATGGGACATTGGTCCAAATGTCGGTGAAAGACGCGTTTTATTTTTAATACACACGGAGCATTTTTGAACCAAATTTTGAATAAATTTTCGTAAGTTTACGTTATGAAAATATGGCAATAAAGATAGCTCCATTTGCTTGATGCCAGTATGGCCATCATGAGAGTGGACCTTTTTTACTAATTCTTTAGTGAATTCGTCAGAAATGATAATTTTTTTAGAATCTTTATGGTTGGTAAACAGGAGGCTATTGTTATCAGAGCCATTATTTACGTTAATTTTTTGTGTGAGTCTGTCTAAAGCTACAGATTTTTGGTCACATAATAAGTCCTCCATTCTCAAAATATTTACAACTTTAAGCTCAGAGGAAGCTTCATGACTCTCGAGCACTGGATTGCGACTAAGACAATCCGCTTCCAAATTTGCTTTTCCTGGCTGATAGGTTACTTTATAGTTAAATTGCGATATAGACAAAATTAATTCCCGAAGTTCTTCATCAAACTGTGTGTTAATTTGCATTTTTTCCAAAGGTTTGTGATCAGTGATAACCTCGAAACTGATACACTCAAGTTTATATCGCCAATAATTTAGAGCCTCCTTGATAGCCAGACACTCAAGGAAAAGGGCTTTTCTCTTTTTTTGTGCTTCATTGAGCTTTTTGGAAAAGTAAGCGACGGGTTTAAAAGTTCCGTCTTCCTGCTTTTGTTTCAGAACTGCACCGATGCCTTCCACACTAGCATCTGTGTAGACTTTAGTTTCCCTAGTTGGATTGAAAATTGCCAAGCAAGGTTCGCTACAAAGGCAGTCTTTAACAAAATCAAAGCTTTTTTGACATTTATCATTCCACCGAAAAGGTACATTTTTCTTTAAAAGATTATGAAGTGGTGCCAGTACCATGGCAGAATTTTGAATATAGGAATGATAAAAATTAACTTTCCCTAAAAATTGCCTAACATTTTTTTGATTCTTGGGGACAGGAAACTCGCGAACGGGGAGTACATTGTCGAAAATCGGACGAGTGAGATTATTCTCAATTTCATGACCTAGATACTTGACTTTATTTTTTGCAAAATTGCACTTGCTCAAGCTAAGCCGAAATCCCTCTCTAAAAACAGCGTCCATTACCTTCTCTAAATGCAACAAGTGCTCATTAAAAGATTTAGAAAAAACCAAAATGTCATCAATATAGTTAACTGAAAAATTGTCTAGGTCATTTCGTTTTAGAACATTACGCAAAACCCTTTGAAAAATTGCTGGCGAGGTTTTCAGACCAAAAGGTAGACATCTCCAGTCATAGTGCCCTGTCTGAGTGACAAAAGCAGTCTTATAACGGTCTTTCTGCCTAAGGGGAACTGACCAAAAAGCACTATTGATGTCGAGAACTGAAAACCACTGGCAGTCTCTGACCTTTCCTATCAGATCACCTATAAGAGGGAAAGGCTGACTTTCAGGCACAACTATCTTATTGAGTGCGGAATAATCTATACAAAGACGGTTCTTTTTATGGGTGCCATCAGATTGTTTCTTATTGGCCAACGTGACTGGAGCTGCAAAGGGTGATGTTGACTCTTGAATGAGACCTGCCTTAAATAAAGCTGACACTTGGTCCTCAATTTCACGTTGGTCGACAATATTACACCTATAAGGTTTTCTATAGATAAACCTATGTTCCGAAAGTTTCACAGCAGCTTCATGATCAACAACTTTTCCAACGTCGAACTTATCTTTGGCAAATGCATGGTTAAAACGCTTAATTACATCTGACACTAACTGCTGCTGTGTAGCACCCAAATGACCTAAGTCTGCCATCAACTGAACCGAATTGACACAAAATAAATTACGAAGTTGATGTCTATTACTTTTGAAAAATTGACGAGGTGACCTATAATAGGCCTGAGAAATTATTAAGTTTTCATCTTGACGCAATTTAAACGCCTTAATTAAATCTAAACCAATAATAAAATCATGATTGCTTTTCTCGAGCACGAAAACATAAACAAACTTGAAAATATTGAAAATTTTTACTCTAATTTTTGCAATACCTAATATTCGGCCGTATCCGCTGACCATTTGATAACGAGAATTTGTAAGTTTCAAGTAATTAACATGCAATTTGTCCAAAAATTGAGGACTGACAGACGAAATATTTGACCCACTGTCATAGGTTCCTAATGACTCAGTGTTATTCACATTTACTTTTACTTTAATCAGCGGCGGCACTACTAGTTTTTTTGTACATCATCGTCAGAAGGAGATGATGAATCAAATTCCAAATTATTGACAGCTTTTTGTGTGGCATCTTTTTCTTTGTGCCAACAATTGGCCTCAGAGTGACGACGATTAGGATAACCTTTAGATGCACAATAAGCACAAAATTTTACACTATTGGAGTTTGAATTAAAATTACCAGAATTCTTCCCTGAATTTACGTTATTATTTCTATTATTAAAACCATGGGAAGAGGAGAGTGAAGGTTGTTTAAAATTGTTAGATTTTACGTTATAAATGTCAGGAAATTTGCCTTTACTCTCATATTTTAAAAGTTTCTTTTTTAATAAATCAAGCGAAGTAATAGAATTCTTATTCAAAGATTTCACTATCTGTGATGGCAGACCACTAACAATTAACGATACAATGACCAACCTTGGAAAATCCTGACTGGTTTCGAGCAAAGCTTTCTCTTTTTTAATGACATACTCCATCAAAGAGCCGCCCATGTATTTGAAATTGATAGCATACACGATTGGAGCAAAAGAGGTGTCCCCAAAATTGGCTATCAGCTCTTTCTTCCAGGCAGGCCATGTAGAGTCAGCAGGGAGATTTTCTTGGGTCACCATAAACCAATCATTCAGGTTCTGATCAAGACATGACTTCAGCACCTCAATTTGGAGACGACCTTTGACCTTGAATCGATCTAATTCTCGTTCAAACCGTTCACACCAGGATTCGGCGTTGCGATTTTTGGCAGAAAATTTTTCCAGCAGGATATGACGTAGAATCTCTTTGAGTGAATACTCCTTGGAAGACACGATTTTCTCCAAAGAAGTAATCATTTGAGTCATCTGCGGGTTGGGTGGTGGAGGATCAGTTGTAGAAACAACAGCATTAAACGACACCTCCGGAAGCATATAATCTTTGTACTGGAAATTGTCAGCATCATCAACATACAGCTTGAAGATTTCAGGAGGCAAAACTACATTGACATTCCTATAGCTGTTACGTGACTTTAGAGCAGCAATTCCATTTTTGATTGACGAAATCTTAATCAACTCTGGGTGGGTGGAGGTTGCTTGATAGTCAGCAGGAAAACCATACCACTCATCACTATTTGCAAACCGAACTCGACGAATCAATACCACATTCGATTTTGAATCCGCACCAGCACTCATGAACAAATAAAATTGCAATTTAGCAGACGACATTGCAAAAGAAAATTACAACACAAAAGTTCAAGGTAAAAATTTTTTTTTTTTTTTTTTTTTTTTTTTTTTTTTTTTTTTTTTTTTTTTTAAATCTCGAAAACACGAACTAATTCTGTATAAACGAGCGAAAGAAAATTTGAAATGTAAGTCTGTAGACGAATGAAACACGAAATTTGAATTGAAAATGTACGACAGTTTAATTTAGAAAAACACTTGACAAATTATTTCAAATTTTCATGAAATTATTTCGGTACTACAGACGATTGTGTACAACAAGACGAATAAAATATAAAATGAAGTAAGCTGGATACGAACCAAAGCAATCGAGTACAGTTTATAAAATTCGACAAGCTCTAACACAGGCTGACCGGGCTGATAATTACAGGTCCGATGTATGAAGTACAAAGCTTATTTGAAATACATTGTGTTGGAATCGAGTGTGTAACGTGAACATGCATAAAGATAAGCTGACATAAATGCTGCATTATAAAATACACAGAGGTGTGTGTATTTTACACATATAGTGTATAGCATATAGCATATAGCAAATAGCATATAGCGAATCGCATATAGCGAATAGCGTATAGCGAATAGCGTATAGCAAATAGCGTATAGCATATAGCGTATAGCAAATAGTGCATAGCGTATAGCGTATAGCAAATAGTGTATAGCGTATAGCATATAGCGTATAGTAAATAGCGTATAGCAAATAGCATATAGTGTATAGCGAATAGCAAATAGCGTATAGCGAATCGCATATAGCGAATAGCGTATATCAAATAGCATATAGCATATAGTGTATAACGTATAGCATATAGCGAATAGCAAATAGCGTATAGCGAATCGCATATAGCGAATAGCGTATAGCAAATAGCGTATAGCGAATAGCGTATAGCAAATAGCGTATAGCATATAGCGTATAGCAAATAGTGCATAGCGTATAGCGTATAGCAAATAGCAAATAGCGTATAGCAAATAGTGTATAGTGTATAGCATATAGCGTATATCAAATAGCATATAGCATATAGTGTATAACGTATAGCATATAGCGAATAGCATATAGTGTATAGCGAATAGCAAATAGCGTATAGCGAATCGCATATAGCAAATAGCGTATAGCATATAGCGTATAGTAAATAGCGTATAGCAAATAGCATATAGCATATAGTGTATAACGTATAGCATATAGCGAATAGCATATAGTGTATAGCGAATAGCAAATAGCGTATAGCGAATCGCATATAGCGAATAGCGTATAGCAAATAGCGTATAGCGAATAGCATATAGCAAATAGCGTATAGCAAATAGCGTATATCAAATAGCATATAGCAAATAGCAAATAGCGTATAGCAAATAGCGTATAGCGTATAGCGAATCTCGCATATAGCAAATAGCGTATAATATTATACCTACCTACGTCGCTCGAAACTTGTATTCGCGGCTTCGAGAAAGTCAAACTACCTCGGAAATAGGGCTGAACTTTTCGGGAAAGGTAGGTAGTCGTTATTTTGGAATAGATCCGTAAGCAGTTTGTTGTATGTTCGTAGGATAGTTTTCAAAAAAATGAGGAAACAAAAATTCGTGTTGAAAAAACGAACCAGGTCGAGCTTAAATTTTCACGATACATTCCTTTTTACGTATGTGCAAGTCTCATCGAAGTTTGTCGCCTATTCGTTTCATAATTTTTAAGAAAAAAGTGAAAAAAATCAAAAACTACTCGAAAAGTGGTCTTTTTCAGGAATTCGAAGAAACTATAAAAGGGATAGAGGGCTGACCTTTTCGCGAAATGTAATTCTTATGTAGAATCGGGTTCGATGGGTAGTTATTTGGTGCTTATTGGTTTTGTAGTTTTCGAGAAAACTGGAGAATAAAGAATAAAAAATTTCTGGAAAAATGGTTTTTCCACAATTCTGAGAAAGCTAAAAGAAATATGGGGCTGAAATTTTTAGGAGATATAGTCGTCGTATAATCCCAAAGATCGATAAACGATCGGTGTCTATCAGCTTAGTAGTTTCTTAGAAAACTGGAAAAGAAAACATTGCCGGAGAAAACATTTTGATCACGTCTTCGAGAATGTGTTCGATCGATTCGTGTTAATTTATATACCATCGATTTCAGAATTTGCGATTACCGTCTTTTTTAGATACCCGTCAGCAAAAGTGTCCGGAGTGCTGTAAAAATGTTACTCCCATTTTGAATTTCGATTCTAAACTTGGCGCGTTCATTGCGCTTAATTTGTGGTAATTTGCGCCATCGAGTTGAAAATTTGCGTTCATTCGCTGGCAAAGATAGGGCCGTAGAAATTTATGCGTCAACCCCCCAATTCAAATTTTGAGTTGAAACTTTGGTAGCTAATTGCGCTCAATTTGCGCTCAATTTGCGCTCAATTTGCGCTAATTTGCGCTAATTTGCGCCGCGAATCAAAAATTTGATAATCGTTCTCTCGCAAAAATATTTGTGGTTCTTAATTTTGACCCAAAATTTTTCATACTAAATAGATTTAATTTGTGCCGAGTTTTTTCATTAATTTTTAAATTGGTTCTCACCCTCTTCCTGAGATATAAAAAAAAGTCTGCGAACGGTTGAAGAAATACTAGCCCCCCATTTTGAATTTCAACTCCAAACCTCGCATCTAGTAATTATGCTCGTTTTCTAACTCAGACAGGGAGCGTTAAAGATGTCCCCTATGCCCCCCTTTTTTGAATTTCCATACGAAACTCGGCCGACTACTCGTTCTTAGTTTGCGCTTCTTTGTGCCAACGATCTTGTCGTAACGGCATAAAAGAAGCCTAATGGTAACGCGTTGCACCTTGCAGGAGTATGTATTAATATATCTGCAAATGCAAACTGTTCGAGTACTCTTATAGTGGACCTTATAACTTTCGGGAATCAGCATTTAAATAAAATATAACAAACGCGACCAGTACATTCGCAATATAATAATTACGTATACGCGGTAAAAATAAGCATTTTAAAGAACACCCGAGTACAAATATTCAGCAGGAAAGGTAAGTTTATATACAAAATTCGGTGTAATGATATGTTCGTCGTGATAATGTAAAATAGGTGTATTTGTTTGTTTGTTTGTTTGTTTGTTTGTTTGTTTTTGTGTGTGCGTGTGCGTGCGTGTGCGTATATACATATATATAATTAATAAGAAAGCAAAAAGTTTGTTGGAGGAAGAAGAAGAAGAAGAAGAAGAAGAAGAAGAAGAAGAAGAAGAAGAAGAAGAAGAAGAAGAAGAAGAAGAAGAAGAAGAAGAAGAAGAGTCTAATTGGTAAAGAACGCATCGCATTTTAAGCACGAGCGTGCGTTGAGCGGATGCGCGAGTATACTCGGCGTTTTCTCATCCATAATTCTACGATCGGCGACGTGGGTACGACGTGGGTACGACGTGGGTACCTGGCGCGAACCGGTGCTGGTGGTGCGCCGCATAGACTACGACGGTGCCTCCACCCTTAGCCTAAAGTAATTACGCAGCCGGTAGCCGTAGCTACGGGCGCACCCACCTACTTACTCGCCTACCCTCTTACGTAGGTTTGGTTATTTCGTTGACGAGACGACCGAGTGAGGGCAGCAACCGTATGCGGCTAGGGTAAGTGGCAAGTGGCGCGGCTGCGGAACAGCGACGGCCACGAAAACGATACGCCGCCACCTGCCTCCCTAACTGGGCCAAGCGACCAGGTGGCCGGCCGCCAGTCAGGCGGCCAGCTACCCGCACCCAGTCGAAGAGGTCGTCGTCTTTCCAAGTGACACGCGGTGCCCGTGTCGTTTTATAATACGTAGGTATAGTGGAGGGGGGGGGGAGCGGCCGGTGTCGGTGTCGGGGCCGTGGCCGTGGCCGTGGCCGGACCGGGACTCGAGTAGGCCTACGCCTACGCCTACGCCTACGCCTACCAACGATAGGTAGGTAATTAAATCTGAAACGCGAAGAATACCTAACAGACGAGGAACGCAGCGAGACGCGCAGTCGTTACTAAAAACCGAAGCGAAGCTGCGGAAAACGGGGAACGTGAAAATCATATTTTAACGAGCGCGCGTACCTACGAACTGCTGCCGCCGCCACCGCTGCCCCCCCCCCCAAAAAAAAAAAAAAAAGTCGAGCTTCGCAATGAAAAGCGGCAGAGTTTTATAACTGTTGAAATTATTTATAGTAATTAATATTTTTTCAAGCGTTTTCCTTCCCCATTAACGTTAAACGATGTAACTTTCGACGTTGAACTTTGGCGGCGAAAGAAAACGCGCTTCGTCGCCTTTCTTTCTTTCTTTCTTTTTTTTTTCTTTCTTTCTTTCTATCTATTATTTTCGTCGTCTCTGTCTGTTTTGGCGTTCACCACTCTCACTAACTCGCTAACTCGCTAACTCGCTCTCCGTTGTCGACTTTTTCTCTTTATTCTTTTTTAACTTTTTCGCTCATTTTCCTCTTCGTTGACGCAGTGTATAGTCGACTGTGTGCGTTGCGTTGCGGTGCGGTGCGGTGCGGTGCGGTACTTACCAACGTACACGTACCTAACAAACTGTAAGATTATTGAGTAGGTTCTCCGTTGAAAATCTACGTACCGGTATTAATCTTGTCGTCGTGCGACGACCCGAGGGTGGGGCGTACAGGTAGGCACATCTATCTTTTTTTACGTATCGCAACTTTACCAAAATTTTGACTCCAATATATTTCAAATTCGCCTAATATAATAATTATAATATTACGTATAAGCCAATGTTTTTGTTCCCACGATACGGAACGAACGTTAGTACGGTGCCAACGACCCGACTTATCGAATATATACTTGGTGGGGATTGGCCGCACCGTACTTCCGGTACCCTTATTTTCGTTTTTATTTCGCCTGTGAAACGAGCTAATTTTCGACCAACAGAAACGCGATTCGACACAAATTAATATTAATTTATTTATTAATAACTTTTTAGCGACTACCTACCTAAATTTAGGTGGGTATTATTTCGGAAACGTACTTTTTCTAACGGAACGGCTGCCGTCGAGTCACACTTTTTTAAATAATAATAATAATAATAATCGGCCCAACGTCGCGTCTTCGTCGGAGCGGAAAATTATTTTTAATTATTATTAATCTTCTTCTTCGAGGCGGCCTTCAACCGTACGTACCTAAATTATTATTCAAATACTTTAATGCGGCGACTGGATTACCGCTACGTGGGCCCTAATTACGTGCAAGTGGCGCCATAAAAAGAACCAGCCGAACGGAAAGGAGGAAAAAGCTGTCACTTTACGGAGCGGCGGAGAGGGGAGGGGAGAAAAAGTGATTTTCGCAAAAAATAAGCGTTCTTCTCGGCGTAGGTAGGTAGGTAGGTAGGTAGGTAGGTAGGTGATAAATGTCATAATCGCTATACCTTGTACCTGGGTATAATAATCATTACGGCGGTAGCCTACGGTAGTAGGGTTAACTTTTGTCAGCGGGTATACGCGGAGCGCCACTTTTGCAGCGGTCGCGCGCCACCACCGTCGGCTGCGAACGGGCCGACCAATTCGGATGCCGTGGGCACACGAATGGGGGAGAGGGGGGACGCAGCGCGGCACGCGCTCCGCGAGTCGAAGCCCTTCTCGCCGACTGCTCTTTTAGGCCAACCGTAGTCTTTGTACCCTGCGCAGGTCGGCCAACATGCGTAGTAAAGCGCCCATACAATGTTATCGGCCGGATTGCGGCCTAATTATCGTTGGGACGAATGTTCGTCGCCCGCAGAGACGAGCGCAAAACGCTGCGAACGTGCGTCGGGCACGCCGCACACTCTCGACCGAACGTCGCACCGCGACACACGCAAACCGATCTCCTGGCGACCCGCGTACACATCGCAAACGCGCGGCTTCGCGACCAAATATTAGTTTCGTCAGTCGCCAGCCGAACAAATGCGTTCGACCGGCCTAAGTTGAGCTGCGCTAAGGATCGCAGACTCCTCTGCCCGAGTAGACTGCGTTTTTGCTGCGGCTGATCGAACGCTATCTCCGACATAATACTACCTGTACGCGTATTCCTATAATACGTACACCCAGGTACAATGGTTAGCCGAGCTCGACGGTGAGAATAACCGAAAAATGGTCGTCGCCGCTGCCACCCCTCCCTCTCCCCCCCCCCCTCGTAAAAGATGGACCGTGTTCGAGTCTCGTTCACCCGACACACTATACGTACGCACGCGCGCAGTCCGTTTTTAACCCGTCGAGAACTATCAGTCACGTTTACACGTGTGATAGCTGCCTATTAAGCAAAAAGGAAACCCAAATACCTATTATCTCCGCTGCTGCTCTTCCAATACCTACTCGAAGGGACCTGGTAGGTCTACCTGGTTGTTTGTTGTTGTTGTTTGTTTGTTGTTGTTTGTTGTTATCGCGCCTCTTTGAAATTTGAATAGACGAAAAAGTCTCGTCGATGGGCGGGCGGGGGGGGGAAGGAGAGAAAGATGCTGGCGCATACCACGCTATAGGTACCTACGTACGTGGTATTCGACGGACGGATGCAAACTCAACGGCCGTATACTTGTACACGGTTCCAGTCAAAATTTGGTAACAATTTAGGTACGCGTTCTTATCATTCGACCGGTTTCAAAGGTGTAAAAAGGCGGCCAGTCAGTCAGTCTGGAGTGGTTGGTGAGTTGGGGTGGGGATGCCAGGAGGCGAGAGTAGCCTACGTGGGGCTTCGCCCGTTTCGCATCATTTCCCTGTTCGGCCGAGGACGTTGGTGTTTCCTCGTCGAATTGCCATCTCGACCGGCTGTCTGTCTGTCTGTCTGTCTGTTTATTTCATTTTTCTTTCAACCGTAAACTTTTCGATCAAATTCCTTTTTTACCGTAATCGTGCGACCGTTACCGACGTGTAGTAAACGTGTTAGCTAGCGCTCAGTCTCGCACTCTCGCACTCTCGCACTCTCGCACTCTCGTACGTACCATAATTGGGGCTAAAACGAGAATTACGATCGTTACTCGTCGGCAGGCAGTTGTATCGTTATTCTTACGCGTATATCAATTTTTCACGATTTTTTTGGACGTCACGTCGACTGGGGGTTGTGGGTGGGGGAAAGATGATTAAATGGAGTTACGCGTAGCACGGGCTACAGCCGCTCCCTCTGCACCGGTTAGCGTGTAAGCGGTGCCTACGCGGCCACCCACTGGCGTGTGATCCTCCTGCGCGTAACTCGACGCTGCGAAACTGAGCCGTCGGCTGACTTTCGTTTTTTGGGTCTTTTTCCGCGATCGTCGCACGCGCACGCGCCCGCGCCCGCGCACGGCGGTCCGCCATCGCAGCGAGTAGAGTTCTCAGCCGGAGGGAGGCCGGTCGTCGGCCCTAACCGATTCGTACGCGTAGTTAGCGACCAGACGTTTTTTGTTTAAAATCCGGCTACAATTGCTAAAATACGGGGCTGCTGGGCAGCGTCTCCGGCCGCCTACTGTTCCTACCGCCGCCGATACTCAAACGCGACGCGACGCGACGCGACGCCACCTCACGTCACGTCACGTCCGCCATAACGTGGCCCTAATTTTGTTTTTTAACACGCTGCCACATAATTATGTCTTACCTGCGCAATAGTCGGTTACATAAAAAACTTAATTGGGCAAAAATGTGAAAAACACACGCAACACACGCACACACACACACACACCTATTACTTATAATCTGTTCCAAATTAGACGGTAAATTTTTGAGAGGCGCACACAGGTAGCCTCTAGTCAACGTTACGGTAACACTGTAATCGTTACAACACAGTAGGTACGCGACAACATTGTCGTTTATAAGTATACAATATTTTGAAATAATTATTACGAGTACGTTACGGGTTCAGTCGATTAGAATATAATTAATAGAATGAATTGTAGGGAACATTAGACCAACAACTATGGGTGATGGTCGGAGTAATTTGAACCGTAGGTGTTGCAGAAGATACGATACGAATACGATCGTAGGTTAAGAAAAAAATAATGTAATTTGGGTAAAAACCAATGAAATGTACCTAATAGAAATGAGATAAAGTAGGAGTATATTTAAGAAATTGGTAACTAGGAATATTAGAATAAGCGCGAGGTATTGAAAATATATTCGGAGAAAAGGTGACATCGCGAATACGGACGAGAATAGTGTAGAGAGAAGGAAAGGTGATGCCGCGATCGGACAAGTCCGAACTAGACTGAAATGGCGCGAGTAAAAAGAAGAATAACCGATGATGATAGTGGAAAATATGAATTTCGAGAAATAATTAATTAACGACGTAGAATTACCTATCGTTACAGTTACTCGGGTTAAATTGAATATCGCTTCGTGCAAAATGATAGTAATCGTATAGGTAATAATTACAACTGTAATTATAATTATAGTAGCCAAAAATAAAAATGCAATTTTTTTTCTCCAAAAGTAACGTTAGGTATTCTCTTCGACTGGTATAATCGAGTCGAGGACCGATTATCGGTAATAAGCAGAATAATATTTTATTCGTTTTTGTAAATATTATACCTATCTGGTGAAAAACAAAAATATCTGGCAAGTTAGTTACGCACGTTGTAAGCATATTTTAAGGCACGCGACATTTTTTGCGCGATGTCGTTAATTTTTTGCGAAAAATATAAATATTATATAACGGAAGGCGGGTGTGTATAGGCTATTGCCATTAGGTACTTTAGTAGAACAACGTTGGCCGTAGAGGTGTAGAGGTGATTTTTAAACGAAGAAAATCTACTTTTTATTGCGCAGCTTGCAGCCCAATAGTTTTGAAACTTTGCAATTGTCGAAAGAAAGAAAGAAAGAAAGAAAGAAAGAAATAAAGAAAGAAGAAAACAAAAACAATTTTTGATCTGAAATCGGCTCCATTTTGAGCGAACGAACGGTCTTCGGTGCCAACGAATATCTTCGAAACGGTGGTGCGTCCCTCTCCGCCGTTGCTCGCCTGCTTTTTGGCTTTCCGCTACCATTTTGGCGTTCGTTTCGCTAATGAAAAGTTTTAATGATATACGGCCGACGACGTCTTTTCGACGTTTTCAACTTTGTACGCCCGAATCTGAGGGCAAACAACTAGGTAAGTAAGTACACTTTTTTTCTTTTCTTTTCAATTTTCTATTCAATTTTCTATTCAATTTTCTATTCAATTTTCTTTTCTTTTCTTTTCTCTTTTTTTTTTATTTTTCGTCTTTCTTTAGCGACTACTTTTTTGCGTTCTTGGCCCGCGGAATGCGGAAAAAAGAAGAAAAAAGAGAAGCGAAGAGCGTGGCAACTTTGATTCGGAACGGATCCGTCCGGCGTCCGTAGATATGATTGCGTGTCATCGGCTGACGCCGTTTGCGGTCCGCTATAACTTTATTTGACAATTGCGGCCGTTCATCATCCACATTAAGGCCGCTATCGAGCCGTTAAGCCTGCTTCGATAGAACGGCGTTTAGATTTGGCTTTTTGCGCGGGCCCGAGGGTCGCGGTCATTGGTGGACGGCGTGACGGCGTGACGGCGTGACGACGTGACGACGTGACCTCGTGGGGAAAAAGAAAAGGTATAAAGATTCACTCGGGGCGGCAAAAGCTGCATTCGAAAGTGCGTCGTCTACATCGACGTTTTCAAGCTTGACGTATACCGAGATACACCTACCTGCGAAAGATGCGATTGGTCTCTGTGACGTCACGTCGTTCTCCTTCCGAATACAGCGTATAGTTACAATAATATCCGCCGCCGCCGCCGCCGCCGCCGCCGCCACCGCTCGTTGTTAACGAATTATTTTGTTTTCCAAGTATTCGATTCGAATTTTCTTCCAGTGGCATAATACCCGCGTGTAATACGTCTACAGGCTGATTGTCCAGCTTACGCTTCTCTTATACGTATATTTGCACGCTCGAACCGGCCTTCTACGTAGTATTTGCGTACCAAATGTCGGTCATTTTTTCGAGTCGATGATTGAAAATAAGTTTGTAGTCGCCGATGAACGACGTTACTCGAGCTTTTGATTTGGTTATCGAAGCTCGGTCAGCCCTACGCGCACGCCTACAGACCGTGCAGCGCAACAATATAGGCAGGTACCAGCTAGCTAGACCGGACTCGGCGGCAGGCGGGCGGACCCACAATTCTGACGTTGAAAAGAAATGGCGATGAAATACGGGCACAGCGCGAGTGAGGTTAAAAATTGTACCTAACGACCGAAAAACATACGGTCGCAGCTGATTAAACAACGTAACGGATAATCGAATTTGAAACTCGGATTAAGGGGCGCGCGTAGTCGGCCACACATTTTCAGTAGACCCGCTTCGAGAGCGAGCAAAACAATCGTCGAAAAGCGAACAAACGAAAAACCAAACCATTCGAGCGCCAAACTAGGTGCTAGGTATTATTCGTAATCGAAGCCGCAACCGATACCTTTTGTAGGTAACTACTTACTTACTTACTCTTTCTCGTAAGTAATAGGCCGACGGTGGCCATCCAGCCGCAGTTTGACCGTTTTGCGCGTCAGTTTTTAGCGTGCCCTTCGCGTATACCTACATCGTTTTTATGGGTGGGGGTACTGGGTAGCTACGTTTTGTTTGCTCGCGGTCATTTATTTGTTTGCGACGTAAATTATCAAGTACGGTACGCTGGCGATAATTCTTTTTTCGGATTAATTTGCACCTCGTTCAAATTGGTTATCTTCGGTAAGCAGTCTCTAAGTATTCGATAATTTAATTTAGACCGAAATCAAATTAATTAATGATAGGTACCGATTATCACCTCTGCAACTTGAACGGGTAGGGAGTGTCGTGGGTCTGGTCTTATCTCGGTGATCGGCCATTCTCAAGCTCGGCGCTATCTTATTTCATCTGAGATCCCAAAAGGTAAAAAATCCTGCCACCAAAATACTACCAACTGTGGAGAAATATTTGGCTACTTACCTACCCGGCAGATCGATTAGCTAATTCGAAAAGAAATACCGAACTCGTACCAGACCAGCGCCGGATTTAGGAGGGTGCGAATGTACAACTGCAACGGACGGCAGATTTTTACAGGGCGGCGTAAAAGAGTAAGAGAAAAACATTACCGATAGTCGACAACTTTCATTTTTTATCGAGTACGACGTCTGTAAAAAAGTATATTCTACCTATTACGTTCGATAGTTATCGATAACTATCGATAAATATTTTATCAGTAAGACGACGGGCTTGTTGATGTGTGACGAATGGCGATAGAATGATAAAAGAATAAAGGAAAGAAATCGGTTCGGTTGGCTGGCTGATTGGCTGGCTCGTTTTAAAGAGTACCGGTCGGCCGTCGCGTACGCGCGTACGCGCGTAGGTAATATCGCGGAACAAGGGAACTCTCTTACGATATCATCGCAAGTAGGTAGGTAGGTAGACCTGTACGTATAATAAAGTTATTAACGATAAGTACAGACGGGGTGAGTGAGTGTATATCGTCTTTCGGTTTCGCGTATGAAATACGAATTACGAATCGTCTTTTGAAACGAAACGGTATAATTTTATTATCGGCTCGTCAATCGTTATGGTGTTTGCTTGTCCGTGTCGCGTTCGTAAAATACCGCGGTGCGTGTTCGCTCGACCGCAGAAACTAACTACAAACCTGCCGCAAAGTCTGTAATCTGTACGTTTACGAAATGTCGGGTGGTAGCCGTCGAAACGACATTCCGTAGGTGTGTGTACCTATATAATGTATAGGAGGTTTTTCGGAAATGGAGTGCGTCGTCGTCGGTTTGTCATCAACAGCTAGACTAAGTAAACTTGAAGTCTACGTACCTACGTCGAAGCGACAAATTCAGATTCCAGAAAATACTGGCGAAACTGCCGAGAAAGAAGAGGGGAGCTCGAATTTATTGGTACGAATACTCAGAATGATGAAATTTGGCCGAAACACCGACACGTACGCGTTATCTGAAAATTCTCTGAAAATTTGATCGCGATCGAACGTTCAGTTTTCGAGATATTATCGCTGTAATTGCTCGATTAGACCGAATTCGCGTTATTCGAGTCACTATCATTCCGAACAGAATTTCGTCGATATACCCGCGTGCGAAAATAAGTATTATGCGTTTGGGCCGAAGTATTCGCCCGTTAGTAGAAGATCCTAAACCTACGAATATAGGTTCGAAATTATTGTAGGTACGTTTGGCTTCGAAGATACCGCTGAAATTGCGTTGGGATGCTGCGATTCGAATGACATGGACTCGGTCTTATACGTAGTTCGCAGGATATCGTTGAAATAAAAATGAAACTACGACGTGGGATTATTTTACTAATTAAATCGCATCGTCGCGAATAATAAGTAAGTACCTACTTATATCGGTAGGTACTGGTTATCGAAGCCGATTCATTTCTAATTTCTCATCATCCGCACTCGTCGTGTAGGTACGTCAATATCGTCGATCGGGTTACATCGTTTCGCATTTTTATTCGTACTTTTTCGCTTTTTAATGGTAACTGATACGAAAAAGTGCGCGTCTCGGACGACGACGACAACGACGACGACGTAGCAGCGTACCAATAATATGTAAAGTAACTATATATAGTTATAGCTACAACTACGCAACAACCTACATAATAGGTGCTGATGTATAATTACTATCTTCGCCGTATATTACCTTTTAGTAAATGTGGCTATAGTCTACCTACAACCTCTACTACGGGCGTAATCGTTATACGATCCAATAATGGCAGTTATTATATTATTATATTACGGTATATCTGTTAAATAAAAAAAATAATATTAGCAGAACACCTAAGTGACTAGACCGTTTATTTGAAACTACACAACGACTGACTTCTCTCGACAATATCAATACCGTAGATAGGTATACGATTACAAAGAAAGACAAGAGCACGGTTGCCAGCTTTCCTAACACTCCTCCTCAACCGAGCCTTCAAAAATAATTAAAATATAAACTAGTCAAAAAGGGAAAAAAAAAAAAATTCTAATTGAGCAAATGGTTCAACTAGTCAAATCAAATAAACGAGTATCAACGAGAACTGAACCATAATATAATTTAAATGTCAATCATACGAGAAGAAAAAAAAAAATTTATTCAAGGTTCAGCTTACAACGTAGTCTTTCCAAAATAGGACGATCCAGACTTTTGGTAAAAATATTGGCTAGTTGTTCTTGAGATTTAATGTACGTTAATTCTATAAATTTTGATTCTACTACTTCCTTTAAATACTTACACCGAATATCAATATGCTTGGATCGCTTGGTAGAAAAAGGGAAATTCAAAATATTAATGACTGCTACGTTGTCTTCAAAAACAGTAATAGGAAAAACGACAGTTACTTTAAAGTCTGAAATGAGCTCTACAGCCCAGTTTAATACACTGTGTACAAAAGTGGATAAGGCAACATATTCCGATTCAGTAGACGATAAAGTGACACAGTGCTGTTTTCTGGTAGCCCAGATAACTGGGTTTCCAAGAAAATGAACCACATATCCGGTCACTGACCTACGATCTACATCGTTTGCCCAATCGGCATCAACAAAACACTGCAGTATATTTTGACTGGAAGAGTCATGTTTTCTGTACGTTAATTTTAGGCTTTTAGTACCTTTGTGATAACTAACAATTCTAAGGAGATGCTTATAGTGCTCTGCAGTAAAACACGATTGAAATTTACTGAAATAATTTGTGCTAAAACAAATATCTGGCCTTGTGGCCATTGATAAATATAGTAGTGAGCCAATTAACTCACGATAAGGCAAATTTACGTTAGATGTGACTTTCTCATTAACATTTAATTTTACCGATTTTTCTAAAGGAGTGTGAACAATAAAAGAGTCACGATCAAATTTTTTAATAATCTTTTCGATAAATGCCTCTTGACTTAATGTCATTACGTTATTTGAGTAATTTACTTTAATACCTAGGAAGTTCTCAACTTCCTGTAAGTCAACTCTGTCAAAACGAATACTTAGCTTGGTTTTTAAATCTTTTAATTCATTTACGTTATTTGATGCTATTAAAATGTCATCTACATAAATTAAAATTAGAATTACGTTACTTCCTTCAAATTTTGAATAAAAACAAGCATCATTTAATGACCGTTTAAAACCAAGCTCTTTTTCTAAAAATCCATTAATACATTGATTCCACAATCGAGGAGAAATTATAAATGGCTTTCTTTAATTTACAAACGAGATTTGGGTCAGTAACAAAACCAGGTGGCTGTTCAATAAAAATGTCATAATTAAGTTCACCATGGAGGAAAGCGTTTTTCACATCCATGTGATGCAAGGTTAAGGAGTTAGATACGACATATGACAAAAACATTTTAAGTGTAAACATATTAACAACAGGTGAATATACATTTTCATACATTTCGGTTTCACAGCAGCCCATGGCTACTAACCTAGTACGTAGACGACCATCGTCCTTCTCTTTGACGACCCATTTTGTTGGGATGACGTTCATACTGGCATTTCTTGTCACCAACGACCAAACCTCATGTTTCTGCATGGTTGCAAGCTCCTCCTGCTTTGGCCCCAACCACTTGTCTGTTGGTTGACTAGACAAGGCTTCACTTAAGTAGGATTCACACATGAAAGCTGATACCTCATAATCTTCAAGGTAGCTGGGAGGTTTTTGGTTCCTCTGTGGCCGAGTAAATTCTACAGGTTGAGCTACTGGACCACTGGCAGCAACTGCTGGTTGTGGCACTGCTTCATTGCAACACTCTGCAGGCTTCTGTCGATTCTCTTCTGGAGCTGTCACTAAATCAGCCAAATCTTTGTACATTCGGCTCTCATCAATTCGAACATCACGACCAAGTACTGTTTCCATAGTGTCAATATCAAGCAGTCGATACCCATTACTGGCGTATCCAACCAAAATACACTGCTTTGACACGCGATCAAATTTGTCTCGTTTCTGCTTAGGGATCCACAAATGCGAAACAGAACCAAAAATTTTAAGTTTAGAGTAATCGACAGGTTTATCATACCACAACTCTGCAGGTATTTTACTCTCGTAATTTGGGCATCGATTCAGCTGATAGGCAGCACACTGAACTGCTTCGTCCCAAAATTTCTTATCCAGGCCACTATCTTCCAGCAGGCAACGAGCTTTCTCCACCAGTGTCCGATTGAGCCTCTCAGCCTTACCATTCATTTGCGGTGTGTAGGGAATTGTTCTTTCCAGTACAATCCCTTTCTTTCGACACAATGACTCAAATTCTGCATTCACATACTCAGTGCCATTGTCAGTTCGTAGCCTTTGAATACCATAACCAAATTTGTTTCGAACTTGTGCCTCATAGTGCTGAAACACATTAACTACATCGGATTTTCGTTTTACAACATAAATTACCACGAAATTAGTAAAATGGTCAACAAAGGTTACAAAATATTGATTTCCACAGTAAGACGATAAATTAGCACAACATACATCCGAGCTTACTAATTCTAAAGGCTTACTAACTTTCGTATGACTAGACAAATGAGGCAACTTAGTCTGCTTGCCAAAACGACAACTGTCACAAACTTTGGTGAACTTATCCCTGAAATTAATACGACCTGAATTCTTCAAAAATAACAAAGATTTCTCATTAAGGTGACCTAAACGTTTGTGTATTACTTCAATACTATCACTTTCAACAAAATTAGATTCAGGAAGAGACACAGAAAATCTACAAATGTACATGTTACCAACAGCTTTGGCTCGTAGCACAATATTATTATTAGAATCACAGATCGCTACAAAATCATCTTTAAACACAATTGAATAACCAGATCTAGCTAATTGTCTAACAGACAGTAAATTACGACGAAATGTAGGCACATGTAACACATTATCAAATTTAAAGATAGAACCTTCAGGTGAAATTAAAGGATACAGTTGGCCTTTTCTATCGGTAAACGTCACAGAATCTTCAGCCAATTTGATCGGCTGCTTCGGATTCAGCTCACTGCTTTGACTGAACAATCTATCATCACCAACCATGATCTCCGTACATGCTGAGTCAAGGGCAAACTCCACTTCGCCATCTGGAACCACCCTCTCTGTAGTACAGGCTTCAGCCAAAAACGCCACATTCAGCAAAGAGCTAATCTCACGATCAGGCTCACTGCTTTCGACATTGCTTGCTTCAGCCCTCGTTTTGTGGTCACTTTTGTTCTTATGAGCATTCTTCTTCTTGAAACATGATGCGACCTTGTGACCAGGCACACCACAGTAATTGCATTTGAATGGAAAACGCGGCTTAGTGTCAGCATCAGAAGGAGTCTCACTTCGTCTAGCTCCTCCTGAGTGAGTAGCCCGAAAGGCCTTTGACACCTCTCCGCCACTTGAGCTCCTTTCAACTTCAGAGTCCTTCTGCTTCAGATCAAAGTCCAGCAGAGCACCCTTGACCTGGTCTAACGTAAGGTCAGTGGTGCCCATATCACCAAAAGATGCAATTACAGAATTGAACTCACCAGGCAAGGCAGCAAACAGCGTAACAACTGACTGCTTCTCACTCAGCTCCAAGCCAGACGTTTTCACCTCAGAGATGATTTCTTCCATCTCCTTGAAAAACACGTTCAGATCTGATTTACCATCATACCTGAGAGAGTAGAGCCGACGACAATGATACGCCACTTGGAGGTAACTCTTCCTTTCAAACGTACTTTCCAGCGCCTTCCAAATTTCATGAGCAGTTGGTTTTTCACTGTATGACAGATACGCATCAGCCAAATTCTCAACGAGAATCGCTTTGGCTTTGAAGTTCTCACGTTTCCAGTCAGCACTACGATTGGCAGGGTTGGGTGGGACATTTGCCACCACATCGTACAGTATATTGGCCTGAAGTTCAGCAATGACTCGAAGCTTCCACACCGAATATTTGGTGCCATCAAATGGCCGAATTCTGGCAACTTTCAACATGGCAATATGAAAACTAAGTTACACCAATACGAAAGTAAAAAAAAAACTTGCCAATTCGAGCAGTTGAATAAAAAAAAAAAATTCCACTGAATTGCAGTACTCGACAGAGCCACACACTCAAAAAAAAAAAATACGAACTTTCAGGGCCAAAAAATTGTGGAAAAAACGCACATACAGTTAAAAAAAAAATAGTCAACGTATTTTCACGAATTAACCAGCCAGCTTATCTGCTGGGCCCATAACCTGTTAAATAAAAATAATAATATTAGCAGAACACGTACGTAAGTGACTAGACCGTTTATTTGAAACTACACAACGACTGACTTCTCTCGACAATATCAATACCGTAGATAGGTATACGATTACAAAGAAAGACAAGAGCACGGTTGCCAGCTTTCCTAACAATATCGTATGGTTATGGTTAATGGTTATCATAATATATGTCTCATCTGTAGGTGGATCCTATATACGATTTGCTTTTGCGTAACGAATAGCTGTTGCGCCCAGAAAAGACGATCGCAACGTTTATTTATTGCGGCGGTGAATCGACGTATTAATTACTCGCTTCGTGCGATCGTTGTACGTAATATAATTATCAGGTAAGTATATTCGTTTCGTCGACTACTTAATAACCTTCGATCTTATTCTTATAATTATTGGAATAATACTCGGATATGGAGAGTAAACGTGTTTGTTCCGTAACTGTATGGGAAGTGTTAAGTTAAGTATACCGAACTGTTATAACGACGAAAGAACTAACGTGGCGGAGTCTGCAGGACCTCGGACAAATAGATTACCTTTATACGTTATTTGTATATCCGCCGACTTATATTTATTAGCGCGGGAAATAAATTCTGGTATATCTATAGACTCTTTATATCATCTAAGTTATCTAATTTCTTTATAAAATTATCAGCGACTCGCTTTGAAGCAATTCGTGTTTTTAAAACGTTTAAATTTAGATAAATGTCGTACTCTTTTAATGCCTTTTGTTTTTATCGATGATTTGGACGACTTGCGCGACTTTTTGCTTCTTTTACCATCACTCGATGACGAAGATGACGTACTCGAGCTTGTTGAACTCCTCGTCCAAGTGTCACTCAAACTCGAGCTTAAACTTCTTTTTTTGTTTTCTCTTCGTCGATCTAACTCCCTTTTTGTGGTGTTTATGTCCACGTTTCTTTGATCTCTTCTTCTCTGTTTTTTGTTTCTTATTCCATGGCTTCTCACCGCTCATATGTCTTCTTAGGTTCTGTAACTTTTTGTTCGATGGTCGCATCAGTATCTGATTTCAATTTCACAAAATAAATTGGCTTAATTTTTGGCTTAACTTTAAAGTTCTTAAAGCAGTTCCAGTAAATGCTACCTTTCTGTTCGTGCGTACGTTTATCTCACAATTCTTTTTGTAACGGTTCGAACCCTCTCAGTTTTTGGCAATGTTTGGCTACATGTGCGTATCCGCTGCAGTTGTAACATCTAAATGTCCGTTTTAAAACCTGAAACATTATTTGTTTTAGATTTTTTATAATTATTATGCGTCGCGTAATTTGCTTCTCTGCGTTTTGTGATACCTTTTTGTTCTTTTAATAGTACGTCCTCTTCCATTATTACGACTTTAATCCGTTCATACGTCATATCTTCTCTAATTCTCGCTGATAGATTTGGAAAAGCAGCCAACATATGAAGTTTCATTTCTCTAATCTTCTACTTTCATTCCATGTCTTATTTGTCAATCGTATCTTTCTTTCAGTATCTTTAAACTTTTCTATCCAATCGTTTAATTCCGTAGTTTCGGGGTAATACTTAAGCGTGTAAATGGCGGTTAATACAAGATTGCTTTTCATTGTCTGTGGCTCTCGATAATCATGAATTTTCTTCATACATTTTGTGGGTTAGGGTTTGCCAAAAATTAATTCAGCATCTTCATCATCTAACCACTCAAATGATGCCGCTTTTGCATCGCATAAATTTCTTATATCATCTTTATCTGAAATTTTGGGATTAATTAAATCAAAAACTTTAGAAAAACTATATCGACTTTTAAACGTATTGAATAACTCGAGCCAAACTCTAAAATCTATGACTAAACTTAATTTCTTTGGTGTGACTTTAATTTTGCTTCCATGTTCTTTCTCACCTTTACTCGAATCACTTCTTTCGGGTATTTCAAAACACGTGTTTGTAACATTATTTGAGGGATTATTTTCTATGTCTGGGTTTTTCTTACCTTGAGATTGTTTCTCTAGACTATTACGGTGCGAGCAAACCATCAATATCAAAATAATTTACAAGTAATTCTTCAAAAATATCATTACCTCTTGTCTGTGCCGCGTAATTCTTTTCTTGCGTCGATTCTGTTGTCTTTAGTTGGCTCAATTTTTCTTGTTCCGTGGCTGTATTCAATGTCTGGTTGGATGCCTGATTTTGGGTCTTCTTCGGAATTTTATACGCCTCTTTCTGCGTCTTTTGTACAACTGGAATAGTTGTTACATCAATATCTAAATCCCAGTTTTCTTCAAGTGGATTAATGTCCATACGATTCTTATCCACATCATACTGGTTGCTACTGGTTCCAGCTTCTGTTCGATCCTTGTTTAACTGCGTTGACACAACTTCCTTCTTGCTAGCTTAGCTGCTTTCAGTTGAATTGATTCACATTCTTCCTTCCAGATCAGATCTGGTTGATCCACTAGATTGTGATCGTATGTTGGTATGTCCTTCATTTTCTCATACGTTTCTTGATAATCTTTGTCTTCTACTCCTGAGCTGGCTAACTGCTCTTCAATCGAGGAATTTAATTTCTTTAATAAACTTAACTCTAAGCTATGTACTAATCTTATATACGATGTTGGGTCTATCGTGAAAAAGCAATCAATTCCAAATTTAATAGCCTTAATAGCTCTTGGTCTGGCTATCGTATTTTGTGCCTCTTGATCTAGAACGGACAATGCTCCACTCGAAACATTCTAACTGGCTTCATTTTCAACTTGTGTTTTATATTTGCCGTCTGGTGCCATTATAACTATTGTCTGTATTTATTTTGATTTTTTTACAATTTTCTGTGCAAACAGCAAGATAATAAAAATATTAATGTCTCATAAATGACTTGTCAAGGAATTTTGTGTCAGCGTTACTAAATAAACTATTAAATGTCTGCTACTAGATTTGCTATTGCTTAATGCATATAGCTTTGTGTATATTCCTTTAATGTATTTTGGGAACAATTGCCTCTTACATTTAGTGTATAGTAACGAGGACTTGGACACTTTATAACCTGGCCAGGATTATTTTGGTTAAGTACCCAAATACTTATAATTATTAATTTCATTTAAATCTTTTTGACTTTTTGTCAAATCTATTAACATCCTCAAATAATGGGATTCATTCAGTTATTTAATTTCTAAATGGCAACTGGATTTAATAAATTCTCTATTCAGACTTTTAATTCGATTGTGAAATAAACTAGTAGCTTCTTTTCACTTTAAATATGTATCTAACCACATGTTACCAATCGATCTTTCTATGTCTTTTTGTTTCAAAGTTTACCAAAATTTACAAAATTCTACTAGTATTACTTTACTAGCTTCTTGATAAATGTCTTTCACCAAGGTGCTCGCATTTATCAATGTCCCGTCTATGTCTAAAATAATATTTTGGCTTAAGAGCACATAGTGGGACCATGTTACGCACTTGATCCCTTTAACTTATTTGGTAACTCGTTATTACATTAACCAAATTTATACAAATTAGGTCTGTTATTAAATGTCTTAGGTAAGATGCACAGTTACTTATCGGAACTCTGCAGATAAAATGTGGCGAGATTACTTTATAATTATACGACGCCAGTTTTCTTTCTACATGTACACAGAAAATACGAATAATTTAATGCGGACGATATCATCAAAAAATCGAACACTGTATTTACAACTTGCGTAAAATGACTCGAACACTTTATTTTATCCATAAATTAAAACACGAATTACTCAACATCTACTATCACTTTTAATTTCAATTATTTTAACCTATGCTCTGTATACCATATTGGAATAATACTCGGATATAGAGAGTAAACGTGTTTATTCTCTAACTGTTGTACAAGAAGTGTTGACGATGAAACAATTAACATGGCGGAGTTTACTCAATTGTTCTTCGTAGAATATCGATGTTATATCGATATAACATCGTTAAGTTCCACACCTGTATTATTTGTGACTAAGTTCTCACATTAAGTTCTGGGTTCTCTCAAATTTATTTTCTCATAATATTATTAGTGACATCATTCTAACATATTATAATAAAAGCCACCTGTGTAGTGCTGTCACATGACCACTTTTACACATATATTTGGCTACGCCTGTGTTTCAGTTTAAGTCTAACTCTAATTCCAACACATTTATGTAGGTCTGTGCGAATTATTGCTGCCTAACAGCACTGAGTAACTCCTTTGAGAATACACACACACACACACACACAATGGAAACAACATAAAAGAGGTTTTACAGCACTATGCCTGGGCTACGTGTTTTGCTTTCTAAAAATTTGTTTGGAGGTAAAAATCGCCACTTACATTTATTTATAAAGACTGGAGTACAATTGATCCCATTCCAGGAGAATCTGATTATTCTGATCGATTGATGTCAATTGACTTTAGTATTTCGTACGCCAATGTGCATTGCTCTGTGTAGATGTTAATGACGTCGATTCCATTGTGAAAGAGCAGCATGTCGTCTCCATCATATATAATATATCTTGGAAGAGTAACTCTCTATAGCTAGTGTAGGTTTTGTCGACTCGGGGAATCGAACCTGGGACCTACATATTTTCCAGCTAAAAGCGGTGAACTTAACCGCACGGCCATTTCACCACCGACTATATCTGGCGAATGTATTTTATATTAGACAGGGTATGGTGGTTCCCACATCTAGTATATATTTAGCAATTACTATACGAATCCATAAAGTCCAATAATAATTTTATTATTATTATTATTATTATTATTATTATTATTATTATTATTATTTATTAATTATTATTGTGAAATTAATTTTTTAATTTACTTATTCGTTTATTTATTTATAGCTAGCAAATAGATGAGAATATTATGGGTAGGTAGGTAGGTAGGTAGGTAGGAAGGTAGGTAAGAAGTGGGTATAGCTATAATTATAATAATTTTATTCGCATTTAGGGCGTGCGATGTGTCCGTGTGGCAGCCTTTCTTTCTTTATTCGTCGAAATCGAAAATGATTTCAAATTTCTATGCGGCCGAGTCGAACCATACATACGCGTGACGACGACGGAATAGGAGAAAGAAATGACGGTCGGGAGGGCGAGGGGGATGACTAGGAGGATATTGAGGGGGAGCAGCACGAAGATAAAAAGAAAAGCGAACGAGCGGAAAAGGGGAAACGTGGTAGTTACCGGTAGGTAGGTATAAAAAATCTGTTACCTTTCGAGGAGAAAGTTGAAACTTGAATTAGGAAAATGTTGGAGCGAGAATAATACGAGAAGAGAAAAAAGAAGAAAAACGTATGTTGAAAGGAGAATGCTAGAAAAAAGCGGGAAAAAAGGGGAAAATAATGGGGTAGCGCACGTACAGTTTTTCTCATTTGCATCGATATAAAATATACGCGTAGCTCGTTTTATACGTTAAGCATACGCGATAATAATTTAATATAAGTATACGGTCTATAATAATGATGATGATGATGATGATGATGATGATGATGATGATGATGATGATGATGATGATGATGATGATGATGATGATGATAATGATGGTTGATGATGGATGATGATGGATGATGGATGATGGATGATGGATGATGGATGATGGATGATGGATGATGATGATGATAATAATATTTTATAATAATAATAATACGTGTTCTGTACTGCAGGCTTTAGGTATACCGACGCAAGGCGATATTATACGTATGCGACGATACCTTTAGCTACCTTATGGCGTATGCCATTTATTTTTTCGTTCGCTACCGCTATTCCTTTTTTTTATACTCTTCCATTCTTTTCTTTCTTTCTATTATTTTTGCACTCATTCTGCCTTCTTCTTCGTCGCTCTCTCATTTCCGCCTTTTTATTTTCGACTCTCATTTTTTTTCCTCCCCATCAACATTCCACAATCGTCGTTTCGTTCGCATCGTAAACGAGTGGCAACGATAGAAAAGGGAAAACACCAAACACCAAACACAAAACATAAAATAGAAAATAGAAAATTTAAAGGACGCGCACGTCGTCGTTGAAAATAATAACGCGCCGCGTTGCTTCGCCATCGTACGCAATGATAGACGGGCCAAACTCTGTTTTCTATTTGGCGCAGGTTTTTTTACGCCGCCGCCGCCGCCGCCGCTACTGCCGCCAGACTCTCTCTCTCTCTCTCTTTCTCATGTCGCAAGTGGAAAGAAGCGTTCTACAAGATGGGAGGCGCGTATCCGCATACGTAGCCCGTATGAGAGTATGGATCAGGGGGTACATTCAGCTCTCAAAACGGACGTTTAGCTCGACTCTGTGTCGCCGCCGCCGCCGCCGCCGCCGTCACACCCGCCTTTCCTCCGTCCACCTGCTTCCTTCGTTCGTTATTCGTTTCTCACCCCCACCCCTTCTGGGGCCGTCTTCGCCGCCCTTTCGGTCTGAAATGCGAAATTTCAGCGTACAAAATTTTACCACCTTTTTTCCAATTTTTAACTTTTTTTAACGCGCCAAAAGAGCTTGAAACGGGAACAAGAAAACACGAACGCCGGGATGGTAGGGCGCACGCCACGTACCGAGCTCCTGCGCCCCCACTCCTCACCATCCGGCTCCCTCTCCCGTTCTCACTCCTCCTTTCCTGCCAACATTCTTCTATTAACGCTCTGCATTTCGCAGTCGCCTCGTCTAACCGTACAAATACAAACCTTTTATCGCAAATAATTTTATTATACTGCGATATCGTAGCCTATCGATGTATTCCGTAGAGAGAGACTGAACGAGAGAGAGAGAAAGAGAGAGAGAGAAAGAGAGAGAAAGTGTGTGAGAGAGCGTGAGAGGAGCGGAAAGGAAGGAGGGAGAGAGAGCGAGCGAAAGAATGTGAGGAAAAGCGGGCGTCGGTTAGGAGGAAAGGGGAGGGAAAGTGAAAGAAGAAAGAAGACGAATATCGGCATCGATTTGCCGCCGCCTGCGATTTTCGTCGACGCACTCGTCGATAGTTTTATTATGAAAAACCAGGTTGAGCGACGCGACAAGCGACGCCGACTGCCCGCTGACCAAAGTCTAGTGGCCGCATATTTCCAACATCGTTGGCAGTGCCTTGCTGGGTTTTTGTTGTTTCGTTGTTTGTTTCGTTGTTTGTTTCGTTGTTTTTGTGGGGCGGGGGAGTGAGGAGCCGACGGAGCTCTATTCTATCGAACGTCGCTCGGCTTGTTCGACCCGAGCCAGTTTGACTGCGTCGCTCCATATCGGCGCGTATGCTCGTTCGTTGATTGTGTGCTGTGTGCTCGAGCTGCAGCCGCAGCTGCAGCTGCGCACGAACGGTGCGACCGTCGACGTACGAGCACGGCGGCGTGCCGCGGTTCGGCTGGCGAACCAGGCAGACGAGGAGCTGTCGGTCGAGGGCGTTCAGAAATAGGCGCTCTGTTTCGTGGCCGTCTACGGCATAGGCTACGTATTTGGGGCGGCCGTACCACCCAGTGGGAGGGTACGCTGGTACGTTGCGTCGTCGACGTTTCCAAATTTAGGGCGAGCGTCGCTGCTGTCGCCCACCGGCACCAGCGCGTGTTAGTAGTCTACTCCATGTAAATTGGCGCACGAACTAACGACCGGTCCGCAGAGTAAAAGATGGAGCGGCGGCGGCGGCGGCGGTGGCGGCGATTGCGAACCGGTTATTCGTTAAGTTAGTGGCTTGTGTGGATTCGTGGCGCCATTCGTATCGTGTTTACGCCGCAAAGTCGGCGCCCGCTTCTATACTGGTTTTTGGTGCGCTGCGCCTCCGCAATTACCCACCGACCATCGTATTGTAGCTGCGCGCGATTGTAAAATTCGCAAATTCGTGCCCAGCCACTTGTTGGAGGGGCACCGCAACGCAATCGCGCAACCCACTCATCTGTCTCTCCACTCGGAGTTCGAACGTCGATATCCGATTCCTAATTAATTACCCAATTACCTGCGCGTAATTATCACCGCCGATGCGCGTATCGCCCGTTAGACTGTCCGACGAGCGAAACGAAACGAATGGGCGATCGAATAAATGTTTTAGCCGAGCCAACGCGTTGGCTGCTGCGCTCGTCTCTCCTCTGTCTCACTCGCCGCAAAAAAGCGCGAAATATAGGTGTAGCGTGGCGTACGTCTTTAATTTACCACCGCACCCTCTGCGCGTTGCTGGAAGACGAGCCGAGCCGAATGATTGGAAACGCAACCATGGCTACGGCGGTTAGGGTATCGGTGCGAGTGGAGGAGCGCAATTGGGTGAGGCGGTGGTGTTGGGGGGGGGGGGTGCGAGTGTGGTTGGTAGAAGGCGAAATCGAAACGAAAAGTAATAAAATGTGGTTTATACGGAAGAAGAAGAAGAAGAAGAAGAAGAAGAAGAAGAATACGGTGGGCGACGAGAGGGCGGCATGGCAGTCGGCGCGTCCGGATAATTAGTGCGAAAACAAACGGAGCGTACGTAATCCCGAGCCTCGATTTATCCGGACGCGTATTTATCGCCAGCGACGCAGCTTCTTCTCATTTATCGCCCTCCCCGTCACCCGCCCTCCCCATCGGCCACGATTAGAACGACGCGCGTGAAAAACCTTATTTATCGTAATTTACGAGGCCATCGTTTACCGTTAACTGGAAGCGATGCTTTCTTCTAAAACCGTTTTCGATCTGCCCGCCCTTCGGCCAGTCACCCCCCCTCCTACCCCACGGTCCCGCCGTAATATTACGCTGTAGGTGTACGCCGAATAGCGGTGGCCTCGATTACGTACCCCGGACGACGTTCGCCGCCCACCCTATTTCGTCTTCGTTCCCATTTAATTTCGAATCGGTCCTTTGTTTATTTTTATTTTTTTTTTGTTTTTGTTTTCGCTTTCGCTTCGGCTCGGCTCGGCTCGGCTCGGCTCGACTCGACTCGACGTTCGGCACTCGCTCCGTACGCTCGACGCGCATAGCGTATGCCCTGGTGTAGCCATAAGCACCCGTAATATTGTAATGTGGGCGGGCAGATCGGCACCGCAGACCGCAACATCGCGGCGACACCACGCAAAGGGTGGCTAAGGCGCGACCAGCGGATTCTAAATAACGGCGAGAATGCGATGCGAAACGAAAGGCGATGCTAACGCGTCCATCGACTAACGAAAGATTCGCTCGACCTTACCAACGAATTTGGACGCTATCGTCTTCGGTCGCTTTTTCTTTTCTATTTTTTTTTTTTTTTTTTTTTTTTTGCTCGAATTTGTTGGTCGGCGATAGTATTTCGTAGTTTATTGCCGCACCTGCTACCTGCTAATCCGTATAGTGCGGCCGATATAGACGGCGAGGGGACGGGACGAAGGTGACGACTGGACGCCGACACGTCGTCCAGTGCAAGTGTAGGCTACCTACCTACCTACCTACCTACCTAAATACAGGTACAATAGCCATTACGGATATACGACTTACGCGTTAACGATGGATCGAATTTGCTCGTACGTATCGCACGTGTGGCCGTAGGTCTACTCAGCCGTAGCTGCAGTGGCGCTATCCTCTGATTTACGTCGTAGCTACGCTCTGCTGCAGCCGTAGATAGGAGGCTACACTCGTTAGGAATGTGGTTGGGCACGGCCACGTACGCGTACAACTGGCGACACGTGCGCCCACATTCCACATTCGACACTTTTGCGGGTTGGACAGGGCGCCGGCCACACCGCCGCGACCGACTTAACATTACGGATGGGATGGCATTACGGCATTGGGAATTCGTAACCAATCAAACATTTCGAATGAAAATGTAGGTAGGTGGCAACCTACATTTTGGCCGATACCTATTCGTATAGTTGACACTCGGCGTTCACTAACCGTTAGGGGTTTCAATTGCAAATTCGCAGTTCTCAGCTACGCGTTCACAGTGAAACGCAGTTTTGTTCGTAACTCTAATGTGTAGTTAATTGTGGCAACGAAACTACGTTTCTCGTTATTCTCAGCTGAGCCGTACATTTCTCGCAGTTTCACTGCAGTTTGAAAACACACCCTTGGCTTAGTCAACACTTACTATTGGTGTCAGCAACGAATGCCGCCCTTAGACTGCAGGAGTAACTGGAGAGGTAGTCTACCTGTAGATACACGAGTTGTACCTACGATATAATAAACGCGATATAATTACGCGCGTCGTAAAGTGCGTTTAGAAAAAGCATTCGAGGCGAAAAACATGGCGAATATTTTCTACCGGCAATTTGTCAACGAATATGAATATTAGGCCATCGAGTTGAAAGCTACTCGCTGAAGGCTGCGAGATTCTTTGATAATAATAATAATAATAATAATAATAATAATAATAATAGTAATAATAGTAATAATAATAATCATCATCATCATCATCATCATCTTAATATTACAAAAGCCACTTGTCTGTAACGTTTGTCGCGTGACCAGTTTCACAGATTTGGTTGGCTATAATTATGTCTTTATTTCATCGTCAAATACTAAATAATTTTTTTATTCGTATGTCGTATGCATCAGACTGATGGATAATTCCGACACATTTACGTACTTCGATCTGCGTGAATTATGACTGCGTAGCAGCGTTGGGTACCCTCTTTCCTATCGTTCTTTCGAATTTTATCATTCTCCAATTTTGGTACTTTAGGTAAGTAAGATTTAGAAGAATATATCCACCGCAAAGACTGCCATGTAGTCCAGTCGTCTTAACATTTTTAATCCGACTAATTCGAGGATTAGGTTTTCTTTTTCACGAATTGATAGATTTTTATGTCCCGATTAACATACTAAGAGTCTTTCCCCCACTCCCTGTTGGTACGCTCGCAATTGTGGAAGATGTGCCCGCTTGCGCGGTTTTTCTCTTAAATCTACGCAAATATCGATCAAATTAAAAAAATAGCTCGAATCAAATTTGTTTTCCTTACGATTTTCTACAAAAAACTTACGCAACATTTTTCTGAGGAACTAATGATTTCCTTGCTACGGTCCTCGAAAGATGATGCATATTTTTCTGCCGAAATAAAATACAAAAAATAAATTTGGATGCGAATGCAGTAATACTTTTCAACGTTAATATAAGTTTTAAAGCGACGAAATAACTATACGTATATATCAGCCAGTGGTGTATTTGCGGGGTTTCAGAGTCATCCAGTGTGATTCAACAGTTTTCACGATATTGTTGTCCTGCTAGGCGTATTCCACATGTTGATGAGTTTTTTAGGTAACACGTAGGTTACCTAATGTCTGGTAGTGGACTCGAAGAAGTTGTTGACATTTTTCAGCAGGCTGACTCCCTACATAGAATGTTGGATGGTTACGCATATAGCAGGGCCGCAGTTTGCAAACACATGTCAGTTCAAATATCATTGTCTGAAATTCTATTTAGTCGTATGAATTTAACAAACAAAGAAAATATAAGTGCTGGAAGTATACTAAATGATTTTGATTACGAACCGCCAACGTGCAACTTCATCCAACTATAGCCTCGATACTACGAAATGTCTTTCAAATGTGTAGAAAGAGGCCGTTCTATCGCCGAACAATGACCGCAGTTCTTCCACATAGGTAGTTACCAAAATTAAAAAGTTTCATCGGGGCTGAGGTAATGGGTAATTGGGAGTCACATGTTATGGCCTGCGTGGCAAACACGTATATATGCTGGTCGTTTTTCATGTAAATTCCATCGCGCGCGTACCTTCGAGATATGTTGAGCTCGAGTCTAAAGAAAAATAGACCTTAACAAATACCACGAATTTGTCAGTGGTTGGTAAGTTTACAATACATCTGACGAAGAAATTATCGAATGCAGGATGGTTCTAAACAAAGGATAAAAATTCACTTTGTCACGACGTTCGTTATTTTTCAAATTAGATTTAATGATACGTGGCATTTAAAACAAAAAAAATGAAATCAATTTGTTTTTATAAAACATGAAAATTGGAGAGAAATAAATCCGGAGCTGGTAGTGGGAGGAGGCCCAACCATCCCCTGAAATACACCTCAGGATAATAATGCGCGTAATTTTATTATTTTATCAATTTGAAATCGGCGTGAGCGATAAAAAGCATTACGGCATTCGAACCCACAAAATTTTTTGATATAATATTCAGGAGCAAAATGTGGGTCATTTTTTAGAAACCGTAGCAAAGAAGCCATTGAAATTACAAAACAATATTTGAAACTATCGTTTCACATCGTACATAATATAATTCGTATATTTCCAAAGTCCTAAACCAAATTCTCTTTTCATATTCAGTCTTATATTTGCTCATTCAGAATCACGTCATCTACACAAGTCTCGACTTGCTTCGTGACATCACCTTTTTTCCTAAATCGACTCGTTTCGGTACACAACAAACATGAGTCACCATTTTCACGAAACTATTCCGTTAATATTGCCAATCTCCAAATTGTACTTATTTCATTAGCTACACCCGCTTTCCTATAAGAGCCAATCATATTACTACCACCATAAGACACTTTGTAATTTCACTGCAATCCTCTACCTTAGATTTACGGTATAATCTCATAAAAACTAACCTATTTTTATCATTCGTAAATCATTTGTTAATCGCATTATTTAACACTGTAAAGTAATATTGTTAGTACATTGTTAGTACATTATTAGTACACGTACGAGTATTTAACCATTTTTATGTGTCTTATTATTCTGTACGAACTATTTGTCACGATATTATATAAGTTTTTTGCAGAAAATTGTAAAGAAAACAAATTTTAAATGAAAAATATTTTTAATTTGATCGTTATTTCTATAGAAAAATGAGAAAACCGCTCGAGAGAGTACGTCCTCTGCAGTTGCAGCCGAAGTAGCAACTGGTGGGGGAGAAACTTTTAGGATGTTCTAAAAGGGTGTAATAAGTAACAAAAAATTTGATGCCTCAAAGATGACGGGGTGGGTTACTGAATAAGTGATAAACATATGCCCGACCCATACGTTAAAAATGTACTGAAACTTTTTTTCTTTAATTTAAAAAAATGTTTATAATTTAATTTAAAATTGCGGACGGTGAAAAAAATAAAATAAATATCACCCGATGAAAAAGTGGTTATTTTTTAATCGGTAAAAATTTGTTACGCACGTATGTGACGTACCAAACCGCAACAGAAAGTAATACAACCCTCACCGGGGCGAAGCCGCGGGTTAATCGGCTGGTAATTATAACAATAATAATAATAATAATAATAATAATAATAATAATAATAATAAAATTAATAATAACAATAACAATAATATTATACCCGCTTGTAACATTTCTACGAAATAGGTACGATAATAAAATTATCCTTATTACGGTGATTTTACACGTACCTTCAAGTAGGCACACCTATTTGGTATTTTACTAATATTATATGGGACGACAAAAAATTAATTCAACGCTATAATTACGTAGGTACGCGTCTACATAGTTAGGCGGGTGCAGTGTACTGCTGTACATACACAGTGCGTGCGTGCGTGCGTGCGTGCGTGCGTACCTATCTGCGAATTAAGTTGTTACGGGTAGAGTACGGACGTACCCGCTGTATGGGATGGGCGGACGTTGCGGGTGCAGCGCCGCGCCTGTTAATAGGCTATAGTCGAGTCGTTAGGGTTGCCTACTTGAGAGCGTTAGGTAATCTCTAATCACTCGTTTCGTTGTTGTGTTTTGCAGGACTGTCGAATGTTTGAAGCGGGAAAATGCGATGAAATTGATTATAGTCTTTGTGCGTGTGCTGGTAACCGCGTCGGCCCTCTCCAAAACTGGTAAGTGTCGCACCCATTATTCCGCTCGGCCGCGTTCGCATCGCTGCCACGCTATCTTAAGTAAAAGGAAGGGACCAGCTAGAATCGTCGGTACGTTTTAATTCGCCACCAGCCCACCACGCACCACGCACCACACACCACACACATACAGCTTCGAACAGACTTCTCTAACACACGCTCAGAAACATATCCGAGACGGAACCTCGATACCGAACGGTTCGAATGCGGATATTCGTTAACGCCTGGCACCTGTCGTGGCTCCATCGTGTGTGGGTATTCGATATGGAAATGTCTGTTTTAATCACGAAATATGCGCGGAACGTACGCCACCGATGTTTTTTGACCATAGCATATTATAAGAATGTATCGCGGTGTTGAAGATCCCTTCGGGTGAATGTCTGTGTTCGCCACGTGGCGATCCTTATAAGCTACCTACCCCAAAATGGCCGACGATATACCCACTAGGTACGTACTCGATACCTAGTGCCTACTCCAAACCCGTTAGGTACCTAGGTTAAAGAGCCTCTGCTGAGACAAGTACGCGCCACCAGCCATTCAGAAACGGAAACCAAACCAATTTGTTTCGAGACCGATAACAGAAATGTAAAGGAAACCAAATGATGAATCGTTCACCATTTCTCACTCGATTAACTTTTTACCTGTGAGAAAAAATTTAAAAAAATACCAATATGTTTTGGGAAACATCGAAAAAAATTAAGATATTTTTCAGGAAATATAGGAAAAATATCGAAAAAATATCGATATGTCGATATTTAAACAGGATTTGGATAATTTTAAATATAGGAAAAATAATTTTTTGAATAGTACTTAACGAAAACGGAACCCGAAATGGAAACTGAATAAAAAATTTTGGTAAAAACAGAAAACCCAATGGAAACGGGAACTAAAATGATAAGAAGCAAAAAATAATTAACATTATGGCAGGGTGAAGGCGGTAGTTTGCGACTCTTTAATAGAAATTTCAACTTTAGAGCTCAATTGTAAAATCAGTTTTAAAGTTACAACAGCATTGTTTCACGACTCGTTCGAACCAGAAATCTGTCCACTATTAATTTTAATCGTAGTATCGAATTAAATATTTCACTGTATTCTTAACTGATAACGATGAAACTGAAAAACATCAAAATCGTGGTTTGTGACACCAACGATTTAGATAGTAACAGTTATACTGCAATAGTTTGTGGTACTCCCATCAAAATTTAACCTACACCAACCTTAATTTATCAAATAATTATTTAATAGCGCCTTGGAACCGGAAATCTATCGATTACTGTCCATTTTAATTATAGTATCGAACTAAATTTCATTATTTTCATAATTTTTAATTCTAAAACAATATATAGCATCAAAATTCTTAGTTTGTGACACCAATGGTTTAGTTCGTGACACTAATTGTGTAGATAGTAACAGTTATTGCCCTAGTTTGCGACACTTTTGTTTAAAAAAAAAAAAAAAAAAAAAATACACCAACTTTACATTACAAAATCACATTACAAAATAAAAAAAAGCTTTAATATGTGGAATACTGATGGTTTGTTTCATCTAAAATGTAACAGACATTAACAGTTCGTATCCAGCAACAATTTTATACATAAGCTTAAGAACGACTAAGAACTCGGGTGTCACAATCTAATTCGTTGACTTTTTGTTTTTGCACTGTGTCGCAAACTATAATGAAATGATAAATTTCAGACATTAGGTAGGTTCGGGTCAAAATAATAAATGCAAATTTATTATTTCATATAAAATGCGTGCTTTTACCCATTCGTCAGGCTCGCTCTTTCTATAACGGTTATTCTTCGGTCATTCAAATCAATATCCGGAGACCGTGATTTATCACTTTTTGTTTTGGGAAATCATCGACTTTGGTAAGCAGCTTGAAACAACGATAATTTTTGACTCGTCAGAAAAGCGAATATTTAATATTTTCTTATACGTAGATAACGAATATTTCATACGTGTATGTGATGTTTTCAAAATAAGAAGATAGAGCGCCCCTTAACAAATGCTGAACATCCTACATTACTACAGCAGTAGCCTTAATTTTTACATATTTAGGTGAAAAGTGTCACGAGCCTACGCAGTGTCCCAAACTACTGCCTTTACCCTAAATTTCAGAAACTCAATTAACGGAGACAAAACCAAAACAGGTAGCATTTCTCAATCCTTGCTCAATGCGAATGTCCGTATGTCTGTTTGCGGATGATGCGCATCGTCGTTCTTATTTCAAAAAGACTGTAGCGGGTAAACGGCGTAGATAAAGTACTACTTTGCTAATAGATAGGCACCTCTTTGTTTTTGTTTTGTTTTGTTTTGTTTTGTTTTGTTTTTGTTTTGTTTTTGTTTCGTTTTTTGATAAGTATTTAGAGAACGCGGAACAACCGCCAACGGTGATACTTTCCCTGTTACTTTTTTATTTTACCATCGACGAAATTTACGGGCTACCTACATAGTTAACGCATTAATAAGATTTGATCGCGTTGAAAAATTTATTAATTTTTATCAAATAAACGGACACTCGACAATTATAGGCATTATTTATCTACGGCTACGAGGTATGTTATATTATAATCTGCAAACTGGCACTGCAGTATTCGTTGTTACGCCTGTTAACGGACAATCTGTAAAATGGCGGCTAGTTGGCTTCGAAATGTTGCCAAAAATTAACGAAGCCCAGCAATAAGGATACTTAGCACATCCGGTTGGAGAAAAGATGTGAACGATGAACACGTTCGAACCAATAGCGAACCATCACATCTTCGCATAAGCTAGAAGTTCACATCTAATTTGCAACAATCGACGGAACTCGATGTCCACATTTCACAAAAATTAGAATAATCAGCGCGGGTAATTTATTAATTTTAATCCGACACCTCGATTAACGAATTCGCGACGGCGATAATAATAAATAAATACCGACGATAACGACGATTATTTTCAAATCTTTCCCAACAATGTTTCGGGTGGTTGTTGCGGAAACTTGAGAAGGAGGATTGCACGCCATGGTAAATGGCCACCACCGCTGCCAAATAGCAAACTCAAAATAACTTTCGATTCCATTAATGCCAGCTCGGTGTTGTCCCACAAGCTATACGTGCGATTGAAAAGTGCGGCCTGCTGGTACATCTCTAACCACCGGTTGTAGTAGATCACGTCCCCTTCCCAACTTGGATATGAAAAATAGTTACAATTCCGATAATGGTTATCTGGTTTTGAGCAGGTTATATTTCGCCGCCATCGCAGCACCGCAGTGGTATAAAAATTTTACAGCCAAAACAAAAACAAAAATAAAAATAGTCGTACCGGAAGTACCGTTCAGATAATCCGCGTCAAAATTTATAGCAAATTATAATAAATCGTAACGAATATTTTTTTCAAATTTCGTAGTTATTGGTCGAAATTTGAAACTTTTATAGCCAAAACAAAAACGAAAAAAGCTATACCGGAAGTACCACGAGGCAAATCGGCAACAAAATCAATAGGTCAGGTCGTTGGCTTAGTACTTAATGTTCGCTCCAAGTTTCGTGACTATCGGATGAAAATTGCGACCTGTACGGTGGTAACGTGAAATTGGTTTGTATATTAATATTATGATATATTGTGTACGAATTTCAGTTATTCGATGCTAAAATTTTCTTCGATTTTTTGAAACGAAAAACGTGTCCACCCCACCCCACCCCACCCCACACCCACCCACCCCCCACCCACCGGATCGTTCCATGACACCAAAATTAATTGGTATATTTTCAATAGAGAAAACCTATCTAAAAATGATTAGATAGTATGTTGAGAAATAAATAATTTCGAATGATGTGGGCCAACCAGATCATGAGAATTGGCGCAAAAACTCGTTTGTAGCACCGCCTCTGCGTACGTCCATCGAATCTGTACGGCAACCCCACCGCTACCACTTCGGTGTGACCCTCGCTCAACAGGTGAGATAACGAAAACGAAAGGCGGTCGTCGAGTTTCGTGTGTGTGTGTGTGTGTATGTGTGTGTGCGCGCGCGCGCGCGCGCGCGCGCGTTCGCGTAGCCGACGCGCATTCGTATTTACGGCGTTTCGGTTATGCAAGACGCGCTACACGAGAGTGGACGCCGCCGAACGAAGCGAAGCGAAGCGGCCAACGCTGCGCGCCACCCTTTTAAACGGCGCTTCTGGCTTGACCCCGCGAAACTTTTGGAACCTATAATTTAATTATAGGCGTATAAATAAAATTACTATACGATACGTAATTTTATAATATTATATTATAACTTGCGATATTTTATCGTAACGTTCGTATAATTTTAATAATATTACGCAAATACCTAATAGGAAGCCTGTAGATTTATGTGTTTATTATACCCGTACGTATACCTACGCATTTGTAATTAACGCCGAACAGGCGTGAATTCTCATCGAATAGTCATCGAGTGTGGTGGGTACACCTGTATGGATCTGCACGTAGACGAGGATGGGACCCATTGTTTTTTTCGTCCGTATCGTCCGGTACCGTACATCCTATTATATGTCGCATTTTTGGAATTTGAACGCTTCTAAAGCGCGAAATTTTTAACCAATAATCACGAAATTCGGTACACACGCCGAATAATTATATTATAATATTGCTGTATTTCAACGTTGTGCAAAATTTCGTTTCAATATCGGCTCATCGGTTCGTCCGTATAGGTAAATGCGACTCGGAACGATTAGTTAAGAAGAATGGATAATATATTAGGTAGGATGTAATCGCGGATGAAACGGGCCTCGTTGTCATTTCGTTTTCCAAGCTACGTCGTTAACTAACCTGCGCCTACTTTTGCGTCAGATAGGTGCCTACCCTACCCGCCCCCCTCCCCTCCGCGAGTACCCACTTTACAACGCACTATTCGCATTACGAAGTTACAGTTACGCGTCGATCGTCGCACCCGGCAGTCTGGCAAACGATAATTTCCGTGCGTTCGTCCCTTTTCTACCTACCGTACCTACTTGGCCGAGCGTGTCGAACATTTTGTACGTTTACTTTATTTATGTGGATAGCCGCCTATGTTGTTTTTATGGACGATCGCAGCGCATTGTGCAGCGGCGCTCGGTGCGCCCGACTTTTTATCCCAATGACCCGAAGGAGGAGTTAGGAGCGAGAGATGACGAAAGTGTTTTCCGCTTCGCAACCGGAGAAAACTAACGACGCCATTTTCCCGTTTTCACCTAATGACTTTTAGCGTAGGTAGCATACCTACGACGTAATATTCTTAAAAAACGGTATAGGTATATGCGCCTACTTACTCAGTTAGGTACCTGTACTTACGTAAGGCTACGTTAGTACATTGCGTCGCTTACATTTAATGGGTCACGGTTTCGAGAGTAACTGTGCTACGAAACGGAAGTGGCTGAAATTTTCATCAACGGTAGTACCTATTCTCTGATAATTATACGCGATAAAATTATAGGAACCGGTCTGAAAGGGGTTTGCTTGCCGCCTATTGATCCATTACTATGGTTTGCGAGAAAAACTCGAAAAGGAGAAATCGGTGGAAGAGTAGTTTTTCCGAAATTTTGAAAGAAACTGCGAAAGGGATCGGATTGAAATTGAAATTTTCACGATAGATTTCTGTCACGTTCGTGTCAAGTCTGCTAAGCGATATTTGCCTGTTGGTTAACTATAGGTAGCTAAGTATATAGTTTCGGAGGAAAATGCAAAAGCAAATTAAGAAATGGCAGGAAAAAAGCGAGTCGACTCGTATCGCTTCGAATGTCTTTTTCTTATTTACGGCGCAAGTGGTTACGAGCCTCTTTTCCGCATTCCATTAATTTAGGTTGTTTTTTTTTTTTTTTGTTTTTTTTTTGTTTTTTTTTTGGTGCATTTCTTTAATATGGTAGATACAAATTGGCAGACGGCGTTTTCTAGCCAACTGTCGGCGGGCGTAGGGTGAGTTTACTTATTTTCTTCTAAATTCAATTGTGCCACCTCGAAAAAGTGGACCGGCCGACCGGACCGGACCGAACCGAACCGAAATACCGAATGCGGATTGGTATTTTCTTTTTTTCAAAAGTGCAAACGAGACGACGCGTCCAAGTCGTAGGTACCTACGTGTCTTACGTCGTACGCGTCTTCGTTTCAGCCGATACTAAAGGCTGCTTTGGGCGGTGCGACACGACCGTGTGTTGCCGTTGCGTCCAGTCGAGACGTGGAGACGTGCCAACGCTCAACAAATTTATTTCCACTGCCGAGTAAAAAACAAAAAAACCCACAAGTTCACACAGACGCGACTGTTTCGACGCGAGAGAAATAATAATGAATTAAGGGCAGGGGCCGTAGCAGGCTATACACGTCGCGACTATTATCGATGACGACGATGATGATGAAGATAATAATAATAATAATAATAATCAAGGTGTGGGGACCATGTCCTCTCTCTCCTTTCGGGGCTCGGCCTCAGTTGACAGACCGCGGACTTGGTCTGTCACCAAGTCCGCCCGCAATAAAGTCTTCGGGCATAAAAATGAAACGCGCGTTCGTAGCACATATGGGCTAAACGGACGAGTAACGAAATTCGTTCTCTCTGTTTAGCCTACGTGCTTGCGAAGGTAGCCTAGAACGGACACGCGTATGAAAATACACGCGCCTATCTTCCGATAGATACTGGCGCTGGCGGATGACGTGCGTGTTTAGCCTAACATATACACCGGCGATGGCGATGGCCATGTCTTTCGTCGTCAGTCGCCGGTTTAGGGTGTCATGAAAGGTTGGCTGCCTTGCCAAAACGGTAACGTAAGAAACACGCAGTTCATCCAGTTCATCATTCGTACGCCTGTGGCTTTAGAGGTGAACCCGCAATAGGGACGTATTCATTCGGCACGTACCGATGCCTACCCCGCGTTAGAGAATAGATAGATACTTATCCGCGTTATAACATTATTACAATGATTAGGTAATTATCGAGGGCGTATATAGTTTCGATGTTAGGGGGGAGGGGGAAATCCACGCGTTCTCTGTGGTCTTTTCTGACTTTTAACCCGCAACAAAAAATTGTCAAAACCGATGAAAATACGCGATCTTTAGAGGTGAATCCTTTTTCTTTTCGGCTAGGGGAGGGTCCAGACCACCCAAGACCCCCTCCACCGTATCTACGCTAGATGTATATTATAGCGTTGTCTGACCAGCGCGTTAAGTAGCTGCGATTCCGTCACCAGTGTGCGCAGTCTGCATCTGTTGGTGGGCGAGTGCTGTAGATAAACTTGTCACGAGTGAGAAACCGCCTTTTGGCGCTCGATGGAGGGTAGATTTCAGTGGTGAAAAACTTGCGAGAAGCCGAGGGGGCCCATACAGACGGAAGAAACGACAGATTTGAAGAAGCAGAAAAATATGAGAAGGTGAAAAACGTGTGCCAAATCGAGAGAACGACAGAAAGGTGTCATCCAACGATTTACGGCATAGTAGGTATAATAAAATGATGGTCGACCGTACAGGTAGACCGAATAAACTTGGAAACCTGGAAACCTCTTTTCACGCATCCTCCCCGTTTCTCAGGACAATTATCGCTCACCTTTTGATTTTCAACAATTTTCAACGAATTGAGCGGTAAACGAAAAATCGACGAGCGTGTGAGCGCGTGACCGTACATTACGGTCGAAGTGAAACTTCTATCTGATGCCGATGCAGCCTTCAGCCTTTAGCCTTCGCAGTTCGTTCCCTAGCGTTTTCTGCGGCAGCTTATCACTGAATCGTAATTTTAGTTCGATGAATCACTCGGAGTTGAACTGGCCAAGCTTTCGCAATCACGATGACGCGTTTCACGACCTTTTTTTTTTTTTTTTTTTTTTTTTTTTTTAGTTTACTACCGTACGCAAGAAAATTTCGCTTGAAAAAAACCAAGAAAAAAAACCATTCGTCCAACGGGCTATTGCGGCGCTAGTAGGTGGCGTGGAAAAATAGAAGTACCATTGCAGCGTCAAAGGTGGACGAATTTCGTGAAAATTTTAAGGACAAATAACTCGGCCTTCACCTTCCCCTTCCCGCGGCTCGGCGCTACTCTTTGCGCCACGCTAACGTCGTCTTCGTGCGCGCGCACGCGCCCACGGACACAAAGTAAAGAGGAAAAACGTACGCGTACGCGTACCCCACTCACCTGCGCGTCCTTCGAGTGTTCGTCGCCTAACATTTTACGCATCCCCTCCTCATCGTACTCCTTCTTCGCACCATCCACATCATCATCATCATCATCATCATCGACGACGACCGAATTCCGTTACCGCGACAAAACTGTTTTCAAACATTCCGCACCCCGACCCTCTCCACCGCATCGCACATACGCGGTATAGGTGAAGTTGAGAAGGTACTCGCGCACCTACCCAGCAGTCGTAAACGTTTTCGGAACGATTTTGCCGAACTTTTTCCTACATCACTGACGAATGCGGGCCGAGACCGAGACCGAAACCGGGACGTAGGACCGGCCTGGCCTGCCCTAGGCCTGACTTGGCACCGATACGCCATTCGGGCGGCATACGTTGCCGAGCAATGGTACAGTGCACGTCTTGCTAGCCGTGGCGCACACGTACCGCGCGTACTTATCGTGGCTACAGTCGAACGGACACCATCCGTAGTGGTATCGTAGGTGGGCGCCGAGTCGCATCGTCGACGCGGCTGAAACTGCCGAATGAAGAAGGGCCGAGTTGGGCGACCAGCTCAACGACCAGTTAGGCCGCGTTACGCCAAACTCGCCCGAGTACGTAGGCCATAAGTTGTTATGGGTTGGCGGTGGCCGACACACTTTTGCTGCGAGAATTGCGCGCGCAGATCGTTTGCATCCGTTTACGCACGCTTTCTGCCGTAAGGAAAGAAAGCGATGAAGCATCCGCGTCTTCCTTGTTGGCGGTTATTTTTCACGCAACAGTCAATTTTGTCGTAGGTAATTGCGGCAGCAGCTGCGGTAACAATAATAAAACGAAATCGCGTTTTAATCGTCGAAAATAGCACTTCTCGCACCTCGAATACCTATCGCCTTTCAAATAATATGTCGATTTTGTGCTTAAAAACGATCGCCGAACGTACCCACCCGCCCTCTCGCCGTCACGTTTTCAGCGCTTTTAATTTGCGCCGCCAGAGCGACACTCTTTCGTTCGGGACTCGCCCATCTGTGGCCGTAATTATAGCGCCGCCGCCGCCGCCGCCGCCGCCGCCGCCGCGGACTAGTAAAGCTGCGCGTAGGTGGGAGCGACGTACGTTTTGACGTCGAGACGTGCCGGCGAAAAGGTAGGCAACCGCGGCGCATCTTAATTTGATTGGCGCGGATGGAAAGCGTTTGCCTGTTGTTTGGCGTCGGCATCTGTCTCCACCGTAAGTCGTCCTTCTTCGGTGGCGCAGCGCCCCCCGAGTCGAGGTTCCCAATGGTTCGTTGCAATTGAGAAGGCGGTTCTCCACCCGCAATACGCCGAATTCGCGCCGAATTCGCCCGCATCGGACCAAAACGTTTGGATACCCGCAGCGGACGCGACACCGCCTACCCCTCTTTCTATAATAATTACCTATATAATATACAATTATTATTATTATTATTATTATTATCATCATCATCATCATCATCATCATCATCATCATCATCATCATCATCATCATTATTCTGTACGTAGCAATGTTCAGTTTAATTCGTGTATCTACCTAACGTTTGTTGGAAGCCGCCACTTAGCGTCTTCGAAAAAAGTTACTCACTTATTCGGAACAGAAGGTAGTGGGCGTCGGGCTATAAATTGCGCCGCAATAAAACGCGTTTTGGTCGTCACGTCCGAATAGCTATAGAACCCTGCATTGCTTTTGGTTTTCACTTTCGAAAATACCATAAAAAAGTTCCGACAAGAATTTAAAACAGAAAAAAAAAAAAAGGGAAAAAAGAAGAAACGAAACGAATCGAAACGAGCGAACGAGAAGAACGAGTTGGCGGTGAAGGAGGAGGATTAGTAGGAGTAGGAGGAGGGGGCGATGGTTGGACGAGCGCACACAGCTCGCCGCCCCCGCCACTCTTACTCTTTGACTGGCACACCGACTGTTCGCAAAGAGAAAAAGGAGAGGTCAGCCACAAGCATTTTCGTCAGATGGTTCGCCTCGATTTTGTCAATTCACACGTCATTCGTACCTACGCGTCTGGTCTGTATGTACCCGTAATAACAACAACGATAACAATAATAATAATAATAATAATAATAATAATAATAATAATACCTAACGTATACCTATAGCTACGGGGTATGGGTAGTTACCCAACAAGTTTCACAACGAAACCAAAAAAAATTTTTTACCAATTTTTCAGAAAGTTCTACACGCCTTTTTCGCTTATTTCTTATTTTTTATTTTTTATTTTTTATTTTTTATTTTTTTTTGTCGCAATCGACGTGCACAGACGATAATTATGGGTGGGCAGGCTTTTTATTAATTTTCGTTCGCACTTCGCGCCGAGAAACACTCGTTGAAAATGGCCGAATTCTACGAGGCGCTGCCTTCGACGCGGTGAGCTCCGGCGAAACCCCTTCGGTATTGGTTCGCCCCAAATTCCAACTTTCGTCGTTTCCCCTTTTGTCTCACGTTTTTTCCAAAGAACTCGCAAAAAACTCGGAGCGAACGCGCATAATAATACGTGTAAAGTCAAATCCATCGAAACAGATTTCTGCGCGCCGCGGGTCACCTTTGTGGTATGCCAATCCCAACCCCAACACCAAACCTCACCCCCCACTCACTTCGTACTTTGTATTGGTTCGGGTGTCGAAAGTAACAAAGTGCAGACACCGTGAAACGAGAGATATCGATAAATTCGTACCTACCTATCTACGGTGTGCAGAACTCGAGTAAATTTCGGTACCTACCTGCCCGAGTGTTTGAAATAGTTGAAAAAATAAACGACTTTTGCGTGTTTTACTAATTATTTAAATTTTCGTTATTTTACTCCGCAGTGAGGCATTCCAAAGTTCACAGCGTGAATGAAACGCCGCAATAAGTTACTTCTCGCCAAACTCTTTCGAATAAGTTAATTTGGTTTTCAAAAAGATCTACAAAAAAAAAAAAAAAAAAAAAAAAAAAAGATGAAAAAGTTAGACACCTATCGTCACGCGTGGTTTTTTCTCTTTTTTTTTTTTCTTTCGAAATTTACCCCCCTATAGCTACCGGTGATTTTCGCGCCCAAAGGTGACCACCACCTAACCCGACATGACCACAAAAAGAGAAGCAAAGTCAGAAAAACTGAACGCTGGCTTACCTATCAACTACCTAAATTACTAACTAAATCGATTTCGTGGGTCGCATACAAACCCCAAAAACATAACCGAAGCGAAGTTAGCTAACCAAAATGAACGGGGCCTCCCTCCTCCCTCAAAACACGAGCGAAGCGTTCCTGAGCCACATCATCGCACGTTGGAAATGCAACATTAACTTGGCACACTCGAATAAACATATCCGGAGACGCGTCATCCGGTAAATAAAATGGTAAAGAATTTGCCTGGGCAGAGCTGCCATACGTACGGATTGTTTTCATCGTCAAATACGTTCAGTGCGCTGGAAAAACCCTTTGCACAATGGAAAAAAAAATGAACGTGTGTCGATACCCGCGACTGAAGTGAAACTAGTGTCGGATGTTAACGCGTAACTGCAATCTCACGAATAACGCTAACCAAAAGAAAAAAAAAATTAAATAAGTTTGCCCCTAAAACTTACCTTTCTTTTTTTTTTCCTCAAACAGCTTTCCTTTAACGTATTTTTCGAATTCGCTTTTTTGTTCAACTCCATTTCGGATGGACGTAGTTTTCAAGTACCTACTATAGGTAAGTTTCAATAATTTTTGAAAAAATGAAAACCTTTTGACGTATCTTAAGAGATTGGTGATAATTTGATAAAAGAAAATAATAATAACGACCTCGATTCGAAGAATATTCGATGAGAAGAAAACGAAATTCTTTCGCCAAAGTTGGTGGCAATTTTAAACTTGCTCGCGAAATACGTAGTCAGATAGCCATTTATAATATAAGTATGTATAGCTGGGCGAACGAGTTGAAAATATTTTTCTTAAAAAATCATATAATTACCTGAAACACTACGTTAATAATTCGTAGAATGCACGAATACCCGGCTATTTTACGCGATAACTGCGTCGTTAGGTGCGTATCCTTTTTAGAATGACGAATTCCAATTTTTGGTCAAATTTTCGATTCGATTCGCCAGTCGTTGGACATCGTGGGGCCTCAATCGACGATGGCAAGGGGTGGAAAGTGTTTTTATCCCCTCTGACGAGCGATAGACGGTTCGATATGATTTTAAGAAGGGCACACACCGGTCCGCTCCTCTTATCAATTGCGCGCGTCTTTGATTCCGACGATCCGGTAACGCTTCTCAGTTGTCGCCGAATGGCCGTCAAAATAACGATGAAAGCCTAACGCGAAGACGACGACGAAACGCAGACGAAGCTGCCGGCGACGGCTGTAGCAACAGAATTGAATAATGTGGGGACTCTCCCGTATGAGGTATAGGGGCTCGGACCCCTCGACGACAGTCGCCGCCCCAAAGTGCAGGCAAACAATCGTCCTTGTGACGTTAAATACACAAAATACGTTCGATCGTAATTACCTGTATGTACTTGCAGGTAATGTACAAGTACCAAATCGTGACAAAATAAGATGATGTCACAATTCGTACACGAACTGGCCAACCATCTCCTATCTCGATAGGGGATGATGCAACCTGGCCATTCTCGCCAACGTACGTATTATCTTACGTACGTGTGTTTGTGTGCGTGCAAATAAGCCGTATATAAACCACCCAAACCGGCTCTAAAATTGCCAGTGTTTGCCTTGGTTTTGGCTTACCCGTACTTATGTACGAAGTGGTTGAACACGCTTAAATTCTGTTGAATTTCCTTCTGGTGAGAATATCTCTCATGACAAGGTATTCCACAGTGGTGACCCCGACGTGATATTTGGCTACATCGTGAAGTGTCCTTAGGCGCGTTGCACTTTTACAAAAATTTGGCGCGGTGCTCTGGCGAGAAACTCACTTGCTCGGTAAATACAGAAATTTTTTTGCAGACTAAGACACCTTTGAGGTTGTCAAAGTAGAGTCTGCTGTAGTGGGAATTTATACCCCTTTCCTTAAAATATATAAACAAGGAGAAACCAGACAGTAGACCTGGAGGAAGAAGGTTGGACTCCTCTCCCAACTCCCCCAACTTCGACTCGACACTCTAAGAATTTACCAAATCTGGAAGAAGGCCCTCAACACCCAAAATTAGCACGACTGGGAGCTGCAATAAATAAAGATCAATTAGCAGTAAAAATGTTGAGAAGTGGTCGAACTTTGAGCCAAAGTTCAGACCCAAAAACACATGTCATACAAACATAGGAGCCAGTGTTTTCGACCAGCAAGGAAGGAAGTAGTTCTGTGGAATACGCTTGTCATCAGAAAGACATAGCAATGGTCCCACCACCAAAGGAAATGAAAATCCACAACCATCGCAGGGAGGTAGTGCTCAGCCACAGCTGACGTCTGAAGTCTTGGCACAGATTATGCAACTTTTGCAATTGCAGCCAGGACAGAACCCCAACTTCTATAGACGGAGGATAGAGATCCCGGAATTTCTGTCCAATGAGGTAGATTTATGGTTGATCCTATTAGAAGGCAGGTTCAAGACGGAGAATATAACCCTGAACCAGCAGTATCTACACATCTGTGAAGACATGCCCCCACAGATAATCCGCCACATTCCGGATATTATGGAATGCCCTTTGACAGAAGAGGACAAATATGCCTGGTTTGTAAAGAAGATAAGGAATGTGTTTGGTAAAACCAAATCATTGACGATGTGATGGGTGGTATGAAGATGGGGGATGACAAACCCTCGATCTTCATGGCAAAATTGAGGCAGAAGGCGGATAACATCGTAGCCCCTTCTGTCATAGGCAATCAATTTTGCAAACAACTTCCCCAAAGTGTTGTTCAATGCCTAGCTGCTGTAGGTTTGACCGTGATAAACACATCCGCAGACTTGGACTTCCTTACAAAATCAGCAGATAATGCGCTCGAATACACCAGGTCAAAGCCCGTGGTCAGTGCAGTATCTGCAGAGACTGGAGAGATCGCTCAACTTCGAGCTCAAATAGCTCAGTTGACTGATGAAGTAAAAAGGAACAAAGGCCAAAGCTCCACGAAATCCAATAGTAGCTGGCAACAAAGATCTAAAAGTAGAAGCAACAACAACAACAGTGGCAATAGCAAAGGACGACAGTCCCAGTCCAGAGACCGCAGCTCTAGTTCCAGTAACAGGGGTCAGAGTTCAACTCCCCTGAGAACATCATCTCCCAAAAACCAGTCTCAAAATTGGGATGATAAATGTTGCTTTTTCCATAACTGGTTTGGCACAGAGGCCACCAAATGTAACAACAGATGCAAATGGTGGGGCAAATCCTATACCAAGGAGGCGTCAAACTAGAACAAGGGGCCATCTATGAGGCTGAAGACCCCTCAGAAAAATACTCATGCCCCCTGTCCATTAAGGACAGGATGAACAGGAGAAGGTACTTAATTGACTCGGGAGCAGACCTGAGCATATTGCCAGTCAACAAAACCCAAAAAGTACTCCCTCCAAAATACTATCTCCATACTGTGAATGGTCAAAACCTCCCAGCTTACGGACTTGAAACTAGCAAAGTTGACATCAGACTTAAGAAAATCATGACGTGGTCCTTCACGGTTGCTGATGTTCCAAACCCGATCCTTGGTGCAGATTTCCTTGCACATTTTGGCCTGATCATTGACCTCAAAAATGGCAAATTGATCGATAGTGAATCTAAACATTGTGTGGATGGCAAAACGCTAGCTTACAGACTGGACACAAATATATCCAGCTGTACCAAAGTCGACAGACAACTCTTACGGATTCTGTCTGACTATCCTGGAGTCACCCAACCATCAATTCTCAGGCATCCTACCTATAAACATGACACAGTTCATTATATAGAGACTAAAGGACCGCCTCGCCATGCTAGAGCACGAAGGTTACTGCCTGACAGACTCAAAGCGGCACGAGAGTACTTCCATCGCATCGTTGAGGAGGGCGTATGTCACCCCTCGAAAAGCTCATGGAGCTCCCCTATCCACATGACAAAAAAAAAGCAAGTGGAGAGTGGCGAATTGTTGGAGACTACAGGGCCTTAAATTCCAAAACAGTTCCTGATCACTACCCAGTCCCTAATATAATGGACTTCAATGCGAATATGAAGGGTAAAACGATGTTCACCAAAATAGACATCAACTGAGCATTCCACCAAATTCCTATGGCTGACCAGGATGTACCAAAGACAGCGGTTATAACCCCTTTTGGACTATTCGAATACCTTTGAATGCCGTTTGGACTTCACAACTCAGCACAAACTTTCCAAAGATTTATCAATGGACTGTTTAGGGGATTGCCGTTTGCATATACATACTTGTATGATATTGGCATTTGCTCTGAAGGCGGTGAGCAACAGCACGAGGAGAATGTAAGAGCCGTCATACAGCGTATACACGCTGCCGGGCTTACTATCTACGTAGGCAAAAGCTTATATGCACAGACCAAAATTGACTTCCTCGGCTACAAAGTCTCGACCGAAGGCATATCCCCATTGAAGACCAAAGTAGAGCCAATATTGAACTTCCCGAAACCCTCAAATGTCGCTGAACTTAGACGTTTCTTGGGGATGGTGAACTTCTATAGACATTGCATGAAGAATGCAGCAGCCAAACAAAGTAAGCTGTTTGCACTAATTAAGACAAGTAAAAAGAACGACAATACTCCACTCGAATGGAATGAAGAAGCTGAACAGGCCTTTGAGAAAATCAAAGATACACTGGCAAATGCAACTCTATTGGCTCATCCAGGCAAAAGTCTGCAGTTATGTGTGAGTATCGATGCATCTGATTTTGCTATTGGTGCAACCCTGTACCAACTTGATAGAGACAACAAGAAGTTACCGCTAGCTTTCTTCTCAAGGAAGCTTTCAAAAACAGAAAAGAACTATAGCACATACGATAGGGAATTGCTCGGAATTTTTGCTGCGTTGAAGCATTTCAGGGACCAATTAGAGGGTAGATGTTTTTCTGTGTATACTGACTATAAACCCCTAACATATGCCTTCACACAAAAAGCAGAACCAGCATCACCGAGAAGAGCACGACAATTAGACTACATTGGTCAATTGACTACCGACATTCAGTATATAAGTGGAGAACTTGACACTCCAGCTAATGCCTTGAGTAGAATTGAAGCTATCTCGGCTCCTGTCCAATTACCTTATGCTGAAATAGCTAAAGCACAGCTTAAGGATGCAGAATTGCAAGAGTTGTTATCGAACGATAATACTACTCTCAAATTGAGACAGGGAAAAATTCCCGGTACTGATGTTTTATTAACATGTGACGTCAGTACAGGTAAGAATAGGCCATTTCTATAGGTAAAATATCGCAGGTTGGCTTTCAACAGTGTACATAATCTGTCACATGCTGGGCCAAAATGTAGTGCTAATATGATTTTGGCAAGGTTTGTATGGCCACGAATGAAGTCTGACTGCAACAAATGGGCTCGCAGTTGCCTGAACTGTCAAGAATCCAAAGTAGGAAGACACACTCGCTCGCCCCTCAAATCCTTCAAACAAACAGAGCGGTTTAAAACTGTACATATGGACTGGGTAGACCCATTGCCACCATCTCAAGGACACAGATACCTGTTAACGATAATAGACAGGGCAACACGATGGCCAGAAGCAATCCCTCTACATGAGATGTCAGCTCCTACAGTAACTGCAAGGTTATACGATACCTGGATTGCGAGGTATGGAGTACCAGAAGTCATAATTACAGACCAAGGTCGCCAATTTGAGAGCTCGCTCTTTAAAGAGCTGTCTAATAAGCTTGGTGTTCAACACAGTCATACCACAGCTTACCATCCTCAAGCCAATGGCAAAATTGAGAGATGGCATAGAGCTCTCAAAGCCTCTATCATGTCTCATGATACAAAGAGATGGGTAGACGTACTCCCTACCATCCTCTTAGGCCTTCAATCTGCCCTACAAACTGATACAGGTCACTCTGCAGCGCAATTAGCGTTCGGCAAAGAGCTACGCCTTTCAGGGGACTTCTTCACAAATTCGAAGAAAGTTAGCCCCAAAATTATGGTACAGAATATAAGAAATGATGCCAACAATTTTCTTGAACAGGCAGCTCGCCATGGCCAGCCCAAGATTTACATCTCGAAACACTTGGCCAATACCTCACATGTATTTGTTAGAGACGAAAAAATGAGATCTGCGCTGGAGAAACCATACGCCGGTCCTTACAAAGTAGTATCACGAGATAAGAAAAACTTTGTGATACTCATTGCAGGTGAACCTCGAACAATTTCAATCGACCAGGGAACCGATGAGGTTTCTGTTTACGGAGGAAAGGGCAGCCAACAAAAAGGCGAAGATGGCCACCTTGGCAGCGGGGAATTCAAACTCCCTGATGCTCAGGCAGCCTCAGTTTAAACATCCACTGCCCCCTCACTCCCGTCGTCATCCGTACGCCTTCGCCAAAAACCGACCACCAAGGTGTAGGGGAGAGGACAGCCGGGCAAACTACTTGGCCGAGCACAGGCTTGTAAGGAATCTTACGAGTGTGTTGGGGCTGCAGTAGGTAGCACCCTGGCAAAGTGGGAGGCCGATCAAAAACGGCGTTAAACCCGCACATCCCCCCAGGCCATGCGCATCTTGATCATTTTTGCGGCGCAAAAACTGGGGGGAGTAGCTGTGGGGACTCTCCCGTATGAGGTATAGGGGCTCAGACCCCTCGATGACATTCGCCGCCCTAAAGGGCAGGCAAACAATCGTCCTTGTGACGTTAAATACACAAAATACGTTCGATCGTAATTACCTGTATGTACTTGCAGGTAATGTACGCTTACCGAATCGTGACAAAATAAGATGATGTCACGATTCGTACACGATCCAGCCAGCCATCTCTTATCTCGCTAGGGGATGATGCGACCTGGCCGTTCTCACCAAGGTACGTATTATCTTACGTACGTGTGTTTGTGTACGTGCAAATAAGCCGTATATAAACCACCCGAACCGGCTCTAAAATCGCCAGTGTTCGCCTTGGTTTTGGCTTACCCGTACTTATGTACGAAGTGGTTGAACACGCTTAAATTCTGTTGAATTTCCTTCTGGTGAGAATATCTCTCACGACAAGGTATTCCACAAATAATATTATAGGCACTTAGGCACTTAGGTACTTAGGTAGGTACCTACCTAAGTAGCACCATTGTGCATATTGCACCCGATAACGGATAGATAAGCGTTATCAGAATATATAAATTATTGGCTGCGGATGTATTATGCGGTAGGTAGATCATTGTTGTAGGGGAGCGGGGCCAAGGTGGAAAACGATACGGGTCGAGAAGGAACGAAAAGAGTGAAGGGGGGACGGAGACACTTGACGTATCTACAGCGACAAATAAAATAAAAAAGTGGTTCGACGGTGGCGGACGGACAGAGGGGCGAAGAGTCGAAAGCGGCGGATTTCCATTTACGAGTATTGTGGTGGCGGGGAACGGCGGGAACGGATCGAAAGTGGAAAAAAAGAGGCCTGCGCCGCGACACGCCTGAAGAACGTGGGCCATAATACTATTATGCGTAGGCGTGCAGCGTCCATCATCAATCTTGGAGCAGTCAGACACGCCGCATACCATAAGGCGAATCGACAAAAGGCTTTCTCGTTGCCGCCTCAAAATTACGGATGCTGTTTTGTAGATATTTCTTTAGCAGCGGCCGCGTTACGACTGGTTCGCGGATTTTCGCATTTTCCGCATTTTCCGCATTTTTCAGCTAAATAACTTCTTTTTTTTCCAGACCCCCAACCTACGAAACAAACTTCAATTTGATTTCCAAGCCCTTGCCCTTCGAGGAAATGATTTGGCAAATGGCAGAGAATCCGCGCCCCACTCACGGCGCTACAAATAGGTCAATGGTGGCCGAAATTGCTCAGTAACCGAGCTACTTTTAGTACGAAGAGTGGGTCGTAAACCACTGTTAGCCGAAAGTTTGTACGAAATAGAGAAAACATTTTTCGAACAAGATTAGACGGGATAAGACTCGGGCGTATCATCGTACGATGAAGGTTAAAAACCTGCTACCTGGAGATGGCACTTCGAATGTAGGTAATAAAAATCGTGGTGCCACGAGTACCCGCCACATCCTTTTGCCAGGACTACTGGTAGCTCGCGATTCGCAGTTTGGCGTACACTGCTATAGGTGCGGGTGAGGCTCTTTACTGGCCGGTATGCGAAGGTGGGTGATGATAACAGATGAGCAGCCATCTCGATATATATATATATATATATATATATGTAATGTATATATATATGTCTATAGTAATAATAAACTATGTAAAAGTTATGGAAAATCGAATAACATAAGATAGTGGCTCGTCTCGCTGTACCTATTAATGAACCTCGGTATTATATAGGCTACCTAAACGCAACTATCGTCTGAGCACTGGATAGGGGTTAGTTACGTAGGTGAGACTTCGAGCGTCAGACATTCAGTTTCAGGTCATACCTGCGTCTCATTGACGTGTGACGAGGGCGTGCGTGTGGGGTGTGGGGTGTGGGGTGTGCGAGTGTGCGAGTGTGTATTCCTATTAACGCGTATTCCACGGATGTACCCGCAATTTGATTCTTGTTAACACGATGCAGGGCGTCATGTTTATTCGATAGTCACGAAATTTCGTACCAAAGTTACCTCCGACACGACCAACTGACCTACAAATTTTGAATCGAACTGGTCGATTTTTTCAGCCGCTCCATTCGCAGTTAGACCGAATCGCGCGACGCCATTGTCGCCTCACACGCCGGTCAAATGTGCGATAAAAGCCTTCGACTTACCCTCTGCTGGCAACCCAGCCGTAGCTTAGGTACCTTACGCCATCGTAGGCGTTATTTTTAGACTCGCCGACCACCGACCGCCGACGGCTACCCAAATTTTAATTAATTTTTTTCTATTCGTCCGCTTCGTCGATGAAAATAAAAAAAGGACCGTACTCGTTGTTTCTTTAACGTTTCGCTTTTCTCTCGTTTTGCTGCTTCACAACCCACTTTTTAAGCAGATTTTTGAAACAGATCTACTTATCAAAATTGCCCGAGTATTCGGACCCAGGACCCAGGGCTGGGAGTGAGTACCTTTTTCGTTTCATGATTTTCCGACCGTTTTGGTACTTCTTTTGAAATTTTTTTTTTTTTTTCTTTCTTTCAATATGTAGTACCCCCTTTCGCATCGAGTACATTTCCAGACGTAATTTTGGATCAAATCGTTTCGAAATTCGAAACACATCTTCGGATTCTTGTTGTCGGTCCGCATCGGATCCATGCTCCATCCGGTAGGTCAGTTTATTTGCATTTTTTATTGAACAGCGTACAGTCGATAGGTCTGAAATACGGTATAGGTACGTATATGTTTTAGGTCGGGGACAGTATCTACCCATATTGATGCGAAGTATATCCAACGTGATTCCAAATTTGGTTCTTATTGGTGTTAAGGTTCATTGCCCGGAGCTATGAGAGGTGATAATTTTTCACTTTATCACAATAAAAGTTGCAATTTTCTTTCAATAGTCACCAAGTATGGTACAAGCAGTACCGCCGCTCGTACAAGGACCAGACCTACCAATTCTGGTTTCGATTGGTCAATTCACTCCCAACTTATTAGCTATTCGGTGTGATTTTCCCTCTTTAGCCCTTCCGACGATGGTTCTGAAAAATTCATTTTCTAGCCTTCATCGAGAAAACCACTCGTTTTAGCCCAAAAACAAGCCGATCTCAGCAAAAGGTCAATTTTCGCCTACCCCTGGCCGGCTTCCGTACGCTATATTTGAAGACGGACCCCAGAATTTCCTTTTATATTTGCCTAATCAGCACGTAGACAACTCCGCAATTACACTTCATTTTGCAATGTGGGAGATATTTTTCACATATAATTTCGTTTTTGTTTTTGTTTTTGTTTTTGTTTTTGTTTTGTTTTTTATATAATGCTCAATTCTCGCCACTACGCTGGTAAAATATTTTGAAAACACGTTACCTACTTGTACTTACCGAATCAGTAAGTAATTATATTATCTGTACCGCATGCGTCGTATTCGTGCGATAAGTTATTGGTAATTTTTTGCGAAAAATATAAATATTGTGTATACGTACGGGTTATTGCCTTTACTTTATTAGAATAATGTTGGCGATAGAGGTGATTTTTAAACGAAGAAAATCTACTTTTTCTTGCAGAAGCTGGCTGCGCGATAGTTTTTTTCATATTTTTACGTCGTCCTTTATCGAAACGTAGAGGCATTTTTTTATTCCGAGAGCAGTTACCGAGAATACGTAATTATTATAAATTCTGAAAAGAACGAAATTTCTAATTACTACCCCCGCTCCTCAATATACTCTCTTCCCTTCCGTCATCAGCGTTGATATATTATAATAAAATAGCTAATAATAATAATAATAATAATAATTTAATCTTCACTATTGGAGTGGTGGTGGTGGTGGTCGTCGTCGTCGTCGATATCACGTTTTTAAGCAGTAGTCCAGTCAAAACAGCATCAAAATGAAGAAACGAAAGAAAAATAAAGCGTGCGCTACACAAAGGTTGAAGTGAAACTTATATCCGATGTTGTCCATATAATAAATTGTTACAAAGAAAAAAATAATCGTGGACATATTATAAATCATAATTTTTGTTGCACGAATCAATTCTGGCCCAGCTCTCTCACTACGCACGTGTGTTTTCGCGTTCTGCTTTTGCTTCTTTTATTTTCATTTATTTTTCTGTTACACCGAAAACGGCCTTTGTTTTGAATTCTTTCGTTTAATAAAAGCATTCATTCTTCCGTTTTCGATATACTTCTCTTTGGGATCTAACGATCTTATAAATTCAAAACATTCGTTTTCATTTTCGCCTTTCTTTCGTCTACGCCCAATTTTTTCTGTCACGATGACGACAAAATTAGGTTTCACTTTGCGCGCTGAAGAGGAACCTGGTGAATCAAAAACCACTATCGAGGTGATGCACTCTGTGGGACTCATCCACAGTGACGTCGATTATGCCTTTGCCGGTGATCATCGGAATCTCATTCATCACGACCGTTTGATGGCTCTACCTGTTGCCATGACTGCACGTAAGAATTTACGTCCTCGTTGGACTTTACACTCTTTCAAAATTTCATTGTCAGATAACATCATTGAACTCTATATGGATAAAGATGAGAATTTTGTGTTCTTGGGAACCATGTTGGACGTACTCGAGGATGATGATGTTTCATTCTGCTCCTCATCCTCTCACTCAGCTGCTAACAATCCCACTCCTCCCACTCAACCCGTTGTTCGATCGCTTACTACCATTCTCAAAGACGCAGTCATCTCTAAATTCGGCGGAAAGAACTCGACAACTCATGCTGAGGCATGGATCGATATATTTGAGACCGAATGTAGACGTTTGCAAATCCCTCGCAAACGATACTGGGAAGCCGTCCATTTATTTTTAGAAGAATCTGCAGAGAAATGGTATTTGACAACCCGTTTAACCAGTAATTCCACAACGTGGGATTTTTGGCGCACTTCGTTCGTTGATAACTTTATTACTCAGCACGGGCATTACGAATGGCGCTCTATGCCTTTTGGTCTAAAAGTTGCTCCAGCCATCTTTCAGCGTATTCTCTCCAGTATTCTACAATGTAAAAACCTTTCGAGTGTCTCTGTAAACTATTTAGACGATATTCTTGTATTTTTGCATTCGTTTGATGAACACTTACAGCATCTTCAATTACTTCTCAACGCGATCTACAGCGAAGGTTTCTGTCTTAACTTTAAGAAATGTAACTTCGCCAAATCCTCAATCAAACCTTGGTGAATCGTATTCGCTGTATGAAACATGATCCGTCTACTTCCCCGAGAAAAAGTTGGGCTGCTATTGCCACTCAGTGCATTAGTCAGTACAAGATTCTCCGCATACTGTAACAAAATTCCCTCCTTCCTACCTTCTTACCGGCTGTAAAACCAGCATTATTCCTGACAAATTTTCCAAACCCCCTAACCTGACCGCAGATAGAGAATTAGCTATACGAAATAGTTTACGTAATCACGAATACAATAAGAAATTGTATGATAATAATAAATCCGATATCACTTTCAACGTTGGAGACTCTGTGTACGTTGACAACGGTAACAAATTAAATTGCGATAAACTAGATAGTTTACGTATAGGCCCGTACCCGATTACAAATTGTTTGTCAAATAATATATTCGAAGTTTCTGTAGGCACTGGCCAATCTGGTAAAAAACTGTACCACGCGAGTAAGTTATTAACCGTAAACTTGTGAACAATGACTTTTCTTTTCGTTAAGTGTCCACATAACGCTCCTAAATGAGTGGGGAGGGTGGATGAAAGATTCACTCTGTCTAATCTTGTTCCTTCTTCATTTACTCACTGTTATCTTTTTCCATTCTCTGACCTGTTCATGCCACACTTACACCTTCATCATCGTCTTCTCTTTACACGTAGTTTTTTTTCTTCTTCTTTGGTTTCTCAACTACGCACGTATGTTTTCGCATTCTGCTTTTGCTTCTTTTATTTTCATTTATTTTTCTGTTACACCGAAAATGGCATTTGTTTTGAATTCTTTCGTTTAATAAAAGCATTTATTCTTCCATTTTCGATTTACTTCTCTTTGGGATCTAACGATCTTATATATATATATATATATATACGGTTGTTGGGCGAGTCTCCTGAATTAACACACACTAAAAGTTACACCCTCGCAAACTCTCAAATTTTTGTGCGCGAGGTGTTTGTCCTCAAAAATTTGGTTTTTCCCGGTTTTCTTCGTGAATTTTGATTTTGTGATAAAAATAGGTGGTTGGCATAAAATTGTTTAACATAAAATTTGCTTGTCAAAAAATCAGAAGCAGTTGTTTCGTGGGACACTGCCTTTCCCTGCGGAGAGTCTTGAAAAAAGCCTTCTTCACCGAACACATTCCGTGGAATTATAATTATGGGAAATATAACTGGCCCTAATTACGATACATGGTAGATAATTCGTGTAACGCAATAAACATTTTCTACCCATTCGTCATTCACCTTCCATAACCATTTACCATCGATTCCACCTTCGACGTTTTTTGTCCAATGCCCCTTCCCCTACGCAGTCTTGAAAACAACCATATTTGCGGAATTTGTTTGTTTTCAAGATTCTGCAGGGGAAAAGGGGGGATCGGAGAAAAAATTGCGTGCAACTTTTCTCGTTGGAAGGGGTTTATGGAATGGAATGGATGGTTAGAAAAATCTGTGGGATGTACGAATATTATCTGCACGTCGCGTAATGCCTATTTCCCATATAACCTTATCCAACAATTCGCTGAAGAACGGTTTTTCCAACGGGTCGTTGTTAAAAACACCGAAAGTCACTTTTTTGTAGAAAATTTTACGCTAAACAATTTTATACTGACCCATTTTTATCACAAAATCAAAATTCGTGAGTGATACATCACAAAATATGGTTTTTGAGGCGCCAAGTCCGAATTTGGTGATCATTTCTCCATTTGACCCTTCTTCATCCCCAAATGTGCCCCAAAAGGGTCAAATTTTGAGTTTTCATATTTTATTGTGTGATACATCATCAAATATCTTTTTTGAGGCGCCAAGTCCCAATTTAGTGTTCTTTTCTCAATTTGACCCATTCTTCATCCCCAAATGGCCCTCAAAAGGGGTTTAATTTTGAGTTTTCAATTTTTATTGTGTGATACATCACCAATTATGTTTTTTGAAGCGCCGAGTCCAAATTTGGGGTTTGTTTCTCCATTTGACCCATTCTTCATCCTCAAATGGGCCCCTAAAGGGGCTTAATATTGAGTTTTCACATTTTATTGTGTGATACATCACAAAATATGGTTTTTGAGGCACCCAGACCAAATTTGGTGTTCTTTTCTCCATTAGACCTATTCTTCATCCTCAGATGGGCCCCTAAAGGGGCTTAATATTGAGTTTTCACATTTTATTGTGTGATACATCACAAAATATGGTTCTTGAGGCGCCCAGACCAAATTTGGTGTTCTTTTCTCCATTGGACCTATTCTTCATCCTCAAATGGGCCCCTAAAGGGGCTTAATATTGAGTTTTCACATTTTATTGTGTGATACATCACCAAATGTATTTTCTAAATTATTAAGTATATAAAACCAAAATTAGCATGAATACCTACTTAATAATTTATACACATATGACCATAAAAATTTGTTTTTTTCTTTCTATTTAATTCACATAGAAGGTTTTTATGATAATATTTTTAATTTGGCAACTTAAATGGAAAAAACTGTCAATAGAGAGTGATCAATGGAAAAATTTACATGTACTTACAAAGTTTTTTAGTAACAACCAGAAAATACCAAATTAAGAAAATCTGACATACTGCAAAGTATAGGTTAAGTATAGTTCCCTCAAAAGTACCAAAGTAAAAATTTGGTACAAACTGTCATAAAAATTGTAATAAAATTTAACTCCTATTTAAAATTGAAGGCTTGAATTTTCTTGACCCTACTGAAAATTTTGTTATAAATGACTATTATTTAGGCTGCAGCAGAAATGGGTGATTGTTATTAGTTGCGTGAAATTGCAACTTTAAAATTTCAAAAAAGAAAGTTGGCACAAATAAGCACAATTTAAGATAAAATAATGGGAAAAGTTTCAGCTCAAAATTCCAAAAGGGGGGCTAAGACAAAACCTTCCTCACCCTTTATTTCAGTTAATAATTGAGCACAAATTATAAAATGGTTGGCATAAATCAGCACAAATTGAGCACAATCAGTTTGCAAAATTTGAAGTGGGTGGGGCTGCATTTCCCCAGCCCCACCACAAATTTGTTTTGCAAATAACTAAAGATTTGAATGTACAGGAATTATAAGCTTGTTGGCACAATTAAGCACAAATCAAAAATTCAAAAAGGGAGGGCTGAGGGTAAATCTTTCATCCTCCCTATCTGAGTTTGGAAGTGAGCACAAATTTTAAAATGGTTGGCACAAATTGGCACAAATTGAGCACAATTAGTATGTCAAGTTTTGAGTCAAAATTCAAAATGGAGTGGGGCTAGCATTTCCCCAGCCCCACCCATAAACTTTATTTTATATATTAAGAAGGGGGTGATAACAAATTCCAAAATTGGTAGCAAAATTTAGCACTATTTGAATCCAGTCGGTATGAAAAATTTTAGGTCAAAATTCAAAATGGGGGGGGGCCGAGGGGAGACATAAAACTATAAATATTTTTGAAAGGGAATGAGTATAAAATTTTTAATTTGCAGCACAAATTAGCGCAAATTAAGCACAATTAGCATGCAAAGTTTCAATTCAAAATTCTAAATGGAGGGGGCTGACACATAAATTTCTGAGGCCCCTACATTTGAAAATGAATGAGCACAAATTCTAAAATTAACGGCACAAATTAGCACAAACGAAGCACAATTAGCATACAAAGTTTAGAGTCAAAATTCGAAATGGGGGGGGGGGGCTAGCATTTCTCCAGCCCCACCCAGACTCTTTTGTTTATATCTAAGGAAGGGGGTGAGCACAAATTCTAAAATTGATGACACATATTAGCACAAACTGAGCACAATTAGGCCAAAAATTTTCAGGTCAAAATTTGAAATGGGGGGAGGGCGGAAGAAATGGACCTCGTGCGGTTGACGTATTGAAAACGTTCTTTTCTCGAGTTGGGGCGCAGTCGTCATCGGGCGAAAAATGGCGAAAGAAATGCGAGTTATTTGGGTGCAGGTAGCCAACTATTAGCGGAAACCACGTAATTATATAGGCGCGACAAAATGTTACAAAAGCGCTAACCGTGATTGTCGAGTCGAAAAGACAAACGCAAACGACCACGGCCAGCTAATTAATTAGATAGGCAGGTGTGTACTGTGTACCTATTACCTACCTGCGTCAATCGTTGTCGACGATATTAAGAATTTTCAGTTCTCACAACCGTCGCATATTACGCCAAAAGTAGACGAAGCTCTTCCATCCCCTTAACCGACAGTCTCTTCATCCGCCAACGCGACAACCCTTTTACGACTCTTTATCGCTTTTTCACTTTTTTCCTTTCTTTTTTCCTTTCGTCATTTTTTACGAGCAAAAATCTGAAAAGAGAGTCGAAGAAAAAAAGGACGAGTCGAAAATACGGCAAAAGGGAACGCGGCAGCCGATTTCTTTTTTTTTTTTCTTTGTACCTACGCGTCATCTCGCCGTCACTTTGCTGGCCGTCGAAAACACCCTTCGTCTTCTTTTTTCTTCGCCGTTTTCATCGTTTTTCAATCGTATTTTTGTGCCCCTCCGTCGCTTCCGGTGGGTCGATTTTGCCGCACGCGATACCCGCGGCGTCCATTTTGTGGCCACCGAAAAGCGTTTTCGCATTACTCGGTGACGAAAAGAGGGAGGGGGGCGCGTCAAAAAGAAAAGGCCGTTATTAAAATGAAACGGCGGACGCGAAGCGCGAGTGGCGGTGGCGGTGGCGGTGGCGGTGGCTGCGCCCCGCGCCGACCAATAATTATTCCTCGCCAACCCTTTCGCGCTTTCCTTTATTTTTTATCTTACTTTTCGTTCTTTTCACCTGCCGCCAGCAACTTTTATCGAACGTTTTTCACAATTTTTTCACAGCGCCAGGCGTGAAAATGGAAAACGCCGTAGTAAGTAGTTGAATGGCTTCGAGAAAACTGGCGCGGATTATAAATACGTCGTCGAGTCGAAACCTGCGCGAAAATATCGATGACCGCCCAGTACCTACCTACTTAATTACCATCTATTTTACTGTAGGTATTGTCGTGTACGTATTTTATACATTATTTACAACGTTAGGCTATACGTACGACGACGACGACGACGACGACGACGACGACGACGTTTCCCGCCGAGAAATCGAAATTTAAAGCGGTTGAAGGGTGGTGGGGGGGGGTGTGCGACGAGGTGAGAGACGCGTTCGAGTTTCACATCGTCCGATTCGTTACACTCATTTTTAGCAGCCAAAAATCAAAATGCCAAACGCATTTAGACAAAAAGTGAATAGACTTCTGGTGGTGGGGGGAGGGCGGGGCGCGCGTTCAAAAACACTATACCGGAGAAGGTGAAAATTGCGCACCACGTCAGCCACATTTAGCCTACTCGGCAAACACGATCCGAACAGCTTTTAGCTGACACTTCATTTTGTGGTACCTATACTACGAATTAGCGTACGTAATTACTCGGGCCAATAATTAATTTGTTGTCGCTGTTTCCGGAGTGGGCAGAAAAAATTACTCGGCCAGTACGAAATTAGCTTTGCGAACGCGTCGGCTAGCCAACACTTTTCGCTGGCCGCCAATCCAAATTTGTTCACAGCTTTAAACGAAGAAGACGGAGACAATTTTATTTGTGAATATTGCGTTCTTACGCGGGTACTCTAGATAGGTATTAGGTAGGTGTACCTATAGGTGTACCTATTATATTATCATATGCGTACTTCGTAGGGGGACATTGGCGAGCATTTCCACCACTCCCATGCGAGACCTATAACAAGCATCAGATGCCACATTGTAAACTTTGTTGATGCGTCTTTGTGTGTGTGTGTGTGTGCGTGTGTAGTTGTAGTCGTATGCGTGTCCTTTGTCCGTTGAAGTTGGACGCAACATTTCACTTTTGAAAGAAACTTGGTTCGTTTCATTCGATATGATTACTCAGCCTCCATTCAAGCTAAAGAGCTCGGCTTGGTATTGCTGAAGAAAGGAGAACATTTTTCGCGGCAATTCCTCAGCCGCTATTTAAGATGCAGAGCTGAGGTTGGTATCGTTGGAAAGATGAGAAAATTCGCATTATTCTGTTGTTCGTACAATTGTCTCCTTCGTCGTTTGCAGTTTAAAAATAAACAAAATAATAACCCAAATGAACGGAAGTATTTGCCCCTTTATTAGGATTAACTCGAACACGGTGACACACTTTTTACATTTTGGTTAGTATCTTCTCTTCAAATTCTTTGATTTGTCTAAGTTTTTTTTTATCCGAAACGTAAATCACTCGGCTATATTTTCTGAAAATTAGTTGGTTTCTACGTGGAAGAAAAAAAAAGTTTTAAGTAATTTAATGACACCACCTTTTCGTATCACTATGTACCAATGTCCGTACATAGTGATACGTCTTCTGGTGCGTGGTGAAAAATGAGCTCGAAAATATTTTATTTGCCGGGGGGGAAGGGGGAAGGGGGGAGGGGGGAGGGAGTACGCTTTGTGTACGGTTAGGCGTTAAACTGGCTGGCTACCAGTACCGAGATACGATTTAATCGCCCTACACGAACGCAAATCTCTCTCACCTGGTTCCACGAACCTCGTGTAGGTATAGCATCTACCTACGCCAAACAAGCCGCGTTATTCTTCAAAAAATAAAGATTTACATTTTATAAAACGGTAATGCGTCGATGAAAAATAATTTTTTAAGGTAGCTAAACCGAAAATCCGAGTGCGCTAAATAAAATTAACGCGAGTGTCGATACTGTCGGAAATAAAGCGGAAAATTTTTTCTCAATGTGGAAGCAACCGAGACTCGTATAGCGTACAATTCCCAAACAGTATTCTTCTTCAAAATCCAGATTACGTCGTTGATGAGGGGAAATGTAAATTTGTTGATGCGAAAACTCGTTGTCCTTAAAAACTGCATTTGAAAATTTGCCTTTTGCTTTATCGTAGTTGACAATTATCGCCGATGTAATACGTTACTTATTTGGTTCTTCTTTTCTTTCCTTAAAAACTCGACCACGTGTAAACCATATTTGTTGAGAATCGACTCTTTTCCCTCGAATTCGTTTCCAGAAAAACTCTTCGAATACGATCAGTCCGAAATATAAAGGATTCGTACTCGCCGGACTCTGAATAAAAATTCAAAAATTCAAAAATTCAAAAATTCAAAAATTCAAAAATTCAAAATTTCAAAAATTTAAAAATTCAAAAATTCAACGATGCACTTAGATATCGCACTGCGATAACGTTTCGTAGGATAATCTACGATTTGAAGCTGCTCCACAAATCAAACACTTGCGAGTGTAAACTTAATTTACTGCCGCTTTCAGCCTATCGGCGCTAAAATGTGCGTCACCCGAAAGTGAAATTTTTTATACTCGACAAGAATTTAATTCGTGTCGCCGTTCAACGACATTCAGCGCGCGTCGACCGATACCAATAACCGTTTCCCGCGAAAATGTTCGAATAAGCCTTGAAAAATTAAATTTCTTCGAAAACTGTACACGTCGTCTTAAAGCTAACGCAATAACCTGAAATTTCGGTAACAAAAATTTATTTAGCTCGATGTAGCTTGGAAGAAGTACGAACGTCGAGTAAATTTTATTAGCGTTGCGTCCGCCTTCGCTACGGGAAAAAACGTCGGTTATCACCAGCCGCGGAATATGGCGCCCATCTCGGCGAATGGCGGACGGGTGATACGCGCGTTGATGAGACGAACAAAAAGCGCGCGAACTTCGTGCAGGTAGCGCCGACGTAGCCGAAATAAAATACCGAACGCGTCGTCGCCGCCACCGTTTACCCGCCTACCCCGTGGGCATACGCCGTCGTTTCGACTTTGGCGGCGTACTTTCTTCTATCGGTGTGGGGGGTGCCCTCGTTGGGCACACCACCGGCTAGAAATGGCCATGTAACTTTTTAGGTGGGACGACGACGACGACGACGACGCGACCCGATGCGACGGCAAAAGGAGGCAGCGGAGCAAACGGGTTTGGGAGAGAGGGGAGGCGGCGAGAACGAAAGGTGCGCTCTCAAAATGCGCGCGTCAGTCTCGAGTGAGGTAGGACTAGGTACCCAATTTTTCGATAACAGACACGAAATTAAGGGCGGCGCGGGCGGTTGAAAAATGCGATCGCGACTCGAGGAAAAAAAGAAAAAGGCTACGCTTACGGTGGGAAAAGGAAATTAAACAGTTCTATCCGACCGGATCGCCGGATTGCGCCATTTTGTTTACGCGTGCGAGTATATCTTCTTCGCGGGCCTCGCGCCGCGCCCGGCGGAGTGACGCAAATTGTACGAGTGACGGGCGCTCACTTTGCGCACTCGTCGCGAAATATACCTACTATTTCACGTCGAATTTTAATTTCATTGTTTTAACTCGGTAGTAGGAAGGGAGGTAGGTAGGTAGGTAGGTATTAAAGCAATTATAAGTATTTAATGGCAAACAGTTGGTACGCGCAGGCGCACCCGCACTACGTATAATACGTACGTGGGTACGGCGTACGTTAATTGTCAGGCGCGTGTAATATACGGATGGGTAGGTGGCAGTGTTGCGACTTGGATGAGTGCTTCTTCCGCCATCGGCCGGCTCACTTCTTTGCGGCGAAAATGGCCTCCCTACGCCGTCGCGGTCGGTCTTCGTCGTCAGTGTGCTCGGTGCTCGACAGTAGGTAGGCGCAGCACAATGCGCTGAATGTAGCTGCGCGCGAACAAAAGTAGGTACCGTACCGTACCGTACCGTACCGTACCGTACCGTACCGTACCCGTCCGATAAGTGTAACGGGCGTCCTTTGACGGATCAACCGAGGATAGAGCGACGGAGAAACATCGTATGTTTTTCCGAAAACGAGATGGGCGAATAGGGCGAATAGGGGACGAAGCGGGTTAGCGGGTGCGGAGGGGGACGACGACAGGGATAAGGGCGTTGTAGGCGAGACGTAGCGGCGTTGTGAGCCATTAGGCTGAGTTGCGTGGACTAATGGCGGCTGAGAAGGTCGCATCAAATGGAAAAACGTGGACGAGTGATTTTGGGCGGGCGACCGACGGCGAAGGGGGAGCGGAATGGCCGCCACCGCGCCGAAGCGTAGCGTGCGACGGCGTACGCCAAACTACGATACGGCGCCAAATAATAATTACGCGTTACCTACTACCCCGTAATTCGTTTTAGCGACCGCGTACCCGCGAAGCAGGTTAACATTTTACGGTATTTTATTTATTATACGTACCTATCGTATGTATCACAGGTAGGGGTACGTATACGTAGGGTCGGTCCGTCCCATCTGCGCAACTAACGCGATTTCGTTGGCTCGCGACGCCAGTGTCTCACTTTACAGATTTACGACACGAGCGATGCGCAGGCACCGCCGCATATAGCTACGCACGCGCCTGGCGGACCTATACCTAATTATAGGACCTCGGACGGTCTGGCGTTGCGGATAGCAGCCGGCTGTAGACTCGCAAATCGGTGGCAACGATACGTCGGTGTTGTTCGTTCACCTAACTAAATGCCTAAAATGGACGCGAATTACGTTCGATTTTCAGACGATTCGCCGCCGCGTACCCGCCTGTTATACGTGGTGCGAGTAGCTCTGAATTCATCGCAGGAGACGAACGCAGCGAACGCCGACGAAAAAAGACGTACGTCTGCGTCCGTTTTAGTGCGCCACATTCGTCAAGGTTGGTGAGATAGGGGCTGCCGCGTGGGTATCCGGTCGGTACCGAACGCCGCCAGTGTACGACCGTAGCCAAGTGCCCGTGGCCGAGTAAAGGATAGAAGATAGAGTGTCGTCGAATGCGGAAGGTGGTGGCTTTGTCGTCGCAGGGCGCAGGCCCGAGCGCAGCGAGAGTGCGCCGCATTTTCGCTTTTCGCGAATCGGTTGCCGGCGTAGCCGTCTACTAATACGTTTCGTGCGTGTGGTTTGTGCTTTCGCAGGAGTGAGCAACGACGACGAGGACGACGACGACGACGACGAGCGTTTAACGTCTCTGCTGAGACATTTGGTGTCGCTGGAAACGTCTTCCGAGTGGGCAGCGGCGGACGTCGAAGAAAGCGGCGCTATCGCCACCGCCACCGCCACCGCCACCGCCACCGCCAGCCAACCTTCGAATTTGCCTTATTTCGAGGATACGGTCGACGGCGACAGCGAGAACGTCACCGCGCAATTCGGCAACACTGTCACGTTGCACTGCCGAGTGCGCAACTTGTCGGACAAAGTGGTAAGTGCCGAACGTCCAACGACCAGAATATTATTTTCGCGTTCGACTAATCGTGTCGCAACGAGAGAAGCGTACCGACGGGTGGGGCTGGCTAAAGGATGGCGCTGCTGAAACGGGCTTCCCGAACGCAACTTCCAACGCAGCAGTAGCCGATAGGTAGGTAGCTGGCGGGTAGCCGATAGGTAGGTAGCTGGAAAGGTGGCCAAGTGGGAACCAGGGCTACGCAGTACGGACGAAACGGTCGAGTCTGCGGCGCCAACAGAGCCAGCCCTCGTATTCACTCACTCGTAGGTGTAAACGTCGACGACGAGTGGCGGTTCTATAAGGCGCGGGCCACGGTCGGCCCGGCCCGGCCCGGCCCACCCAAATTAATGGTCGAAAAAATTGCCAGAGAAAGGGTGATACGGCAATTTGGGACACTGCGTGTGAAATAGCGGGGTCTTCTTCGACATAAAGCGGCGGAAACGAGAAAACCCTTTTTTTGGCTTTTGCGAAGTTCGTATGGCCGGGGCGGCAAAAGAGCCGGTTACCGCCGCGAGGCTGCTGCCACTCGCTTTCGTAGCACGATGAAAAATGTCGTCGAGTGTATGGGCCGCCTGTCGCAGACACGCCCATTTACAGCCTCGTATTAACGGCGCGTCGAGTGAAAGGCCGCAAGGTTTAGGAAAACGGGCAGACGAGAAAATGTGGAGCGAAATTTAGAGCCGATGCAATGTGAAAAAGCAAATATCGTAGGTACGAACGTAGGTAGCGTCCGCAGAATGGGCGAGTCGGTGAGTGACGAATGCGCTCTGGGGCAGCGGATGCGGACGTACTATAGGTATATAGGCTTCGACGATAATGTGCGGGAGTAGTAAGGGACCGGAGTAGAGAAAGACGATTTAGGCAACCGGGGCCTACCTTTTGACGTACTTGGCTTCGCGTTTATGTACGCCATCACTTCGAGTGATCTCTTTATCGGGTCCATTCTAAATTGATCGACTCGAGCAAAATTTCGAAAATGCGCGCAAGGTACGTACGTACGCCATAGGGTTGCCTACTTTTTCGCCGGCATGTCTTCACATTAAAAAGTACGTCGGTCTTTTGCAGCTTTACCGCATGGTCCGCTACGATAGAGTCAAAGATCTATATATTGGTAATTAATTTATTATTATTATTATTATTATTATTATTATTATTATTATTATTATTATTATTATTATTATTATTATTATTACTACTACGCAGCCAACACGTCAGTCTACTATTAATATTCGTCGTTCACATTTTCGGCAAATGGTCGGACATTATTACGCCGGCGACAAGGGCGTATTCGTAGGGAGGGGGGATTGGTTGCCACGTAATATTCTCAGTGGTCTCTTCTTGTCGCAAATTTCGACCTTTTTGAATTGTGGAGGGGCGAAAAAATTGTCGAAATATATGATAATTAATAAGAGGGCCGGATGCGCTAGTCAGCGGATAGGCGAGCTTCAAATATGCGACGACCGACGAGAGGACGCGCGTTGAAATTCGACGCCAAGTGCCGCAAAATTGGAAATTTCGTTCGAATACAAAATAATTAAACCACGAGTGGAGGCGGCGGCGGCGGCGGCGGCAGCAGCGGCGGCGGTAGAGACGGAGACGGCAGAGCGTCCGCTGTCGTCTTGATAGACGGCCTCGAATCACGCCCCACCTCCGTGGATTATATTCGCATAGAGCGGCTTCGGTGACGCGTAGCGTTCCGCTTTGAACGCCGAACGACCCCCACCCCTACTACCACATCGTCTGCCCACTCGTCGAAGAGCAAAACGTATCAGAGACGCGTCCCGCGAGGCCAATAATAAAAATTGTAAATTATAATTAAGATGAGCGGAAAGCTACGAATCGAAACGATGCGATGCGATGCGATGCGATGCGATGCGATGCGATGCGAAGCGAAGAGAAGGGCGGACAGAGCGTCGCCCGCCGCTTCGCGTTGAGAGGACGCGACGATGCGGCTCCCATTTTTTCACTTTTGGGGCATCGTCTACGACGACTTTCGGTCGGTCGGTCGGCGGCGGCGGCGGCGGCGCACACGTCACCTGTGCGACCGCGTCACCGCGTCCACCAAATGCCGTAAATGGTGAAAACGGTGGGCGGCGTGCGCCCTTTTCGTCTTCTCAACTCTTTAATTCGTCGTTGGCCGCAGGCCATATCGTATACAACCGAAAATCGGTAAATACCGTATACGGTATACGTGTCGCAGTCAATTCCCAAAAATCGGCCTTTTTCGAATACGCTTAGGCACTTACAGTTTCGCGGTCAAACGCTGTAATGAATCCGCATTGTAGCTTTTGACAGAATGAAATTCGACATTATAAGCACATAGTGCGCATCACTCTCCGACATTTTCTATGATTGTAGAATTTGGCCAAGTTTAATCAAAATCAATAAACCATCGAATATGTACTAATAATCAAATTAACTCGGGCGTATTATTAATGAATATAATTAGGAAGTTAATGTGAAAAAATTTTGAAAAGAAACTTTTTTAGGCGCGGTAAACACGATCGACGTGAAGCGTTTTCGTTTCACATGAAACGGAAATGGGCGCGCACACACTGACACACACACACACACACACACACACGCGCGCGCGCGCGCGCGCGCACACACGCACAGCAACAACATGAGAGGAAAGCTGTATGCTGTATAATCAATTAGGGTGCCTCCTGGAATTTGGATTTCTTTGGCGCGCTTCGAGTTTGTGGCAACACAAACATAAGAGATGCCTCCATACTAAAACTGCTTCGCATTTGGGGCAATTTAAATTTTCCGTCGTCACTAGAAAATGGTATATTATTTTGTATTGTAGGTAGGTGACATGTTTTGACAAAAATGATAATAAAAGGTGGTTTGGGGGCGAAGCCCCCAATTAAAAAAATAAATAAAAAACTTGAAAAAATAATAGAAAAAGAAAAGAAAAAAAATGGTGTTGGTGCGAAAGATGACAAAAAATTAAAAAACATAAAAAGTGCCTTCGTACTAAAACTTTTTCACATTTGGGGTGATTTAAATTTTCTATCACCTCCAAAAAAGGGTATATTATTTTGTATAGTAGGTAGGTGACGTGTTTTGAGAAAATAAATGAAAAGGGCGGTTTGGAAGGCGAAGCCCCCCGTTAAAAAAAAAGAAAAAAGGGTGTTTGGGGGCAAAACCCCCATTAAAAAAATTAAAAATATAATCGTACAAGCACAACCCACACTCTCTTACATTAAAAGAAAACGTATCATTTCATACAATTATCACTCTTGGAAGTTAGTTTCACTTTAAAACTGTGTCCCGGCACACACTCTCTTTCTTTCTTTTTTTTTTTTTTTTTTTTAATAATTACATTATTATACCTACTCTGATGTGTAGCATCGAATAAAAAATAAATAAATGCTCGAAATGATTGAAATTTTTCCATATTATATACTTTTTGTCAACTCAAACAGACGCAAAGTAGGTCCAATTATGTTGAATAATCGTCCTCCATCCGTTGTACCATACTGTTTTTATGGGGTTTCGATTTTTACAAAATAAAATTAACGATGTTAGAAGAATAAGAATTTGACTAATTAAAAAATATTCGAAAATCAAATTCAAATTTGTTGCCTCAAACGACATACTTGATATATTATTATTTGCTCGATGAAATGTGGAAATTCAAAGTTCTCCTTCTTTTTAAGTCAGTTTTGGTCGAGGAATGAGTTCAATAAATGAAGAACAAATTTAAATTCAGCGCCTCAAAATATATAATATTCGACGATATATCGCGTAATAAAATATTGAAATTGAAAATTCTCTTCTTTTTGGCTCTTGAAGATAGAAGAATGAACCAAGTGATGAAATGATTCGGTGCCTCAGAAAACATCTTGGATGATATACTACACGATGAAATCTAAAAAGTAAAAATTCTCCCTCTTTTCGGGTCTCTGGTGGTTTCAAACAATGTCGTGAAAAAATTTACGCGAAATAGAATTGAGCGCCTCGAAAACATGCCCGATGAGTACGCAATAAAATCTAAAAATTTAAAACAATTCCCTTTTAGGGTCGATGACGGATCAAGGAATGGGTTTCGCGAAAAAATGAAAACCTAATTTGAATCAATTCGTTCCGTTTTTGTGGTCTCTGGGAGACTGAAGAATAAATTTTGTGAAAAAATTAGCACCAAATTTGAATTCAGCGCCTCAAAAACATGTTCGATGGTATAGAATAAAATCTCAAATTCTCCACTCTGTAGGCGCCCCGTACCGCCCCAATTATAATTATCGTATTTTTTTTTTTGAAAACACTAATATTCTCTAAAATTCACATTTGTACGATTTTTAGCGATGCTGTGTCCTTCTATACGAAGGTACTTTCAACGAACGACTCTTTTGAACAACCGACTCGGAGTCGGAGTCATTCCGCTTGGCAAAAAGAACCATAGTTTCGTCGTTTAAAAAAAAAAAAAAAAAAATGTTTTTTCATTCTCATTCGACACTTCCGTCCTTTCGTTCGTTTCTTTCCTCGTTCCATTCTAATGTTCATTCGAGGATGTCTGGATGCGCCCTTTCACCGTATGCACGTATCTAACGGAGGGCTGATTCTGCCAGTTAGTTCCATTCTTCAACGATCGCGTGTTTTGGCAAATGAAATTACTGTAAGATGTGTAGGTACAGGTACACCTATCTACGTATTCGTATTCGTATTCGTATTCGTATACGTAGATGTAGTAACGTGCGAAACGGGGTAATTTCTATTCCCCAAAAGTGCTAAGTATCCGTGTCTGATAGCAGCTACGTACAAAAACGTTATACGAATCAGCCCTCCGTACCATAATTACCTATTGTACGCTCATTTTTTGAAAGTGGCGGAACCGAAAGAACTAACGAAGATAGGTACTTTTCCTACTCGCGGAGTGCGCGAGTGGTGGAAGCGGATCCATTGAAAGAACGAAAATTCGCACCGCTAATCGTCTTTGCCATTCCGCGTCATCTCGTCGTACCGTTCCAATATTTTTGAGGTGCGTAACCTTTTGCGGCGATACACGACGATGGGCTACGGCACGAGCGCTCCTTTTCCAGATGACGACGTCGTCGTCGTCGTCGTCGTCGTCGTCGTCGTCGTCGTCGTCGCATCGAGGAACCGGTACAGAGTTGATACGTGGAATTGGAAAGAAAGCGCTGTCTGCAGATTGGGCACAACGCCGGGCGATGCTGCTCGGCCAGCAACGAGCCGTACATCCGCCACGAATATATTTTGTTTATTCGTTCGTTCGCTCGTTTATTCGTCGACTAAAAACTTATTTTAAATTAAGGCCGACTTACTTGCGGGCCTTGCCCGGCGACAGCGAGTGACGCTCAAATAGACGAACCGGTGCTCGACGTCCGAGTGGGCCAGCGCGAACTTTACCATCGGGTGGCCTACCGGAGCACCTTGAAGACGGAACCGAACCGAACCGAACCGAACCGAACAACCCGCCGTTGCGCCTTTGTGAGCGTGGACTGCGGCGCAGCCGGAGCTGGTGCTCCATTCTCAAATAACGCGCACCGTTTTCGATGGCCGCGCTCGGCATCCAGACGCGCTGTGGGTCGCACCGCACCCACCGCTGGTCGACGTCGTGGCGGTCACCCGTCGTTGGTGCGGACGAGACTCGGAGTGGCCGTCGCTATATCCACCTATAATCGCAACTGCGCTTAGCTGCCTGCCCACCCAGCAGCCATCTACCGGCCGCACGTCCCTAATGTCCTACGTCCGGCCCGTCCTCACTTATTTGGTATTCGCACGTTTTTGCGACGCACGGGCGACCGGTGTGGCCGCATCTTCCTCTCAACCCATCCAACGCACGAGCGCGGCGTTCCACTCGAGGTTCGAATTTAGTCCTCCATTAGGTCGCCGGCGCTGCGCGCAGCGTGGCCTCGAGCCGGCTCCACGCTCGTCGCACGACTCGCCACCTCCGACGTTAACGTATTCGCCGCAACGGCGTATGGCCCGCCGTCGACCGTTTGGTTGGCCGACTATCTTGCTAAAATGGCGGCGGCCACGCCCTCCCTACCATCCCGTCTCTAGTGCGCACGCCCGTCGGTATTTATCGCCGCCATTATTACGGCGGTACATTGTCGCGCATAATTATTAGATATCGTCGCTATCGTTATCGTTATCGTTATCGTTATCGTTGCGTATACGCCCCCGCAGCCAGTGGTTGGTACGGTGCCCGTCGTAAGATTAGGCCGGCCTTAACGGAGGCGCGTGCGAACGCGTTTTTGGTTGCAGGTGTCGTGGGTTCGGCGATGCGGCGATAAAATGCACTTGTTGTCGTACGGGCGGCAGGTGTACAGCAGCGACGGCCGATACCAGATGGAGTACCGGCAGCCCAACGACTGGCAGCTGCGCATCAGATTCGCCAACGACAGAGACGGAGGACACTACGAGTGCCAAGTGTCGTCGCATCCTCCGCTCGTTTTGCGCGTCTACCTCAGAATCGTGGGTAAGTGCGTCCGGCCGACGAATGCGGCCGCCCGCGCCGAACGCTACCTTTATACGAGTATAAACTCGGTGCTGCGGTAATTACAGTGCCAGAGTTGGAGATCGCCGACGAGCGCGAGTTGCCCATCAAAAATAAATTCTACAACGTCGGCAGCACCATCGAACTGAGATGCGCCATTAGCAACGTGCCCCACCAGCCCAACACGTTGGTCACGTGGAAGCACGGAACCCGAATACTGAACTACGACGCGATCCGCGGCGGCATCAAGTGAGTGCAGCCTACAGTCCTCGACTCCGACCAACGTGCGTACGCGCGTACGCGCGTACGTACGTGCCGATCGTACGGCGAGCACGCGTCCGTTCGCCCCCTCCCTCCTACTTACCCCCGCGCCGGTACCTCAGCACCGATAAACAGCTTCGGCTCGCCCCTCGAACCGCCCGCACTTACACCCCTCTCGCCGGCCCCCACCTCGTTACCTAACCTACTGGTTGACCACGATAATGTACCACTGACTGCGCATCGGTACGCGCAGACACGAACGAACATTTTTCGAACATTTCCGAGCATTTCCGAGCCGTTTGTTCGAAATTAAGCATTTTATAAAAAAAATTTAATAAATTCAACCCAGACGAACGATTTTTGCGGCAAATACAACACACGAAATGTGAAAGACGAGGAAGGCATTAATCGATTGGTTTAAAATCATTCGGACTTGAGCAAGAATCGCAAAATTTTTATAAAAGAAATAGACAATAGACGAAATATACGGAGAAAATGCCGTATCACTTGTTGGCTGTCGCCGAAAAAACATTTTCTATTCTATCTTAAAAATTAACGCGTGTTGAAATATTAAGTTTGCGAGATGGTGTAAGAAACGGTAAAATCGATTGTTTGAAATAATCGATTAATCGAACGGTTGTCGAATAATCGCGTATCGCTATGTAAGTACGTGAAGCAAAAACCCCATTGCAACGCGGTTTATCGATCGATGTAGCTTGTTTTTTCTAATTTTCTCAATTTTTTTTTTTTTCCCCATAAAATTTGGAGCATTGCACCCGGCAAATGATGAAGAATGTTGGCGCAAAATTTTTGTCAAATTGGTTCGGTAGTTTCGGAGGAGTAGTATGTACTCGTAATATTTGCGAAAAAGCTGCCTTACAGGCTACACGCAGTTATTGCCCGCCAAATCGTAACCTCGTTTTTCGTGCCGCCATTTTGCTTTGTTCGCAAAACTTTATTCGTTGGAACTGACCAAAATTTTGTACGAACTTTTATGACGCAAATTTTAACTCGGTCGAAATTACCGTAAGGGTGGGTACACAATTCGTTGATTAGGTAAAACGAAAAATGTATAACGAAGGGTGTCCGTTAAGTGTGCGGTCTCGGGGGTGACGTGACTCGCGAAGGCGAACAAAATATGACCGCAAATTCAAACGAGGAGAAGTGCGCTGGCCGCAGATGTGTACGGATCTACGGCCAATGGCAATCTGTCGGTTTCCTCCGCCCATTTTCCTCCTTTGCGAAACGGGTACCGGCTGCCGGCATCCCGGCATCCCGGAATCCCGGCATCCCGGCATCCCGGCATCCTAATTACGGTTGGTCATTTTGCAGCGTCAAAACGGAGATATTGGCGGACGGCGCTCAAAGCAGATTGTTCGTGGCGAACGCCAGAACGTCGGATTCGGGAAACTACACGTGCGCTTTGGAAGATGTGGCCGCCACCTACGTCACCGTTCAGGTCCTAAATGGTTCGTTCGTAACGACGTACACGTATATTACCTGCGTAGAGATAAATAGCCGAACGTATCGTAGTCTGCGTCAGCGCTTCTTCACAATTTACGCCGTGTCGCGCTGGCCGTCGCGATCAACCTTCTTTTTCGCTTACCCCCACCCGCACAGCTCCGTGAAACCAGCCCCCTTCTCTCGCACTCTCTCTTTCTCTCGCGGAGAAAGTACTATAAGCGACGTATGGAAAGCTGGCGCATCCGCCGGCTGAACCAAATATCTCTCTTGGTCGTAGCACGTGAGACACGCCGGTCGAATTGGGTCGGTATAACGTGACGTGACGTGACGTGACGTGTCAGAAACGCGACGAGTCGAGTCGATTAGTCGACGACTGCCGGCGCGACAGCTCGGCATGACGGACGACGTTTCTCGACTTCGATCCTCCGTTTACAGCTCAATTCGTCAAATTCGTCGAATTGTTACGCGCCACGTTGATGAATATCGTCGTGAACCCCCCCACCCCCTCCGCAGCTTTCAACCATCAGCTGTATTTTTTTTCTAAAGTGTCAAATTCTGTAATCGCTACCATTCGAAAAGCAGTGGATCAATTTCGCTCAAATTCAATACCAAATCGGTACCTAATAGTTTCCAACTGCCATAAAAATTTCAAGCTAAAATCTTGGAATTTACAGGAGTTATTGTGACGACGACAACATTGGTGGGTTTGCGACACTTTGAAAATCCCTTCTTCCGAAAGTAGCGGAACAATTTCAAAAATTTCGACACGAATGTGTAGCCCACGAATGCTTCTAACTCTACCTCGAGTTTCATCGCCATAGGTCGAACAGCGAAGGCTCCACAGACTGCCAATAAGTACCAAAATGAGCGAAAAGTGAATATATATATATATATATATTGTGTACGGAAGCATTTGAATGGCCAATAATTATATTCGTGATCGCTTTTCCACAGGTCCCGCACGCAGGTGCCGCCACTACACCGAATGCGATAGTTGTATTTTTCTTTGGAAAATACACTAAAAGTAGATAACGTACTGTTCTGCGTTTTTATTATTCGCACGTGGTAGTTTTCTCCTAAATCACGTCGCACCCATACATCGTATTAATACCCCAAAATCAATTCGGTCCACTTTTTTTTTTCCTCGCTTTCTTCCTTCAGTTTGAACTTCACAGACCTATGATACCTTTTCCTAGGAGACACTGAAACGTTCATTCTTAATGGTGGGTACGTCTGTGACTGCACTAGAGAGCCTCCGTGATAAGTACGCGCGTACCCCGTTAACTGTACAACGGAAACTATAAATGTAATAAATTTATGGTAGTTTCATTTTTTTGTCGCATTAATTTATCCATTTAAATTCGATATTCCGATGAGAAATTCTTTTCAATTATCCAAAAAATTTATTTCACGTAGGTACAATCGAAATAATCCGCAGGAAATTTGTAAAAATGATTTTGTTTTTCCACTACCTACCCGATGAAATAACAAGTAGATACAAAGATGACATTAAAATTGGACAGAAAATGGCGTACGCGTCTACTCATTTTTGAGTTTCTTTACCAACAGTATACGGACTGAGCAAACACCACAGACATACATATAGCTAAAGAGATGTCCTACTCTTTATATGTGCTGTACAAAAATGTGACGAAGATCGTCGACCATCATCGTCATCATCAGTATCATCGTGATCAAAGAAAATTCAACTTTGTTCAACGTTCTGGGCAGCCAAAGCTGCGTGTATTTCGTAGTGAAAAACGGACATCTGCGTGCCAAAATATTATATTTATTTATTTTAATATTAAAATTTAAAAGTAAATAACTTTTATATATTCAGTTTGAAATTTTATTTTAAATATGTACATATTGCCCGTCAATTCAAATTTAAATTTTTGAATAAGTCAAAACACACACACACACACACACACACACACACACACACACAATATGAAGCTAGAACACATGTGCCATGACAAATATCGGACCTGAAAAAGTTTTATAACACTTTATCTTTGTCATGTTTTTGATTGGGTGTTGGACATCTCTTTAGCTATATGTCTCTGGCCAAGACCATACACATAACACAAAAGAATTGGCCCCAACATTGTAGGTATACGAGGTAGATACCTGAGGAATATTAGTAAGAAATATTAGTACCTATATTTTGCTATGAGAACACAAAGTGAGTGATTCTCGATGAGTTACAATTTGTAACACAAGTCGAAAGCTAGTGACTTGCGACTAATTAACATAATTGCGGAGGGGTGAGCCTGATACTTGAATTTTTTTCAAAGTTCTTATCAGTTTAGGCGATTATATCCTCTTATTAATGATGAATTATTTGAGGCAGTTTGAAGTATTTTTGAGAATAATTGAGAAATCAATGATTGGAATTTAATAAAATCACATCTAAATTATCTTCAAACATCAACTAAGATATCGTGAAAATTTCACTGTAGCATGTTTCTCCATTAACTGTTATAAACGAAGTATTCTTGAATTTGGGACAATTAGGTTTTAGTTACTAATACTGTGTTTCAAGCAACTTAGTTTCATAATGGAACAACATACAATAGCCAAATTTTAAAAGGGTCATTGTACAATGTTTGATAATGATGTAGTTGAAATTCCGTTGAAATCTGTTAGTTATTTCACGAGTTATACTTAAAAATCTGGAACTGTTGACGAATTTGTTCGAGTATATTTGACATCGGTTATACCTGAAGATTATAATTATAGGTGGTTAGTTTTATCAGTTTGGTGAATCAAACCTGGGACCTATATATTCGCCAACTAAAAGTGACGAACTTGAACACAGCCATCTCACCACCAGCTATAACTGGCAAATGTATTTTATATAAAGCAAGGTATGGTGATTCTCACACACTCCTCCGATAGAGATTCAACGTGAGTTCAACAACAGTAGATGCTGTAGTAGGTTGGGCAGAGCAACAAACACCTCTTATACCAATAAACACAGGCTTACACTACCTACGTGAGTTCTGTTTCCACTATATAGGGTGCCATCTATCAGTGACTTAAGTTAGGAATGAGTGTTGTGAGTTTCACCATGCACTATTTGGGTGCATGCAAGTCCAGCGCACATCGATAGTTACCGGATGTAGGTATTGTCAGTTTGGGGAATTGAACCTGGGACCTACATACTCACCAATTAAAAATGGTGAACTTGACCACATGGCCGTCTCACTGCCGGCTGTAACTGGCAAATGTATTTTATATAGACCAAGTTATGGCAGTTCCCATAAGAGTATTTTAGATGGGTTGAGACATTAGTTATTCTTACATTACACCGAAGAAACATTCAGCAACTCTCTTATTCTACTAACTTAAAACAGTGAAAAAGTGGTAGAAGTGTTCTGATTCCGAGGCACAGACATTAATGTGCTTGCTTTTTCAACACAAATTTCATTACTCAACTGTATCAGACTCTATGACATGGTGGTAGTATCTTATTCCTTTGACAAAAGTACCCCATGTTCAAATCCTATCAGGGAAGGAAACATTTCTATATTGTTTTTCTCAAATATATTAAAAAATTTTATTTTGTAAAAACTTGTTTTTAATGTAAACTTATTCTAAATTAAAATTATTAAATTGATATGGGGTTCAAAAAAGGTTTTTTGAAAAATTATTTTGGTACTTGAGGTGGATATGAAAGGTGTGAAGATTTTTTGATTAGAAAAGAAGGTAGAATTATTTACACAAATATTTGCCTTTTTTCTTTTCTTTCGTGGGGGGGGGGGAGTGCAAAAAATAGTGTGTAACTCATGTGCTAAATGGATGATTGAAACTTACACGATGTGCAGCACTCGCCTTTGGCTCATTTTGCAAAATTCACACTCGTAACAAAATTATCTACTTTTTGCACTTGTGTCACAGATAACTATTTTCTTTCATCTTCATCAATTTAAAAAAATGAAAAAAAAAAAAAAAAAAAACAAATTGAAGGAAAATTTTTTATTTTAGTATTGTTAAAATATCTTAATGTTTAAACATCAATCCTTCCTAGTAAATCCCACATGCGCCAACTCGTCAAAAGTGGAAAATTGAACACACCATTTTGTGCCGAAATAATTGTACGTTTTGTAACGTAAATTTTCGTCTATTTTTAAATATGACGAACATATTTGGCTACACAGTCTCGAACACTAAAAATGTAGGTGTTCATCAATAATGAAATTTTCAAAGCGGTCGGAGACTGTTAGGGACTTGTTTTGGTATTAAATTTGAGCGAAATCGGTCGACTGGTTTTTGAATGGCAGCCATTAAAAATTTGATACGGGAAAGGCTGGTAAGAGTACGCAATGCTTTTTTTTCCACAACTGAAAGGTTGGCAACACTGCTCCATCTTGTATGTTGTTCTACTTCAAATACTCCTCCTTCATGCCAAAAAACATGAATTTATCATCATTATTTCCTCTTTTATTACAAATTTTTGTATTTTTTGGTTTCTGATATAATATTTTCAAAGCACGGAATAAGAATTCAGCGAGTATTATTGAAAATGACTGAGTAAGTAATCATATTTATTCAAAATACATACTTTTTGCTACCTTTTCATATATCTTTAGTTACCAATGTATTTTGTTATCAGTTAGTAAAACTGATATTATTGGTAAAACTCACAAGTGCGTAAGAGTATGCATTTTGTTCCTACTACTAATTTATTCGTTTCTTATGAAAAAAAGTCCACAAAATGAAAACTATTCTTCACAAAAGAAAACTGGATTGAAATAAAAGCAAAATCAAACGACAACAAAAACTTACCTCCAAAAATGAGGAAATTTCATGCCCAGCGTGTGAAGAACTTTTTTCTGATTTGCCTGCCGAAGATTGGATTACGTGTGACAAATGTAAACATCGGTGGCATGAATCCTGCACTAGTTATCCGGGAATCAATAAATTTGTTTGTGATTTGTGTTGACGTTCGTATGAAATAAATATATATTTCAGACTATGCGATTTCTCATAATCAATGAAAAAAATTAGGCGCGTACTCTTACAAACTCAAATGCGTACTCTTAGATGCCACGTCATGTAAGAGTACGCATTTGGGTTTTTTTATACTTTTACCCCTTAAACAATTTGAGGGGCTCTTGAAAATTTTGGAGGTGGGGAATAAGTAAATAAAGGTTAGCAGCATAGCTACACCAAATTTAAACAAAATCCCTCCAGTTTTGACTCAGTTACATGAAGTCAAACCACAAGTGCGTACTCTTACTGGCCTTTCCCCTACTTCTGGAAAATACGCGCTCATTGCGGTTGATGCGCGCAGAATGAAATATTTCGACATCCACTGAACAGTTGCTCGTAGGTAAAAGTCTTTTAAATTAAAGTTAATTTCCTCAAAAACATATTCGTATTATTTTCGTATTTAGTAGCCCCTCCATCTCTCACAAACCTCGGCAAAGATACGTAGACTACTGTTTCTCAAACAAGGTACTATGCCATAAATAACCGCGTCATCACCATCAGGGCGGACTGAGAGAAAAATTTTTACAAGAATAATCAACACGCAGCCCCACTTTTGTTCCAATGAAGGGTAGTGCAGAGGGCAAACCTATCACAAAAATCAATTTTTTTTTTTTTTTTTTTTTTTTTTTTATAAAATAAAAAGATTCAAAAAAGTTGTACGAGTATGAAGATAATCGACTTAACTGTCAACAACCGACGAATGTCAACGTACGTAATTCATCTTTAAAAAAATTAAAATTAACAATTTTCTGTAATACATTTCCCATTTGTCCCCACACAATATAGATACCTACGTCAATTTGAATATGTATTTTCTAATTAGTGCTACGTAATAACTGAATAAGATTTGCTGGTCATAAACGCAAACTCAAGTTCCCCAGAACAATAAATAAAAAGAAAAACGTGCAACCCCTCCCTCAAAAAAAAGTTTACCCGAGCTACATCACGCATGTTACAAGTGAAACTTTTAACTTCGATAAACATTTCTACGAATATATCGCACGCCATAAAATGGTGAACGGTATGCGTAACCAACCCCTTTTGGATCACAAGGGGCTCGATGGTGGTTCGATACAAAAATTAACTGTAAATTCCAGTCAATTTTTAATAAAAAATTTTATGTTAATCATTTTTTTGGGTCATAGGGGGGCCAAATAAGTGATTAAATTAAATAATGAACTAAAAATTTAAACTCGACGCTTCACAAGCTATATTATCCAACAATTTATCAATCAGTTCGTAAGAAAAAAATATCCTAATCTCTTGTCTATTGAAACTTTGAATATAACTGAAAAAATCAAAAATCCGAATTCCTGAACGACAAACACTCACACTCGTATAACAACCGTTTGAAATCCAGTAGAGAAACAAAAATTATTATTTTCCATTTATCGAACTAAGTTAAAAAAAATTAAACTTTGTCACGACATCGAATTCAGTTTAAAATTTGTTATTAGTAAATTTTCATTAATTTTGGTATGGCCGTCCAAGAGCAATGGCGTCATCGCCGATGTCGTTCTTCGAGTGGGTGCATAAGGAAACTTCAGCCAGCTTTTTCTCGTTTGCTTCAACTATATAATAATTCTATTTGACACCGAAGGTGCAAGTTCAAAAAAAAACATTCTCGTACAGCAACCTCCATTGGGAAGCTATTTTAGTCGTTAATTAATACCTATTTTAAAACTCTAGCGTATGCGAGGTCTGTTCAAAGATTTCGCAACATAATTACTTTTTGTTTGGGCAAACAATTTATTTAGCCCAAAAATCACCACCTCCTCGAAATCGCATTAAAATTATAATTCGTATACTATAATTACCACGATATCGGCGATCTCTGTCTCATTTCCTCCCTATTTTGATTATTATTATTATTATTATTATTCACCGTGCCCACCGAATCAACGCATTTTGTCAATATATATATATATCTACCACACTCTAAACAAGAGCGTCGTAATTCCAAAATCATTCGTACTTTTTTTTCGTACTTCAATTATACTAATTGTACTTACTTTAATTTTAATTTCACAAAAATTTCGGTGTCCCTCGTACGAAAGAAAAATATTATCGTACCTCGCCATCCTGCGGTTATGGAGAAATCACGCGGTATTAAAAAAAGGCTCCAGAGTATCGGTGACTATAGGTACCACAGACGGTTACATTTAATGCGATAACATTTTCATCTTCAATATCGATGTTTTACCGTCGACTATACCGCGTTAACAAACAATACGTGCATTTCCACGTATAACTGCTTCATCGATGTTTTGAATGAAATATCGATATTTCGATGTGTCGTAAGAATGCCACGTACCTACTATAGAGGTTGAGGATCAGAGGTGTAACAAAAAGAGAGATTTGATTGAAGTTACGTCCAAGAAGCGAATGTTTATTTCAGAAGTTACATTAATTTAAGCAAAGTACATTTTCAGAGTAATGAACGAACGGTAACGGAAGTGAACGAGTGAGCGGTGGAAGTGGTATATCAGTGTAGCCGCGAGTAGATATAAATAAATGTATTCGATATATGTTCGTGTGTTCGCAGGAGTGAGAGGGGAGAAGGATTGGTGGTCTCAACACCCCCCTACAATCTTTTGAACCGATCACGACTGTGGGTGTTACAAAAGTGTTTAAAAGTTCATTACATTTAATTACAAATTATAAAAATATAAATTTAAAAATTGGAAAAGTGTACATATAAAATGGTAACTAATTTGGACGCTTGTAGTAAGTATATTGATTAATAAATATGAATAAAATATAATAAATATGGTAACATGCAAAAATAATTTATATTAGGTAACAGGATAAATAACATGCAAATAGAGATAAAATATAATGAATTATGTTTGTGATGTTTCAGACAAAATTTTGGTAAGGGAGTTGACTTTTTAAGGATCACAATTTGGGGATTCCAGGATTTTACTAGTAAGTAAGATATGCTGCTTACTGGATAATGCTTTTGTTAGTAAGTCAGCTATTTGATCTTCAGTAGCTATTTGTTTGAATGTGAAAATTTTGTCGTTATAGGCCTGAGCAAGTCCATAACATTTGATCATGAGAGCTCGAAGACGTTTTTGTCCTCCGCCTGAGATGACATGAATAACAGATATATTGTCTTCGTAGACAATTACAGGAGTGTCAATTAAGAAGAATTCACGATTTATTAGCCAAGCAAGTTCTATATCTTCGAAAGAATCGTGAAGAGCAATCAATTCAGCTGCTGTGGATGAAGAAGCATGAATGTTTTGGCGATGAACGCCCCAATTTATTAGGTCACCATACATAGTAATTAGATATCCAGTTATAGATTTTCCTTTTTCTAGTTCAGACATGTTTATAGGCTGATCGTCAATGTCGGGGGCATAAGATGCATCGACATAAGCTGATATGCCTTCGGAGTTGGATCTGTATACAATGGCAAGATCGATCGTGTATTTCAAGTATCGGATGATACGCCGTACATAGTTCTTTTTTGTGTCATCTGAACAATTTTGGAATCTGGACAGGTAATTGACTGAGAAGGAAATGTCTGGCCTTGTGCCTCTAGATACATATAATAGTGCACCAATCATAGATCTGTATTCTTTATTATCTGTGCCTTCAGATTTGCTTAACTTGAGGCCTGTCTCCATAGGCGTTTTGGAAGGATTTGAATCACTCATTTTAAATTTCTGGAGAATCTTTTGGATCTGCTGTTTTTGGGTAATTTTAATTGTTTGTGATTCACGATTTCTTTCTATTTCAAAACCTACAAAATGGGTTGGGTTGTTTACAACTTTCATAGTGAAACGAGTTTCAAAATGAGTGGTTATTTCATTAACCCATTCTGGACGATTAGTTGCGAGAAGGATGTCGTCTACGTAAATTATCATGAAGGCAATGCCATCTGAGTCATCTTTACGTGTGTATACGCATCTGTCGATTTTTGACTTTGTAAAATTGGAAGTTTGAAGATGAGAATCCAGTAACTCAATCCAATTTTTACTAGATGTTTTAAGGCCATAGATGGATTTTTCAAGTTTCAGTAATTTAGATTTATCGACATTGCAACCTTGGGGAATATTAAGAAAGATGTCATTTTTAATTTTTGAGTTTAAATAGGCTGTTTTGACATCATATTGAACAAGTTGTAGATTCAATAAATTGGTTACGGATAAGATCCACCTAATTAGCCAGAGTTGCACAACAGGTGCATAGGTCTCTGTCATGGTATACTCGGATCTATCCATAAAGCCTTTGGCAACGAGTCTAGCTTTTGGGCACATTACTCCTCTGTCATTGGCTTTGGCCGTGAATATCCATCTTGTGTCAATGGGTTTGATATTATGTGGGCGATCTACAATTTTCCACACATTAAGATCTGACATAGATTGCAGTTCATCATTGATTGCCTGAAGCCACTCTTTCTTAAAAGGATTTTGGAAAATATCACTGAAGCTTACTGGCATGCAATCTTCTATAAACAAAGAGTCTTCAGATGAGGCTTGTTTTAGCACATTGACCCTATAGATTGCCTCGATTTCCTCTTCTAAGGGTTTAACCTGGAGTTCTTCTGGTTTATCAGTGAAATCGACTAATGTTTTCGTCTCATCAAATTTAACATCGCAGGATTTGTAGGATTTCATTTTGATTGGATCTAATATCTGATAACCTACATTCGAAAAGCCGATCAGAATTGTTTTTAGGGCTCGGGGCAAGAATTTTGGGTCGAGATGCTCCTCTTCGTTCTTCTTGGCTTTGACTGCTGATTGCTGTCTTTGTTCAATGGGAACGTGTTTATATGCAATAGCACCAAAGACTCGAAGATGGGAAATATCGGGTTTAGTACCGTATAATTTTTCATAGGGTGTCATGTTCCCTAGATTGACGCGGGTCGGACTTCTATTAATTATATGGGCGGCGGCTAATACAATTGTTGACCATAATTTAAAATCAATTTTTGCGTCGTATAATATGGCTCTAATTCTTTCGAGCAGGGTTCTGTTTTGCCTTTCGGCTATTGCGTTTAATTCGGGGGTGTACGCCACGCCATCATCTAATGTGATTCCTTTTTCGGAGCAAAATTGTGTCATTTTGGAGTCGGAGTATTCTTTAGCTTGATCAGTTCTTAATACAGAGATAGGATCATTGGGAAATTTTGTATTGAAAGATAGATAATACTCTTTGAATTTATCGAAAGCCTGGGATTTTCTTAATATTGGAAAGGCAAGAGTATATTTCGAGTAATGATCAATAAAAGTTATTATGAATTTTTCTCCGTTGTATGCCTCTTGAAATGGTCCCATGATGTCTGATGAGACTACTTCCATTCTTCTCGTTGGTCGAGTCCTCACACCGTGGTGACCAAGTCGGGTGGATTTAGCTTTTATACATATTTCACAAGTGGCAAAGTCATCGTCCTTAAATACCAAATTTTGGGGCATACCTACAACTACTTTTGATAGTGCTTTCAGGCTTTTGCCACTTAGATGACCTAATCTTCTATGCCACAAGGTTTTAGTTTTGTTTATGTTTTTCTTGTGCTTTCTATTTATTCCGACACTCTCTCCATTTAATTCATCCTCAGATTCGGAATAAATCTCCTGATTGACCGTATCCACTTCGGTATCTTCAAAATTTTGGGGATGGTCAATGTTTTCCTGCTCTCTTTGTGGATTGCTTGTTCCGGCCTCATTCAGTTCTTGAAAATTTTGGGAAGGATCATCTATTTGATCTTCCTGTTCTGCAGACGTACTAGGTACAGGCATACACACAAGCTCCTGATAGACCTTATTTTCCTCTTCTTCATCAACTATTTCGTAATCAATGTAGTACATAGAACCTCTCTTTGGAGCGGTTATAGTAATTTCACCAGTGTTTTTATTTATGATGTCTGCATGATCTGTGTCTGTTATGATCTTGAATATGCCAGACTCCATGATTTTAGCTCCTGACCAAATATCAAGGCTTAAATCAGGATCATAATATACCTCTTTTAGGTGAATAGTAGAAAATTCTGCGTTAGAATTGCAGACGTTAACGTACATTGATCCAACATGGGTAGGGTTTACGAATACGCCTTTTTTGGCACAAAGTGCTCTACGAGAATTGTCAACTTTGCGTACGTTTCTTAATTTTGAAATATCATTGACCATGTGGTCATCTGCTCCATTATCTAGTAACATCGTATGGAGTTGGTTTTTTGTGGGGGCGGACTTTGATACTGTAGGGGGTTTAGGCCATTGAAATTCATCTTCAATGTCATCAAAACTTAAATGATTAAGGTTTGAGTGTAACATCATAGAATATTTAACACGAAAATTGGATTTATCATCGGACTTTTTCTGGGAGTTCGTGTTATTTGAAGTTTGGGGTTTCGAGCTACTGTTCTGGTTCTGGGTTTGTGGAGTATTACTAGCTGTAGATGTTTCGTTAGGGCATGTCCTTGACATGTGTCCTTTCTTGTTGCATCTGAAGCATGTAATATCCATTTGGGATACATTATCTTTTGAAGGATAATTATTTTGTTTGTTTTGACTATTTTTGTGATCGTTTAAATAACTCGTTGTGTTGTAATTTGGTTTGGAAAGATTTGAGTTATTATTATTATTTCGAAAATTTCTAAAATTTTTTCTATTATTACTCATTGGTTGATAAGAAGATTTGGGCTGATCAAACCCGGGAAAAGTTTTATTAGAATATTCAATTCGATCACATTTTTCTAATATCATTTTTGTGAGTCTGACAGTAGTTCGTTTTTCTATTTCTAATTGGCGGAATTCTGAGAAGACAGTATCAAATTTTTCGGGCAATGACATCATTAATTGATCAATTTCATCGGCTTCCGATAGGGGGTAATTAGCATCGCGTAGTTCTTCCACAATGGATGAAAAATATTCCAAGAATCTACGGATGGTACCTCTCCTTGGATCGAAGCGAAGGGACTGAAATTTTGACTTTAAGACCATGATGTTAGTAGCAGTTTGATTCCTGTATCGAGCATCTAAGATTTCGAAAATTTGAGAAACTACGTCGCAAGTTTTGACATGATGAAGGATTCTTTTGTCAAGCCTTTCGAAAATGTGGGCTTTGGCCCGTTCCTGAGTTTGGAAAAATTTGAGCCATTTAGATGTTAGGCGTTCTTCGGATGATGTGTAAATGTAACTAGTTTCTCGAGCAGTAGGAAAAATTGTGGAATGGCAACCTTTACCTATAAGGGTGCTGATGATGGTTGCACGCCATCCCTCATAGCCATTTCCACGGAAAACATTTGAGATCCTATCATTATTTTCAGTATTCATAATTAATGAATTGACTGAACTAAAAAAATTTAAAAAAAATAAAAAAAAAATAAAACAAACGGATGTCAATCCCCAGCAAATGCCGCAAGACTAGGATTGCCGTACCTGTGATAACCAAACAATTTGTAGATTTAACGATAGTATTTAAATTGTCCTTGTGTGTGTCTCGAGTAGGTCCACTGCGGGCAAGAGATCACACACGTTAAAGATGAGACTGGACGCTTCCCAATAAAAAAAAATAAAATAACAAGACTTTTTAACCCTAAATAATTCGTATTAGAATTCAATATTCAATGAAGTGATTAATTAAAATCAATAAAAATGAAAGGTGAGGGTGAAAAATGAATTAGCTACCTTCAGATCGAGGGAATTAGAAGGGAATAAAATTATTGAAAACAGGGGAAAATTTTGTTTGAAATTATATACCCACAAAATAATTCGTAATGAATTTGTAGAAAATTAAAAAAATATGAAAGGTGAGAAAAAAAAAAAATTCACCAGGTATTATAAAAATTATTTCTACTGGTAACTCGTAAGAAAAAGAAATAAATAAAAAAAAATTCACAGTAGAGAAAAAAAAAAAATAAAATATTTAAAATATATTCAAATGAATGATTAATGGTGTTCGAGATAAAAAAAAATATTTAATTTAGGTGTTCGTATAAGAAGAAGAGTATTCAAAAAAAAAAATCGTTAATTATTTTCGACAAAATTGTGCAACTGCAAAAATTTTCAGGTTGCAACAAAATGGTGGTTTGAAATTGAAAAACCGCGCCAACGTATTTAATGAATGGGCGAAGATAAGCGTTCGTAGGTTCGTTGCACTTAACAAAAGGTTAATGTACACGTTCGAACGAATGAACGAAACGAGCCGTGCATACGTCACGAGTTGTACACTCCAAGACAAAAGTGGCTGCAAAAACTTGCACACGACTTGCCAAAATTTGTACTTAGAAAAATTTTGAAAAGGCCAAAATTATTTGAAATTAACGGTATTTTCAAATATGCAGGTTAAATTTTGAATCGAAAGAGTTAAGTTTCACGAAAAACACGAAAATGAACACGAAAAAAAATACGAAAAAATTACGAAAAAATTATGAAAATATGTTTTTTTTTTTATTACCTTTTTCAGCAGAAAATTTTTAAGTTATACCCTTTTTAACCGTCGATTTTTTGTTTTTTCAGGTTCGTTTTCTGGAATTGATGTAGGTGGTTCTCTGGAACTGCCGTTTGAATTGTGCTTCGGTTGTTTTGAACGTACTTCGATGAGGATGTGAGTTAAATTTTTTGAGTTTTAAAGATGATACCAAAATGAAGTTGAATTGAGATGGTGAATACCAATTTTGACGTTGTTGAATTGAAGCTTTTACGTTGGTTTCAGATCAATTTGTGAGTGCTCAAGGCGATTTACTTCCAATTGATGACTTCGACGAATTAGTTCATACACAAGCAGGGCAGACACTAATGAATTTACTAGTTTTCAGGCAACACAAGCAGGGTTCCTGAACAACTTAGCAATCGACGAGTCCTGGAATTTTCGATACACTTGGCTGGATTATACACAAGCAGGGCAAATCCTTTTCAGCAAACGACGAAACTCATTGAACGTTTACAGCATTCAAGGTGGAATTAAATTTTTCGAGAACAAAAAAAATTTAAGACTCGAAAAAAAAATGGTACGTTGGAACTAAGTTACCCAACACAAAATAAAATTACGAAAATATTAAAAACACAATTATTCACGAAAGATTTTTTCAAAAATTTGACTTAAAACACAAAGAAAATTCACAAAAGTATAAAAATTTTAAATTATTATTTCGAAATTTGTTACAGGTACAAGGATTGTTACCGAGCGATGCTACCATATAGAGGTTGAGGATCAGAGGTGTAACAAAAAGAGAGATTTGATTGAAGTTACGTCCAAGAAGCGAATGTTTATTTCAGAAGTTACATTAATTTAAGCAAAGTACATTTTCAGAGTAATGAACGAACGGTAACGGAAGTGAACGAGTGAGCGGTGGAAGTGGTATATCAGTGTAGCCGCGAGTAGATATAAATAAATGTATTCGATATATGTTCGTGTGTTCGCAGGAGTGAGAGGGGAGAAGGATTGGTGGTCTCAACACCTACGTAGTTCGTATCGATATATTATCGATAATCGGTGGGAAATTTAACGAGAAAAAACGACGTCGAATGTAAAAGCAAACCCCGTATTTTGCTGTAGTGAAAATAAAAATGTTGGGTATCGCACATTAAATAATATACCTGTACGAAAATATTAATTTCGGAACGATCGCGAAAATATTTCGTTCGTTTAAAAAGAAAATATTATACTACGAACATTTGAAAGTACCTGCTTAATGGTAAATTAAGCGAACTCCTTCGTAACCTTCGGCATTACCGCGTGTCTCGCCTCAAAAATCAAAAAAAAAAAAAAAAAAAAATTGACTATATCCGGGTGACTGGCTATACTTCGTAAGAATACTTTTGAAAACGGAATTATTTTCAACAATTTTAGAGATAATTACAAAAAATCCACTATAATATAGTCGACTCGATCTGAAATACAAAAAAGAAAAATTTTTTCAACCCCGGTAGCTTTTCTCGTAAGGGTCTAAAATCGTAATAAGAACCTCAACAAGACGAACCACCTCGTCGCAGACATCACCCTGGCAACTGAGAGAATTCGTCGGCAGTTACCTACATGTTTTTCAAAATTTTTAGAGATTGAGAATTTCTTCTTACTTTCTACTTTCCTAAATCCCAACGATGTTAAAATGAGATTGATGAGAACGTGTCAAAAAAGTTAGTATTTATTAGGTTGGAAAGTATTCGGTAAATATTTTCAAAAAATAAATTTGCTAAAATTTGAGATAAAATTCTTATATGCAACCGATATCGGAGAAACAAAAAACTGTGGCGCAGCGGCGCTTCGCTAGAAAACCCGGTTCACAAATGGAGATAGAGATGCGGATGATGACGAAGATGGAGATGGTGACGGGTACGAGATGATTCGATATTTTTTACATCCGTGGTTATCAGTATAGACGTACATCGATATTTCATCGCTAGTTTCAGATTGAGAAATTACGAAAAACTATCGACAATTATCCCGTACATGTTTGTAGAGGATGAGGACCGGAGTTGTAACAAGAAAAGAAGATTTAAGCGAAGTTCCGTCCAAGAAGCGAGTGTTTATTTTAGAAGTTACATAATTTAAGCAAAGTACATTTTTAGAGTAATGAACGAACGAATGAGCGGCGGAAGTGGTGGAACAGTGTAGCCGCGAATAGATATAAATAAATGTATATGATATGTGATCGTGTGTTCGCAGGAGTGAGAGGGGAGAAGGATTGGTGGTCTCAACAATGTTTAACAAAAATATCGATCTATCGATGTTTCGTCACTGAAATCCGCTTTTCCGGAGATTTTTTGTTTCCAGCTTTCTGGAGGACTACCGAACCGACGAGCACACCTCCTTTCAGACCTGCTGCCATACAACAATAGCGGTCTTTCATAAAAATTTAAGCCACATCTCCCAAAACTTTTGGCGATAGCCTACATACCTACGTACGTACGTACGCAGCCAGGAAATGGCTCGGTAGTGCTGATCGGCACCTTACCTTATCCGTGCCACTTGGCGCACGCCAAGTACCTAGCACGAGGGTAGAATTCGGGACTGGATGCTATCCTCGACGCTACCGAGTGGCGTAGGGGTACTCTACTACACGCTCGGTCTGAGTACGGTAAACCGTCGCCTACCCTCTGCCAAGTGGCTATAAGTTGGAATTTTTTTTGCAATTAGGTACGTAATACGACGTAGTAGATGGTTATTGGTGGTTGGCGCATTCATTCGACGCTCTCACTCGAAACCTTTGCCTTTCTCGGTGTCGCAAGACCGTAAGATGACTTTTTGCGAGCTTTGCGCCATCAGTCGATCGCGTATTAATGAACGTAGCCACGTCCGTAGAAAGCTGCGCATCCTTGCGAAGGGTTGTAGTATTGGCATTTGGCCGCGCGTCACACGCAACGCATCCTGCGAGTATCAAAGTGCGACGCAAATATTGGTTCCGACATCGCGGGCACTCGTTACCGCGAACAGAGTGGTGCCCGCTACCCAGTAGCCGCATACCTGAAACGCGTTTACGACGACGTACCTGTATTTATAAAGTTTGGTTATCGAAAGTTTACGAATATAGGTATACCCCCACCTACTTTTAGGTGTTTACCAACGTTTGATAAATATTTTACGAATGTACCCCGCGAAACTGGCCGAATGCCGGTGACCAAATAAGATTCCTCGATTAAGTAAAACGTGCGACTGATAACAATTTCGAAGAAAAACAATAACAAAAAGTAGGAATAAATCCTGTTTTATAGGCACCTCGTTGGGCGGGGGTGTCAGCGGCGTGTATAAAAAAAGTCGACAAAGACGGGTGGGGACAGGTCAGGTCGTACGCGTTGCCTGCTCGGCTACACCGTCTACCCGGTACAGGCGTAGGCTACCGCGTACCTGCGCAATTAGTACCTACAGGTACCTGTAATTACGACCGTATAATATATAGCTGGCAGAGCAGACGTGCCTGCCTAATGCCATTATTTACGCGTTAATATTGGCCGCCTCGTTGTCCACAGGCGAAACGCCGGCGGCGATACAGCACGGCGGCAGCAGCGACCGCGCGCGGTTCCACTGCGTGACCATTTTTCTATTCGCGGTGCGTCTCATGGACGAGTTTCGATGATGTCGAGTGCCACCTCATGGCCGAGGTCTCCGCGTCTCCTTTTCGGATGCGATGCGGCCTCCTTCCAACCGCCATCCAACCGCCATCCAACCGCCATCCAACCGCCGACCGAATTATTATTTACGATCGTAATAATTGTATATACGATTAATTCTTAATATTATTGGCTCGAATTTATTTTTTTTACAATGTTTTTCTTTCTTTTTTTCTTTATTCGTCTTTTCGCGTCTCCGTTCTTATTCCGTTTGCATTGTGGAATCTTTGACACGAGTTTCGAAAACGGATTGAAAAAAGAGAGTAATGCGCATGCGCGGTAGACCTCTATACCCGTTCGTGGATTTCGTAACGAAGGCGTGTTTCGTCAACAGTGGTGCGGAGTGGGGCAACCAAGTATTCGCAAAACGCGAATGGAAACCAGACTGTTTCGCAGCGGTAACTGAAATAAACGTGGAAACGCCGAATCCGATCGGTACATTCGACCGATAATTAGTTATTTAAGACCAACGATGGAAACGTAAGGGAGACCGAATGATCGAATCGTTTCCATTTTTTGACGTAGCGGAAAAAATTGTCGAGGTATTTCGAAGATCGCCCGCGAAGAAAAGAATGTTTTCAGTCGTCGCGTATTTCGCTTCGCAAAAGTACGCAATCGACCGACGATCAACGCGAATCATTGCGATGGTCGCAGTCGAATATTTCCGTAGTCGAAAATCGGTGCTGCCGATTTGGTGGCTACAGAATGTATTCGTGTTTTTTTATTTATACGGGCTTGTTTGTCAAAGGGTGGGGGTACCTACGCAAATAAAGTAGTAGAGTGAGGTGGCGAGGAATCGTATAATTCCAACAAAAATTTGAAAAAATATTGAAAAAATATCGGGACATTTTTTGCGAAATATCGAAAGAATATCGATATTACGGATATTTAAACTTGAAAAATTTTAAATGACTACTCGAAGTAAACATTTTTCTCGAATAGAAATGGAAACCCGGAAACTGAAAGAAAAATTTTGGTAAAATCAGGAAATGTTACGGAAACGGAAAACAAAATAATGGAAATAGAAACAAAAAATGGCTAACGTTACGGTAAATCTTTTCACAATCCCTGGGGCAACGTATCGATTGAGACCATCTAATTTGTTAGATGGTTTCCTATTTTTTTCATCCGAACCTAATTTCTAATTATCTTTCTCCGACCCCTACCAACCTTGCAAAAAACTCTTGAAAAAAGCTGGTGGAGCTGCGAAAAATGCAAAATAAATTATAAAATTATTTTAATTTCGTCTCTCGAGTTCCGGTATTCGCTCGAAGTTTAATCGCAAATAATTTAATCTTTAATGTAAATAAATAATACGAATGTCCGTAGGTTCTTCGGCGATTGGTTTGAAATTTTGACGAATTATTTTGCGTTGTCCCGAGGAAGGTTTTTGTCCCAACTCGCAGGTACGTAGCCCCCCCGCGGAAAAGTTACGAATTTCGACCGTATTTTCGCGGTAATCCGCGATATTAGTAGGCTCTCGAAATTTCACGCCTCTACGTGGACCCGTTCGTGAGATACGGGGTTTCAGTTGTTTGGAAATTCTGACATAATGCCGCGTTGAAATACGCGCTTGTTCTCATATATGTTTTCATATCTGGGTACCTCTACCTACCTATACAAATAAAAATGTAAAAATGTCCGTTTATCAAAATTGTCATCGAACGTAAAAATATGCAATTCGTTGAAACTGCCCCTTGCAACGTTTCCAAAGCATCCGGTACGGGAAAAGTTACGAAAAGCTACGGCGAAATGCAAACTTATTACTCGGGACGAACGCACAATGGCGTACAAAATATCTTTCACACTTGCGTACGGCATACTAAAGGGGCGTAGGCGTACTCTCGCGGCAGGCTGCGCAAATATTTTTCAGCAAAAAAGAGTTCGAACGACAAAAATTACAAAAAATTACAAAATTTACGAGGGAAAAAAAGAAAAAAGGAAGAATAAAATAAATAAAAAAAAAAAATTTCAGGATGCGCTTTTATTTAACTTAGCACTCTAAAAAGTAGAAAAATAATTTTTCACGACCTACTTAGCTTATTTATCGTTGTAACACAAAATAAAAGCGTGGGGCAAACTTGACTCATTATATATTTTCTTCTACGTACAAAAAGTAACGTACAAATATCGTTGAAAAACTTTGAATATTAATACGAGTAGCCTACAGACTTGGCTCAACTATCATTATAAATTAAAATTTATCTCCGTGCTGACCTAATTCTTACAGTAACGTGTATTATCAGTCATTATTAACAATATCCAAATTATCAAACAACTAATCAACAACCTTTGAATTATTTTTTTAAGACCCTTTTTCAGCGGATAGTTCTGTCCTCCTCCATTTACCAACTGGATTTGTATTCTAATTGAAATATTTCTTTTCTTTTGCCCCACGCTTTTATTTTGTGTTACAACGATAAATAAGCTAAGTAGGTCGTGAAAAATTAATTTTCTAATTTTTAGAGTGCTAAGTTAAATAAAAGCGTATCCTTCAATTTTTTTTATTTATTTATTTTATTTTTAACTTTTTAAGAATAAAAAAATGTATAGGTAATTCGATGTACGTCTTAATTTCAATAGTATTTTACATAATATAATTCACGTTTAACATCTTAACCCATATTCAAAAACGTCACTTTAACCTGCCGTCGTCGTCACTTAAACTTCACTTGAAAATGACTTTTGGCACAATTTTGTGTCGAAGAGTGCGGTAACATTAATTTATTTTTAAATTGGAACTCTCACAAGAAATACGACGTTGCCACATTTTTAAGTACAAAATTGTGCAAAAAACTTGTCCCAATTATGGCGATTAACGGTATTTAAAATTTTTCACGAACGATATGGAAAACGATCTGATAAATAAATAAAAAAATTATTTCACAAAGAATTTGATAAAGAAAAACACACACGTCAAAATTATAAAGGTCGTTGTCAAGTAGCGCTACCTGGAAACCTGGAAACCTGGAAACCGGCGCGCTGAAACTAAGCAGTGAATTAAATAAAAGCGTATAAAAAGAATAAAAAAGAATAGAAAAGGACGTCAAATAACTTTGTACTATCGCACAAGTGAAAAAGTAAGGAAAGAGGTGTGCGAAAAAATAGTTTTCGGTGAAAATTCGGATACCAAGAGTATGGAGCAAACGAAAGTAGAGTACAAGCGAGTAAATATTCTAAGAAAAGAGTGCGTCTGCGCACCCAGGTACACGGTAACGAACAGCAGCCACCAGCAGGTTGCGTTTCGCCGCATGACAGTCCCAGCAGACGGGTAGCTGCCCACGGGCTACAAAAATGTAATAATAAATTTAAATTTCTTCGCATCGCAAATAGGTACCACTACGACTTTTTTGCCATTTACAACCAACGTCCTCTAAGCTACTAAGTCACGAATTATACGTTCTTCGTTCCGATACCTTACCGGACTTTAAGATTTCGACGCTTCTGGCGGGCCGACCGAGCTCCAGCTTCTCCCCTCCCCGCCGCCGCTACAATTACTCTACAGCTGGCCGCGATTATCGACGCCTCTGCTGGCCCTACTGGCAATTTCGCCGATCCAACGACCACACGCGGGCCTAATACCTACTCGTAGGCCGTATTCAGCCGCGTAAATGGCGAACGTCGAAAAGTGGTTCCGGTCATTCGCAACCGTTTTTCGTAGGTTTTCAAAAAACAAAACGTCTTCCTTTTTTAGTACGACTTGTAAACTTACACGAGACTTCCCCTTATGACTTTCGTATATACCACCCTCCTTACACCCCATCAAAACGCTGTAGTTTATTCTTATTCATTCTCCTTGCGACGTCGATAATAAAATCACTATACTGTGTTTTCCCGACCGACGGCGATAAATTGATTCTTGTTCGGTATTTCGTTTTTTCTTTATTGCGCAATAATATACGATTCGTTTTTTTTTTGTTTGTTTTTTTTTTTTATGTACGGTGCTGGCACCTCGAACACGTCCTCCATCTTCCGCGCGAAATGCCCGATAACCACTAAAAATGTAACGTTACCACGTAAAACATTTTAAGTTCATATATACAGTATTTTCTACGCGCGCCATCAATTCGGCTTTGTTTTTTTTGTTTTTTTTTTCAAAGCTTAGATACAGCTCTCAATTTTTTTCTCCGACCCAGTGCCCGATCCGCAAGGTGTGCGGATTGCGCGGTTCGACAGAACCAAAAATTTTTCAATATAAAAACCGACTTGCTTCGTTGTTTCCCGAAAGTATGAAACAGACGGGTGGGTCTGTTCACCTATCGAGCATTTTGTTTCGAATGCCACTCACTCATCCACACGTAATATCAGGGCCAATGACGGCAGACGACGATAAAATTTAGAACGGACGGATAGCGGACGCTAATCTGGCACTTGTTGGACCATTTCCAGTTCGGGGCAGGTTTTTCATACTTTTCAACTCTATATTTTAGCACAGGCTAATAGACTAGGTGGATCGATTTTTCTCAAATTATCGGAACTTCGGCTTTCGTTTTAATCAACCACTTCATCGACACAGTGCCGCCCTCTCCGTTGAAAACTAAAAAACGGCCAGGCTATTAATACATTCGTTTTTGCATCGAATTCTACAGCAGTACAGCGTGCGCGGATTACTGTGTCAGTTTCGATTTGGGGAAATCGCGCCAGCGGGCCGTTTACCTGCGGGTATTTTACTAATTAAACACTTTTATCGCAGTTACTAATGCCGCAAAATATTACGTAGTTTAGTACCGGTCCACGAGGGGCGGCGTAATCCGGCTCTGGTGGTGTTGGCTAAACAAAAATCAATTCTTCGAAGTACGCCCTTACCGGACGAGTAAAACCTCTGCCACTAACGTCCCATGGCCAAAATAATTGGGAAAAAAAGCTAACACTTGGGAGATCCGAACGCGACGAACGTCGACCGAGAAACCACACGACTGCCACGACGCCATAACAACGAGAACGCATGAAGACGTAGGAAGGAGGTAAGTAACGTGGTAACTTGTACCGAAAGAAACGCACCTTTTGATAAAGGAGACGAGTGATAACAATCAGCGCTGCTGGATGTTCGCGTAAGAACTACGTCACGTTTCGTCGGGTGACCGACCGCAGTACATAAAAACGTGTACCAATTTCGACGCTTCGTCGACGAAACGCGTTGCAAATAGGGTAAACGAAGGGGGGAAGTTTCCACATTTGTGGTTCGGGGCGCATACAACAGGTGGTACGTCCGCGGAATCCACCACTGACAGACGTGACGAAAGTTGAAAAATTAGTACGGCATTTCGAATGAAAACTGCGGAACCTGAAGGTCCCGAATGCCAACCCACAATTATATACCTCGAGGTCACGCATTTTGTGAAACCTTTCACATCGCACATCGAAGCAACTTCAACTTCAGAGCGGCCGGCCAAACTTCAGATGGACTTCTCGCCACTGGTATATCAATAACGCCTTCATCTAACGAATAAAACGAAACAAACATTTTTCAAGTATTATATTTTAGCAAAAACAAGTTATTATATACCGAGTTTTCAACTATTTGTGAGAACTTCGAGAAGTAGTTCTACTGGCGCTCGAAGACGTCGACAAACGTTTCTTCTTTTCGGCCTTCTTTTTCTGCGTTCTCTCTTTCTGGCGCACGGCTAATAATTTCGCGTATTCGGCTTGTTGTTCCTTTCGTTTCAACGCTCGTCGTTTCTTCAATGCAAGTTGATGTCTTTTACGCTACACCAAAAACCAAAATATAATTAGATAACATTATTTTATCGATAGCATTTCCACGCGACGAACCGATAACGTTTACGTTTTCGTTTTCGTTTTCGTTTTCGTGCGATTTTCCAACTCGGGTAGGCGAGCCGACGAATGAGAAGAAAACCACCAACAATACCGAGTGAAAAAACGATACTGTTCAAAAGGTCCACACGTACAAAATACGCACTCAAACAGTTTGTGCACCGTGAAACGTCGTAATACGGTAAATTTACGGGACGAAAAATAACGAAAGGGTGATGCGAAAATTAATCGATCGATCGATCGATCGATCGGTCGGTCGGTCGGTCCGTCCGTCCGTCCGTCCGTCGCTGTACCTCGTGTACACTGTGGCATAATTTACGCGTAAAATTACCCTCAAAACCACGAGACATAGTGTACCACGGCAAACGTCGTTGTAACAACGAGCTAATTACAACAATTTGGTCATATCGTGGATTGACGAACAACCAACTAAAAATCTTACTTGTAATCTAAGCGGAGTAATAAGACGTTGTATCTTCGGTTTCTTAATTCTAGGTTTTGTCTGTCCTTCCTTCAACGGCAATGGACGTCTGATTACGGAATTGCGAACATCGTCTTCCTTGCTCAAATTGAATAATTTCCGAATCTTAGAGGCTCTTTTTGGTCCTAAACGACGAGGGATTAGTTGGTCGGTCAGTCCCGGAATTTCCTGCAACACAACGACGCGTTGAGTTTCGCAGATTTACAATTTCAACGAAAAGCGTATTTGTCACTGACGAATTTACGAACTCGACCATACGGACCTGAGATCGTGGTAAGGGTCAGATTTTTACTGTTACAGTTTTTAAGACCGATTCAATAATTTTTACATCGAATGGGACAGAAACTGTGGTTAATTTACTTCAAAAATAAGAAAAATGTAGCAAACAGAAAGCGAATATGAGAAGATGCGAAATTCACACCACACATACACAAGCGCAGTTACTGTAACAGCTGAATAGACCACGTAACAATAAGAACAATAAAATTTATTACATGGGAGAGCAGCTGTACAATTACTCCACAGCAATGAAAACGCTCAGACAAAACACGCTCGCGTCCAGTTTACAACGACAATTATCAACTATCAAAGAAATTTCCTTCACCTTTCAGCTTCGAGAAAAGTATACTTTCATATTTAGATCAAAACATGTTCCAACCACCCTCTCTTTTTTTCCGAAAAATCTCCGTTTGCTTCTCTACTCGACCACGAGCTAACACCACGTGCATTTAAGATTTTCAACAACAACGATGATAATAATAATTATGTAAAGTTATGCTGGTTTAGGCACATCGTAAGATGACATTACGAATCATCCACGCACAATTCCCTCGAGTCAGCATGGAGAAGAAGTAGTTGATTGCACTCTACGAGTATACATTATTTCATATGGAGAGCTGATTCGTACGAATTTTCTATACGCAGTTACTTTCAGACATACGATAGCGCTTTCGGGGAATGAAATGACTTTTTTTTACACACGAGTATATCTATATATAATTCGTACACGTAGATGTACTCGCGTATAAAAGAAGTCGGTTCATTCCCCGAAAACGCTTACTATTGTTGAAAAACGGAACTTGTTGAATCAGCTCTCCGTATGAAATAATACATACTCGAAGATTGCACCGCACAAAACAAAGAAAAGAAGGGGTAAATAGCAGATGATGATGAAACTGCGGTAGCGGTTTGCTGGATGAGCAGTCAAAAATCCAATTTTATCATCAAATCGCAGCAATGAATAGATATTTAAAGAGTTTGATCATAGGTCCGAATTCAAAAACGAAACTCAAATAATTCTTACATTTTTTCCATCATCGATTATATCTATACATAAACACGTATAAATTTAACCTTTTTAAGGTAATTCTCAAGTCACTGTTGATACTCGAGTATCCTAGCACTCGGGCATTAATATACTCAGTTACGATCGAGGCCTGGCTTTATCAACTTTTCAACTTGCGTATCAGCTACATTTAATTACAAAAATTCGGGATAAAACAGAAATTAAACTGGGATCATACACGGATCAAATATTTTGTGAAACCGAGCCTAATAACCTTCAGGAGGAACATATAAAAAACGACGATTTCCCACTTACACATTTCCATCGACTTCATACCTGATATGATCATTTTCAATTGAAATTTTCATCACCCATCAATCCAACACCGTAAAATGATCGAGTGTGAAACAATACGTTCATTGTGAATTTTCAATACCTCGACATACAGTGGGCCAATTCTACTATTACTACGAAAAAGTCCAGCAGTTCAACTCAAAGGGGAGCGCATTAAGAAAGCCACTTGCAGAAACGTACCTGTGGCCCTTTTTTAACAACAACGAGAGCGAGAACACTCAAATTTGCATCAACGATACAGCCTCGCACAGACTTGCGTTTTCGTTCACCATCTCGACGAGGTCTATAACAGGAATGGCCAGCAGAGAGTAATAAACGGACACGACCTGCAGACGGCATGGAACAGTTAATACAAGAAATAAAAATATTTGTGATGAAGAATCGCACGGTTACCATTCGTCAAAACACCCTGTTTCATCGGGAATCCTTGCTTGTCATTTCCGCCAGATATTCTGAGAATATAACCTTTCCATTCATCCCCTAATGTATCGGCTTCTACTTCTGTGCCCATGCGTTTTTCGTAAAAGATACGAAGTTTGTGTTCGTCTGTAACTTCGAAAAGTTTTTGGCAGCCGGAAGTCGGAAAAGAAACGTTAAGCTGAAAAATACAAAAATACAGGATAAGTTTTGTCGAATGATATTACTACAATACAACTACTGGTGGACGACTTAAGAGTAACAGATTTTTGATTTCAACACCACAATCGGCAATAATAAAAGAAAACGGTAAACCATGCCAATAAAAAGTATACTTAAAAATTTTGAGCAGTAGAACAGTAAAGAATGCGTAATGTGATATCCATTGTGGCACACTTACCTTCATTGTTAACCAAATATGAAAAAATTTTATTTCTAACCAACCGAGCTGAATTTTTAATCTATTTCACAAGTATAAAATTCCGAACGTCCATGATACTTAGAAAGCATTGAAGTTGAAGATGGCATGTCACTGCAAACGTGGTTGCGATATGATTGATATAGCGTTGATAATGTTGAAACCCAATAAATTGATGAACATCAACAAAATTCATCTGTGACCTCTGCTACGTAAACAGGAGTGGGCATGATCCAAACGTCTCACTTCAACCCAGTGAACTCAATATAATATACTGGAATGCTCGCAGCTCATAACAACACGTACTATCGTAGCGACACGGTGTGTTAGAAAGAGTCTGAGATAACGGAGGGGCAGAAAAATGTGTTGTTCTACACTCCACCTGCACTCGCTTACTAACTGATGTGAGGTACGCAGAACGAGGATCGAAAGAACTTGAGACTTTCTTCTTTTAAGACGTTTATTTCGCGACTAAAATATATTTCACAAATGAAAAAGTAAATGGCGAAGCAACAGCGATATCCGAACGAAAGTAGAAGGGGAAACACTTCGTGATGAGAGTGTACATATGACATATATATGTAAGATTCCACTCTTCTCTCATTATCTCTCGCTCGTACATGTACCTACATTTATCCGCTCTGTCTTATCTGCTTTTAACTCTCGTACCATTATAATTCGCATCGATGTTCTTTTCTGTATATTCAGTTGTGATTATTCTGTCCGACTAAAACCATGCGCTATGTGACGACTTCGTTTTAAAATTCGTTTTTTAATAAATCGCATTTCTCGAAGTTCGTTTTCCTTCTTTCATGTAATGGTCTTCGGATCTTATAAATTTTAAAACTCGTCGTTTCTCTCGCTTTCACGCGCCTCCGCCATGCCGGTCAAGGTAAAGTTCACTTTTTGTGCTGAGCCATCACTCACAAATGCTGCCACCACCGTTACACACGTAATTTCCATTCAACGCCTCGACGAAGAGTCCATACATATCTTTCCACCTGAATTACGTTCTCTCAATCTACATAATAAGCTGATGCTTCTGCCTATTGCAAAGGCAGCAAAGAAGGACCTAGCCCCAAGATGGACCCGATGATCGTTTAAATGCACCCTGGATGACGACCTTGCTAAATTGTATTTTGATGAATTTGAAAATGCATTTTTCAACGGAATCCTCCTAGATGAACTCGACAAGGTTGATTCGATTGTGTCCACCTCTACCTGCCGCTCGCATACTACTACCCCCACCCCCATTAAATCTCTCGCCTCAATCGTTAAGGATGCAATAATACCGAAATTTGGCTCCAAAACCTACTTATCCAATGCAGACGCTTGGATAGATATATTTGAATCAGAATGCTAATGTTTATTCATCGATGAGGACCGATACTGGGAAGCTGTTCCCCTGTTTTTAGAAGAAAGTGCCAAGAAGTGGTATAACACCACACGTCTATCGTCCACCTCCACTACTTGGAATTTCTGGCGACAGTCATTCCTTGAAAATTTTGGAACTAAAAGTCTCGCCACAGCCCGTTCAGCTTTCTACTTCAAATACATTTCCGGATCGATCTCCGACTATGCCCAACAGAAGCTGAACCTGTTAGCATCCTACAATCCAAAAATGCATGAGCTCGACCGAATCACACAGCTTGCTCTCGGACTTCCCCGCCACCTCCAAGACCAAATTAATCTTGCCGAAACAACGACACTTGGAAAGATGCTTTTGACAATCAACTCTTTCGATCCTACCCGCCCCCTGCAATCTTCTTCTACTATTGCTCCAAACCCGGCCAAGCCTGCACCATTCTTGTCTCCACGCTCGCAAAATCCTTGTCCCTATTGCAAGAGGAAAGGATACGAATGCTACCACTTTGAAAAGGATTGCCTTACAAAAATCAGAGATGCCAAGTACCGTAATAATTCCGCAAACCCAGGTAACAATAATCCTAATTACCCTAATGTAAACTCTAGCAACGTAAACAAGGCGATCCACTCCTTCGAACTCGAAAGCTTACAACAGGAAATCGACTCCATACAAAAAAATGCGTGATGCCCGCGTTCGTGGTCGTTAATGTTGAATATGGTTCTGTAATGGGTAAAGGTCTTTACGACCCCAGTGCAAATGCGTCAGTCGTCTCGCTCAACGCGCTCAAAAAAATAAAGAATTGTCCGTTTATACCTATCAAATCAACATATAACACCACAAGCGGCCCGGGCTCCATATTAGGTGTCACGATGCTTGACATCAAAATTTTTGAAATCAAAAAGAGAGTACTGTTATACGTTCTCGATTCGAGCACCTTTTGTTTTGATTTTATTATTGCCCTCGATTTAATTCCGGAGTTTCGCCTCGCACTTGATCATAACTTAATACTAAAGCAACGTAAAATCACTCCTCCCGAAATTTCCATAAACAACGTAGATATCTGGAACGACTACTTATCTGAAGAGTTATTAAAAAAAACAATATCGCATCTAGCAGCTAAAGAAAAAGACGATATTAGCTCGCTAATTTTTAAAAATTTCCCCGCTTTTGCTAAACACTCTTTTGACGTTGGCAACGTCACTAAATATGAATGTGCAATCAACCTTTCGAAAGATACGTACGTGGCAAAGAAACCTTACCGCTGCACATTCGATGATCAGGAGGAGATCGAACGGCAATGCCACGAACTTTTAAAATTTGGCATGATCACCGAATCTAAATCACCTTTCGCTTCCCCTGTAATGATGCAATTTAAGAAAGATAGCTTGAGCAACACAAAAACAAAAACTCGCATGTGCGTCGATTTCCGCAAGTTGAATAAATTGATCATCCCGGAAAGTCAACCTTTCCCGCTGATCGATGAAATTCTTGTTAAAACGCGAGGTTGCTCGTGGTTTTCGGCGCTGGACATTAACATGGCATTCTGGTCAATACCTATTTGTGCTCAGGATAGACACAAGTCTGTCTTTATCACCCAGCACGGACACTACGAGTGGCTTTCTATGCCTTTTGGAATAAAAGTAGCCCCAGCTGTCTTCCAAAATGCACTTTCTGGCATTATTAAACGTAACGGACTTTCCAATTTTGTCATAAATTACTTGGACGATATATTAATCTTTTCTCGTACCTTTGATGAACACTTAGTTCACATTCAACGTTTAATTGCAGCCATTTTTGAAGACGGCTTCCGCCTTAATTTTAAGAAGTGTAATTTCGCCGCTTCCTCAATCCAATACTTAGGTCACATCCTGGGACCTGATACTGTCAAACCACTCCAGGATAACTTGGTAGCTATCAAAAGCTTTCCAACTCCTTCTTCCAGGAAAAACATCCGTCAGTTCCTTGGCAAAGTGAACTTCTATCGAAAATTCATCCCAGACTCCATCTCTATCCTCGAACCTTTCCACAACCTCCTACGAAAAAACACTCCATTCTCCTGGTCAAACGAATGCCAAAGTAGTTTTGATAAAATAAAAGACCTACTAACTTCCGTACCCATTCTGGCCATTTTTGATCGCACCAAACCAATATTTATTTACACTGATGCCAGTGGAATAGGTATCGGTGCGGTGTTAAAGCAGACGCAGTCGAACGGTTTGCAAAAACCAGTTGCCTACTTCTCAAAGAAATTTTCAGATGCGCAAAAGAAGAAGAAGGCTATTTATATCGAAAGCATTGCTGTTCGAGAAGCCATCCGCTATTGGCGCTATTGGTTAATAGGACGCCACTTCACTGTCATCACCAACCACAAACCCCTCGAGGGTCTGAATCTGAAAGCTCAAACTGACGAGGAACTTGGAGATCTTGCCAATGAACTCCTTCAGTTCGACTTCAAAATCCTTTACCGTCCTGGAACATCAAATCACGAAGCCAATTACCTCTCCCAAAACCCTGCACTAAAACCTCAGTCTGACTCCACGGATATCGAACCGATATTACCCACGTTTAATTTTCTGTCCCTCGGCGAAATTAAACAACTTCAACGTAACGTAAAAATATCAAGTTTGGACTCGACCAAACAAGGTATCATCTTTCGCAATATTAACGGCAATTCTCGTATCGTATTAGATAGCCAAGCAGGTGAATATCTGATCTGCATTGTTCACGCAAAGTACGGCCACATTGGGCCAAAACATGTAATAGCTATTATCTCGAAACATTTTACATTTCCAAAAATGTACAATTCTATTCGTAAATTTTGTAACTCGTGTACAATCTGTATAATGAACAAATCCCGTTTTCCTCACCGCAGTGCCCGAATGGGTTTCCTTGGTCCAGCCAAAGCCCCGTTCGAAGTCATGTCCCTCGATACAATAGGAGACTTCGGCCACTATCACTCTTCACTACGTTATCTACATCTACTTGTCGACCACTTCACGCGATACGTGTACATCCTCTCTTCCAAAGGTCAATCAGCCAAAATCATGTCTCAGCTTATCGACTCTGTGCAGAAAGAAAACCAGATTGGGATTCTTCTCACAGATCAATATGGCGGCTTATCCTCCGATGAATTTACTTCGTATTGCTCCCGCTCCGGCATTTGCCATGTTTTTACATCACTCGACAGCGCATTTTCAAATGGTTTGAATGAGCGTCTCAATCAAACATTGGTAAATCGCATTTGTTGCTCCAAACACGACATATCCACTCCCCCAAAGAAGAGTTGGTCAACTATTGCCAATGAATGCGTGAAACAATACAACGACTCTCCTCATTCGGTCACCAAATTTGCTCCCTCGTATCTGTTAACTGGTCGACCTGTTTCCATCATCCCTGAAACTTTATCCTCTCCTGCAGACGTACACGAGGATAGGAAAACCGCATTCAAAAATACGCTTAAATATCACATGTACAATAAACATTTATACGATAAAAATAAATGTGATGTCAATTTCGCCATTGGAGACTCTGTTTACGTCGACAATGGCAATAAGCTCAATCGTAATAAACTTGATAATTTACGCATCGGACCATTCCCGATCTCTAGAGTAATCTCCAACAACGTTTTTGAAATCATTGTCAACCATGGCCCTTCAGGCAAACATTTGTATCATGCAAGCAAATTACTACGCTGTCCAGCAGATAAGACAATCTCCTCTTAATTCCTCGATTATCTTTCCGCTTCTAAATGAGAGGGGAGGGGGGATGTAAGATTCCTCTCTTCTCTCGTTATCTCTTGCTCGTACATGTACCTACATTTATCTGCTCTGTCTTATCTGCTTTTAACTCTCGTACCATTATACTTCGCATCGATGTTCTTTTCTGTATATTCAGTTGTGATTATTCTGTCCGACTAAAACCATGCGCTATGTGATGACTTCGTTTTAAAATTCGTTTTTTAATAAATCTGCGAGAAGATGAGGAAGAAATCAACGGATCGAGACGACTAAAAACATATGAAACGAACCTAAACTAAAAACGACATCGAACAGAGACTAGACACACACATTACAAACACATAAATAAAGACACAAGATTCACTAATTACGAACTTTTATTTCCACATTAAAAGTAGTGGAGTTGTTAACAACATGAATATCAAAAAGCGACTAGAGGCGTATGATTACATAATATCACAGTCAGGTACAAAACACTAAAAATCACAGATCACAAAAATATATCGACAGTGTTGCCATCACAAATGATACGTGAGAATAATAGTCA
>WOFM01000271.1:829551-881731 GCA_011428145.1 Ericerus pela | reverse complement strand
AGTATTGGCCGTTATTGAGTCTGGAACTTCAGCTTTTCTTCCTCAATTTAATTTTAAATTTTTCAAAATAAATTAAAAATTCGAGTTAACTCTCGAAAAACACGATACTATTTCGTGTATTATTCAATTAAAAAACATAAAAAGTTTTACACAAAGCAGTAAATCAAATTTCAAAAAATAATTATTTCATCGATTTTGAATTTTCCAAGTCTCTCCTCAAAGTTCTACCGCAGCGATGGCTACCATGATGTGAGGTATGCAGAACGAGGATCGAAAGAACTTGAGACTTTCTTCTTTTAAGACGTTTATTTCGCGACTAAAATATATTTCACAAATGAAAAAGTAAATGGCGAAGCAACAGCGATATCCGATCAAAAGTAGAAGGGGAAACACTTCGTGATGAGAGTGTACATATGACATATATATATAGTGTGATAGTGATGATGATGATGATGAAGAATGAGATGAGGTGGGATTTCGTATTAACAGTTACCAGTAACGCTGTGCTACGCCATCTCATACCAAATTATATTTTACTCTTGAATATGTTTTTCAATCTGCTAATAAAATTAATCGTGAATTAAAGTCTCGTGTTCTTTTTCGGTCCTCGCGTGCTATACCTCACATCACTAACCATAAAAATTTCTGAAAAATTAACAAAAATATTAAATGAATTCACTTATGACGTATTATCATCCTTATGATACAAAATGGCGTATTGCCGGACTCGTATCTGTAGGGCTTTAGTTTCTTCGCAATCAAATTCAACGGTGTTCCTGACCATCACCATTCCTTCATCCTCCTTTCCGTCGCTGCTCGCTTGCTCTTAATAAACTCTTTACACCAAAATTAAATTTCAGAATAATTTATTGTTCTATGCTGTGCGTCTGCGTCCGAATCTGTGAAATTTAAAATGTTGCTGTCTTGGTGAATGTTATTTTCGAATTACTTCTTATTAATATAAAATAATTATATACTATTAATTTGGTATATTATCGCATGGTGCGTCGGTTAATCAGTGTCAGTGTGAACACACGAACGTTTCACATCTGATTTATTTCTAGTACAAGTACACTATTCATACGTAACATTTATGATTCAGGTATTGTCGTTTATCATAATTTATGATGTAGCCCTTATTTTCGGAGCTTTCCGCAGTATTAATGTCGGTAACGCAACTGAATATTTTACCGATTTATATTTATTCTCCAATCTCGAAAGACCAAAGTTCGATGTGCACATCTTATTTGCTGGATAATACTATCAACCGGAGTGCTGTGATAACGAATTACCGAAAGCTGTAAGTTTGAGATATACTCGATATTGGTTATGATCCTTCATTGGAAGAACAAAATCCGAGGACTTTGAAGTACTGTTTATGTGCCTAGATGGCTGATTCCAGCGGCTTACCGACTACGTTAACAACATCGTATCCAACCACTTCTACTGGAGGGTGAGTGTGTCATTTATAAATTATGATCAGTTAACCGGAAAAGAAATTGGCTTCGATTTGGTGTTGCAGTGAGGGGTAAAATAGTTTTTCGTACAACGAAGCTGTTTCGGTAAAATTTTTTTTTGTTGGTAATTTAGTGTTGGATACATGATGATGTCGTATCCTGGAAGACCCCCAATGGTTCCTATGCAGCCATCTGTCGGTATGCCTTATATGCCCATTGGAGGTAAATCTTATTCTATAGATCGTATATCAACGCCGCAACAAAATAATTACAACCCTGTTGATTTTTTTTTCTAGCTGCGGGTCCACCAATTATGCCTACGATAATGCCCATGCCTCCTGTGAGTACTGACTCGGTTTGGTAACGTTTAATCCGAAGCACTTTTCTATTAGGATATTATTACGCGTGTTGTAGATGATGGCACCCGCAACCGGAATGGTGTCCTCGACGATTCAGCAACCACCTTTTAGAAATCAACAACGTACTCGTAAACCAAATTCAAGTGGTAAACCGCAGTTGATCGTTAAACCACCAACTGTCACGATATCTGCCCCTAGTACCATAAATATTTCAGCGTCTCAGGATATTCCTAAAGGACCACCCGTTACCGTTTTTGTGGGTAATATTACCGAAAAAGCTCCAGATCTCATGATACGACAAATTCTGTCGGCGTGTGGCCATGTCATGTCTTGGAAAAGAGTGCAAGGTTAGCATGCTTTTATGTTACTGCGCTTAGGTTCGGTTGTACCGTGTTTTTGAGCGGTGGATGGGCACGTTTTTTTGTTGTTAAATGCCGTTCATCCGTGGATTATGATATAACGTCTGGTACAGGCAGACATCGATGTTTTATCACGTTAACTATTTTCTGGTAAACGACGCGACGATCTTTACGTATATGTTTTCAGCGTTCGGTTTTTGCGAGTTTGGTAACCCAGACGCGGCATTAAGAGCCCATAGGTTGCTGCATGAAATGGAAATAGGTTCTAGAAAGTTAGTTGTGAGAGTAGACGCGAAAACACAAGACGTTCTCGACGAATATAAAGGTTTGTCGTTTAATTTCAGCGATAGTTGATCAAACCACTGTCATCGTAATTTTTTAATATTCATCTATCCTTGTGATATTAGCCGAGAAAAGAAAAAATCAGAAATCAGTCGATTCCAAGAACGATACCCTCGACGACGAAGATGATTATATTGATTCCGATATGAGAAATATGGATGAAAATGCCAAGAAAAGAATTCAAGATATTTTGCAAGAATACCAAGATCAAATGCAAAAGTACAATCCACCGACCGGTGACGATAACAAACCTAAAACTGGTAACCAAAGTTACAAAGTTATTAGTTTATCGTTTTTGTTATTTTCGCCGCATTTCATCGTAGTGTTTCTCAGTAATTTGTAAAGAAAAAACAAAGTCGGTCGTTCAGCCGAAATTGTGTTACAGTTCGTTTTTCCAAGACTATCGCGTTGTAATCGCAGAGTATTAAATATAATAAAGGAAACATGCTCGTTTAAACGCTGCACCGATAAACGGCACCACTTTCGAAGCTACTGTTCCAAGATTTCCTTGTCTCTCGTCCGGGTCCATGACCAATAATCAGAAATTTTTGTTTGAAATAATTTAACTAAACGAATAAATAATATTATAATTATCAATAAAGAAATCACAATCAACACGAATTTCGGAGATGAAAATGAGATTGAAAATTGTCGGTAATCTGGGAATGGAGGATATTTTGGTGAAAGTGGTGCCGTTTTTTATTTCACGTGCGTCCTCCGTTACACTATTTTAATGCTCTGTGGTTGAAATTCTCCTACGATTGAAAACCTTTGACTAAATAGTTCTGGACCTGTAAAGAACGATGATTTGTGGTTAGACATGCCGGCGTTAAATAGGCAACTACGGCGTACCTTTTGACGTACTTTGTACCACGTTTATGTAGGCTATCCTCGTGAATTTAAGGGATGTTTTTATTAAATGTATTCTAAATTAGTGAACTCGAGCAAAAAGGTCGAATATGTCCGCAAGGTACTCTAAGATTGCCTAACTTTTCGCCCCTATGTTTTGACATTAAAAGGTACATCGAGCTTATGGAGCTGTAGGTACTAGTTCAGTATTATGTAGTCGAAGTTAAAAACGTTTCAACGACGTAAACCTGCGACTTTCGGTCGTAAAAGTACGCTTCTGAGTTTTCTTATCTTAAATTTACGTGCTCATTACGTTATTTAGGCCGTGATTCCAACGGAACAGTCCACGCTGTTGCTGAATTTTCTCCTTGTGGCATCCACCCCGTTACTGTTTTGGTATTCAGAAACACTCAATTTGAATTTTTGTCAACTGAAATTTGCGGTTAGCTTTATTCTTCGAGTATCGCCACTTCTTCCCCCGCATTTTTCTCTTTTACGTGTTTGGTTCCAAATTAATAAGTTACACGTTTAATCCTAAATTTTGTGTCACTCACGACAGTTTTTTTTTCGGTTACAAACTATTTGTATCGGCTTTTTTTTTTTTTTTTTTAATTTCTAAATTTGATTCTGTTTCTGTTGATGTTCTTTGCATTCGGCAACTCAACTTTATTTGATCCGTTTAGTGTAGTTTGTATTTTTTATTGCAGCGTTATTTATATCAGAGTTGGTTAATTTCAGGTGCTGAAGTAACTGAAGCCAGAGTGCAACAGACTCACCAACGATTAATGCAACTAACCAAATCATCAACGAGTAGTAATCACCTTAATATGGTCAGTAATTCTTTGAACGTTCTTTCAAAATCACCGTTTAATAAATTTTATTTAAAAAAAAAAAAAAACAAAAAAAAAACGACTGCATTAATTTGATTGAATAGCTCTCATTGTGGTGAATACGCCTAAATTTATGACAATAATTTTTTCAACCTTTAAATTCTCATTTTCTTCAGTTACACTTTTCTAATTTTTTAATTTTCAATTATAAATAGCCTCGGACATTCTCCGAATGGTCAGCAACATTTTGAGCGTACTCTCATTAAAATCTATAAAGTAAGACACTCTCGTTCTGAGCGAACGAAATTCCTTTGGTTTCGCGGATAGGACACACCAAACATATAACCTCCTCCGTACGCAGTCGGTTAAAACAACTCTTACTTTTTTTTTCTGAAGCGGGCGTCGATCGTACGAGTAGTGAATACCATATGATTTTTGTGTATCGGACTTGAATACCCTAAAGACTGAATACTGGGTTCGATATAATATATTTTTATTTGTCGAAGTAACGTAAGAATCTGTATTCGCGCGAAGGACGATTAAGTCTTTTGAGGCGGAAGTTTAATTTGATCAATGCTGAGCCATCGACGCTGCGACAAATACGAAATCTCTCTTGGTTTCGTTTAAAATGTTTTTTCGTTGCCAAGAAAGAGAATTTGAATCCCCGTCGCGGGTGTTCGATGTTGCAATATGTTCTCGATTGTTGATCGACGTTAAAAATTCTTTAGCGTTGACGGAAAATTACACGATACTGCAGCGAACAAGTTAAAAATTAGGTCCGACTAGGCTATTTTGTTGGAATAATATTACAGTCACGACAAATGTTCGCCAACATTTGGCACGCTCGTATGCCCGCTCCGTAGTAGGACCGTAGCACTGAAAAATTGATGGTACGATACGTAGGTCCTTGACTCTTCCGGGTAACACCGGACCAGGAGTTGGTTGACAATCGTGCCGTTGGCCGTGAACGCGAATGAAATATCGAAAGCGCTGTGGCTAAATCTTCGTCTCGTTCTCATCCCATTTTATTGAGGGCAGAGTCGGGAACGCGTGGTAAATTTTATTTACACCCTCGAAGTATGTTCCGCTACGTCTCGACGATAATATTTTCCGTGAAAGTAGAACGCGTGAAATGCGTTGTATCGGGTGGAACGTGCGAAATTATCTGCATCATCTCGCTTAATGCGAAACACAATCGACTGTTAGAGCTTCGTGCAAATAGCCCAATTCCGTTAGAAATGAGAGTAGATTAAAAAATGTCGGACGCCTATTCTTGCGCGAACCCGAAAGATTCGATGAAAATTTTCGTGATTTAGGAATACGTTTATTACACGCGGTCTAATAAAAAATGTATTTCAACTTGTTGGCTGTGTAGAAAATTGATTTGGACACCGTGGACTACGCCGAAGATGGCAAACGAGACTTAATTTCACGTGAAATTGGAAAATTCCGCGAAATCATGAAAGTATGTATCCGATGATATCTGCCGATTTCTAATATCGTATTTTTGCGTTTTTTAGATGTAAAATTTATGGGTTTTTGCCCCACCTTTTTGTCTCTTGTTTTTCGAATCACGTTTTCAAATCATTCAAACCTTTTATTTCGTTCGAGTTTTCGTATTTTTTTTTTTTTTGCTTCCTGGAAAATCGTGCGTCTCAATTTTTTTTCTTTTCAAAATTGATCGAAATGTAAAATTCGTTGCCCATGAGAAGGGAGGGCTTTTTTATTCGTGGTTGAAAGTGGTAAGTAAAATGAAAATATTGATGACACACTTTAGGCAGATCTTAAATCAGTGATGGTATACGATTAGAAGTAGTGTGGACGCGGTGATGACCATCGCCTGCACTCTCGCAACCCGTTTTCCTCAATACTGTTCATTCCCGGTGGTGAGTAGTAACAATATTGTAAAAATGTTTAATTTCTCGTAACTATTTATTCGTACGTATACGTAATTATTTACCGATCTTTGTACGCGCGTATATATTTTTTCGATATATACCCGCGTGCGTGTGCATATAACTTTTTTCTGTTTTAATAATTGCCGATTGCATTTTCATTTCCGTTTGTTCTTACACCCAATTTGGGGCGCGTTCTAACGCGTGCGCGTCCGTCGTTTCAAATCGCCTGGTTCGCGTTTCTTTCGAAGGGCTGCGTTATTCCGATGTGGCCGACGTGTACGGTGCCCAAAAATTGGTTGGAACAATTTCGTTGCGAATTAGCGCGTGATCGTAACTTTCGAACCGAATGTTCAAGTCGTGTTGATGGAAACGTTGGTATTTCCAACTGCTCGGCTCGTTCATTTTTCTTTTTATTATTTGTCGACCGGCGCGTCTTGTCGCGTTCGTTTCTCTGACGAGTGTTCGGTGCTCGCGTCAGCACTGCCAGGTCGTTCTTAATGCTCGTTACCTTCCACTTGGTGCCGGGTGCTCCCAAGTAAGTGATTGCGTGTAATTCGCGTGTTTTGTATTTCGGTCTTACCTAAGTTATTAATCTCATTTTAATGCGGTCGCGATGGTGTCGGACGAGGGTGGACGATAATTTATCGTTAATCGCCACCGGTACGCCTCGCGAAGGTCATCTTCCAAGTTCTCGTACGCGTCGTTTGGTCGAGTTGTCGATGGTATTTGATATTTGGCGGTCGCTAAGAACGAGGGAAGATAATGTTGGATCTGCCATTTGCTCTCGTCCCGAGATGATTCTCGTCTGCTCGTCTGCTCGTCTGCTCGTCTGCTCTACCGCCGAAAATTCGTCTTTATTTTAAATAATTTTTCTGTAATTTGTACAGTTAGATATCTCGCCGAGTCGAGATGCGTTAATATCGGTTCGATGCGGTGCTAAGCGACCAACGCCGCAGTAGACTCGGATATTCCGCGTAAATATGAAGATAATAGGTATTTTGATCGTGCGCGTATGTATTTTCGGGCGAAATCAAACGTGACCCGAATAAGGCGTTGTTGGGGGGGGGGGGACCCCGTCACCGAATACCGAATGCGAAAAGTCATCTCTCGAAATGTAATTTAATTTCAATTCGTTCTTATCGTTGCGGCGAAAACTGTGCAAAAAAATTTAACGTCGTATCGGTACCGAATTTTTCGACGGTGAAAAAAAAAAAAAGAAAGAATAAAAAACCGATTCGTCGGTGTATCTGCGATACGTGCGTTGTGTTCGGCGTACGCGAGTGGGTCGCATACGTCGAATTAATATTTGCCGGAGGATTCGCCCTAATCGTGCCGCGTTTTTCTCTAAAGTAATCTATTATCGTCTTCCGTCGCCGTAGTCGTATCACGTTAACGTTGTAGGCTACGTTCAACGATTCGTGTTTTGGTATCTCATTCACGCTGTCAAACTTGGGTGCCGAAACAAAATCGGAGAAAAGCCGTATCAGGTAAATAATGCACTTTCAGGAAGACGCCACAAGTAAACGCACTCGACACACCTTAATCTCCTTCCGTGGTTATGCGGGTATACTTTTTGCGGGTCGTATTTTTTCGTTGTAAGTTGAGACGACTTTTTTTCTTCTTCTTCTTCTCCTCATTCCATCTAAGTACGCTAACGAAGGCGAATTAGTTTTTACTTATTAGTACCCTCACTTTTTCCGCATTTTACGTGTCGCCGTCAAAACGGATCAATTAACGTCGTTTTTGTTTACCTCAGAAACAAGAAGAGGAAAAAGAACTGGAGCGCAAAAAACGCGAAGAACGTGAAAAAGAACGCGAACGTTGCCGATCTCCGCCATCGCCCAGCACCAATGGACGTGGTCGCTCTCAGAGCTATCAGTCGATTTCCAGTACTCGCAGCATCACGCCCGACAGCCGATCATCGAGAACTCGTTCGCGAGTTCGGTCGAGGTATGTTGAGAATCCGGCTACAATTTCAAGTGTATTCGCCTCTTTCTCTTCTCCGCAATAACAACCACCACCACCGCCACCGCCACCACCACATCCACCCCATTCGCAACCTATATTCGCGCTAGTTTGTGTGGAAAACATGGCCGCTGGCTGCGGACTAGTTTAGTACGGTAAACTAGCGGCTGCCGATATTCCGTTCCGCTCCGCCTTCTTACCGCCGCCGAATGAATAATCGCGTAGCCACAGTCACTCGCGATTCCGAATAGCCACGTTTAGACCTCTCCGCAGCCGTACGCTGTGTGCGCTAACAACAAGAGAAGTGCGTGACGTCATAAACCGTATCATATCCACACTTGTCTGCTCGAAACACGACGTTTGTTTGCTCTTCAAAACGAGGCTTGTCGTTGTACAACAGTGGGCATCGATACCTTTTCCGCTCTCTTCAGTCGACCGCCTCGTCTGTTGGCGATTCTGACGTCACGCACTTCTTAGTGTAAACGGAGCGTAGGTATACTTTTTTTTTTTTTTTTTTCCTATCAAAAAGGTGAGTAGGTTCTCAGAAATCGTTGAAGTTACTCAACGAAATACGAGGATAAAGAGGAGGATGCTAGAGTGACTTGCATCAAATTTTAGTAATTCAGTTTGATGACGATGAAAATTTAATCGATCGTTGGAACTTGAAACGTAAAATCTACGTATCGGTAAAACTCGTAATATTTATATCATTGATAATTCGCATCACTGATTTGCGAATCAACTTCCCAACTAATTATTCGAAAGGAATTTCAGTGATATCTCGAGCTGAAATTTTTGTGAAATATCGTAGTACCTATGTTAGCTGAAAATTCTGTAAAAATTGTTTTGAAGTTATACGTTTGGTTGTGGAGATACCGCTGAAATTATGTTCGGCTGATAGGATAACGATTAAAATGATAAGAATTTGGTCTAGTTTCAGAATTTCAGCATTTAAGCAATATCTTCGTAACCAAACTTACAATTTTGACAAATTTTTCACAGAATCTGCAGTTAGCATACCACGATATTTCATAAAAATTTCAGGCTTCTTCAGCGAACGGTCAACTCGCAATTACGTTTGATAACTTCGATTCCATCTGATTTCAGTGCAAATAAACGGGAACAATTATTTCAGGGTTAGCTTCGCAGTTCGTAGAACTGAAACCGCACTTTGATTTCTAATAGAAGATATAGAATTGAGAATGGAAAATTAGAAGCACCAGACCTGCATTAAAACCGCACCTTCAACTTTCGGCGCAGCACATTTTTGCCGTGTCAAACACAGCTGAAGTACCAACCAAAAAATGGATTAAAATTCAATTTTTTTTGTTTAAAAACATTTATTCTCCACGACTGAACGCTATGTTTTGATTATTGAATTCGACTATTTAATCCTCCGCATTTGAAAGGAATTTCAGGTTAATTCTTTGGGTCGTCGAAGAAAATCGGATACACGATTTCAAGTTCACTGAGAACCGAGTGGCTATCTTTGAAATCGGGTAACCCACATAATGCCTTCAAAAACAATCGTACACCTGGTCCGAAACACTCGGCCATCTCGTATTCTGCTCTGCTACCGAGGTCGTGTGAATGCAGTTGTATTGAGTTTGGTTTACTCCGAACTAACATTCGCTGTTCGTTCGACCTTTTCCTATATTTGAAAGGTTGCAATTCGCTTGGGTAGCGAATTTCATTCGTTCGTATTGATTTGCGTGATAGCTGTTTACATCGAACGAGAGAAAACGAAAAGGTTTGCTTGTTCGTTTGGTGTAAACGCAGCTTTAGAACCATGCTCCCCTACAAATTATCAACTTGGCGCCAACAAAGAAGGGAAAAAAAAAAAAATTGATTCGACGCCAAAAAGATAATAAGATGGGTATATCGTGTCGAATGGCTTTACTTTCGATCAATTGTTGAAGTTAAATTTCTTCAGGTGCTTTAGGCATGAGTAGTAAACGAGGGCGAGCGTATTATAATGAAAATGCCCTCTGCGAAAACGGTCTCCATTAATTTACGCACCTGCGACTTGAGCAGTAAAATCTGAATCATGTTACCCTACGTGTCGTATTGTCGGTGACACCTGCCGGCGAATTTCCCCTCCGTGTCTTTTCCCTGTGCATGCATTGAATGAGAACACATGCTGAAACTCACGTTTTTTAAGACGTCCAACTCGACTACACAATCCGTTTTTGGACTGAATCATTCCATGGACCCTCGATGGCGCCAAAAAGCAGATTAGAACATACTATTCGTACATTTTGATTGATACGTTGCGTATGTTTTATGAGGCGCTGATTTCAAATTTGAAGTGCATTTTTGGAATTGGACCACTCTTTCGAGCTCCCTGTGATCCCAGATCCATGATTTGCATGTGACGTTTCACTGTAAAAATTTTCTGATATTTTTCAAAATTTGTTTTAAAACTACCTGAAATTTTGAATTATGATTGTATTTGGGAACTGAGGTCCCTAGCGAAGTAATGCTGTGCTAAGGGTTTTATTTCGTTAAAAAATATGTACATGTCTCCCCTGCATTCCAAGTATGAAAGGAGGAGAAGCACGTAATGGTTTGTTTTACTTGTCACTATAAAAATTGGGTAAAAGTTTTAATTGTAAATACGTGCGAAAATGGATTTCATCGATGCTTATTTCTCAAATTTTCTAAATTTTCAAAAGTGACGAACAAAATAAAAGAGTAATAAAATTTTTTGCCTGCCTCCCCTTTTCAAGAAATCCTGGCTCTATACCCGTCGGCGTGTACTACGACACACTCAGCTTTTTTCAAGACAGCGCTGTAGCGCGGGGGCAGATGTGGGCATTGCCACCCTGGTCATTGCATTTTCCCCCTACGAATTTCAACAAAAAAAAGAAAGTGTATATATGTGTGAGAGAAAATTGCGTATTTTGCGAGCGAGGCAATTGAACATTTTTTTGAGTAAATATCTGCATTTAGGCTTGTCCCTCAAGAAATCTGTTTGCCCCTCCTGAAATAATTGCCTGGCCACGGACCTGTTTCAAGAAAGGAAATTTGGTGTGAGACTATTTTTCTTAAGTTATAATTTAACTTCAAACACCGCCAAAATTAATGGGATTGTAGCAGCTTCATGCGAAGGAAAAAATGCCGACTTTTTTATACTAGTTCCACATTGAAGAGGCATTTTGTAGGCACCAGTTTCCCACCATTTGACCCATTTTTTCTTATACCAAGTCTGTGCAAGAATTACTACTAAGTGAAGGTTTACCAGGTCTGACAGGAGTTTGGTGACTATTGGCCTAGTAGTTTCCAAGAAAACTGGAAAACCAAAACTTCCTGAAAAATTGGTTTTAACTTTAAAACATAGATCTGTATTTTGGTTAAAGATATCAATAACTGTGATGGCAACTTTACCTATGATTGATTGATCAACTCAAAACAATTAGACCAAGTTCCGGTCAACATTTAATGACTTCAATAACAAATTCTAACGTAACAAAGTACAGATAATGCTAACAGTTGCGGAATCGTCTATTGAGCCCCTTAACTGTTATTGGTTACAAGAGACTGTGTAACTAAAATAGTTACCAGCGATGGTTATTAAAGAAGATGACCGCTTAATGGTTCTTCATAAAGTGATTTCACATTTCATTTACAATAATTAGATCAGCGACAAATTTGTAAGCAAATGAATACAAAGTAGTGGTGAGTGGTGGTCAGATATGGTCAAAGTAGGATGATGTCATAATTAACAAATGAGATGATTGATTATCCTTCCACTAAGTATGCAGGTTGGTTTGAATAGTTATAGAAGTTTTGAGATAATTCTATAAAAGATTAGGTACATTTTTACCAACTATGTGTGGAGAAGGTTATATGTTTAGTATGTCTATCTTCTGAACTAATGAAATTTTGTTCACTCAGAACAAGTGTTATACTTTATAGATTTTAATGAAACTAGTCTCAAAATGTTCTTCACCATTTGGTGAATGTCCTTGCTTATTCGTATTTAAAAATTAAGAAATTAGAAGGGTGTAATTGAAGAAAATGAGAATTAAGTTTTTGTCATAAATTTGGGCATATCCACCAATAAGTGCTACTCATTCACATTAACGCAGCCTGTTTTTTTTTTATTTAAATAAAATTTATTGTTGAGGCGATGCTTTCTCCCTTTTAATCATAATGTGTCAACAAAGTCAGCAGACTATTAATGGTTACAGGTGTATATGACAAATGCAGACATGAATGTGCGAGTGAGAGAGCTATATCAGCTAATACAATGATATTCCAGAGTGGCATCTGCATTCTGTTTACTACATTTATCATCATATAGTATAAAGGGTGGATGATAGTTTATTGGTTTGATGATATATGAATCTGAGTGTTAATGAGTATAAAAAAATATATCGTTACAATAATTATCAATAGTTTTCGTAATTTTTTTTACCTGAAACTATCAATGAAATTATGTTTGTCAGATATCAATAACTACTGGTAGAGATATCGAGAACTGCCGATATAGATACTGAGAACTATCTGTAGATTTTTGCATTGTTTTCAAGTATTTGGAATTCAAGTTGTTTTTTTAAAATTATGGATGAAAATCGGCAAACTAGGTTTTTTAGTGAAGTATTGCTGTGCTAGAGTTTATATTCTTCTATTCTTAAAACCAGGGCTATTAAGTTAGCTGAGATCTAAAAGTTGAAAGACAAAAATGTTGTATTTTTGATATTCCCAGCTTTAAAGTGTAAGCCTAGGCTTTATTTTTTTCAAGGTGAAAGCGAACTGAAAGCCATATTTTTTCTTCTACTTTTGGCTTGTTTTGATTCTACTTCATGGCAGTTGTATTATTTTTTTTTTTTTATTATCAAATTACTCGTATATTTGTAAATTTCGAAATTAAAAAAATTTATTTCATGTTATTTAGTTAAAAGTTTAAGAACATATTCAAGCTATAAACTGAAAGCTTCAACCCAAAGTTGTATTTTCCAAGGAGCAGGCCTAAAGTAAACTTTATTTATTTAGTTTGACAGCCCTGATTCGAACCAATTTTCATGAACTTTTTTTTTAAATGATACTTAGATGTTGATCTTGTGGTGGTCCAGCGATAGATTTTCCTTATGTTAATGCAAGTCTGATAGGATTTTAGTGCTTATTCGTTCAGTAGTTTCTGAGAAAACTGAAAAAGAATAAATTGCTGGAAAAAATTTTTGTTCATGGTTTTGAGAAAACTACAAAAGGTAAAAGGCTGAAATTTTCAAGACACTCAGTTCTTGTATAGGACCAGATCTAAAAGAAGTCTGATGCCTATTGGTAAAAAACTGGTGAGCAAAAAAATTCTTGAAAATTAGTTTTTCCATAATTTTGAAGAAACTACAACAGGATGGTGTTGAAATTTTCGCGATAGATTTTCCTTATGTTATTACAAATCCGATAGAAGTTTGATGCCTATTTGTTCGGTAGTTTTCTATCAAACTGGAAAAGAATTTTATTTCACGGTTTTTAGAGAACTACCAAAGAGATTTGGTGGAAATTTTCACGATATATTGTCACGAGTGAGTGCAAGTTCGGTAGAAGTTGACGTATCTTTTTCTTATTTAAGGCGCGAGAAGTTACGAGCGTCGTTTTCGCATTGCATCAGTTTAGGTTTTTTGTTCTTTTTTTCTTTTTTTTTTCATTTTCTTTCAAATATTAATGTCATTGAAAATTGGCAAGCTAGGTTCTTAGCGAAATATCACTGCGCTAGAATTTTTTTAAATAATTTCATTGGTCGAGAGGGAGGGTAATAATTACAAGTAGCCCCCAGCCCGGTTTTGTCTTTGCTACAGAGATATTTCAAATTTCTTGGTTCTGTGATATTTCAACTTGTACCCCGTCCCCCAAAACGATAATCGTTCCCTCGCCCCTGCCAACTAGCCAACTGATAGGTTAAATTGTAGGTGTGGAAGTTTGAAATTTATTGTGAGCGTGGTTTAATACTGATTTCGTTTTTATAAATGTGTACTTTATTCATTAGAGGCATTCTCTTACGTTTCAGATCCCGTGATCGAGATCGCCGAAATCCCGATCGATCGAGAGAACGAGATCGAGAAAGAGAACACAGAGATCGCGATCGAGAACGCGATAAAGATAGGGATAAAGATAGGGAACGAGACAGAGATCGAGAACGTGAACGCGAACGCGAACGCGAACGAGATCGGGACCACGATCGTGATCGTGATCGTGATCGTATACGTGACCGCGACCGTGACCATGACCGTGTAGAAGTGGACAGGGATCGTGACCGAAATAGAGATCGAGATCGTGACCGTGATCGTGACCGTGACCGTGATCGTGATCGTGATCGTGATCGTGATCGTGATCACGAACGTTCGCCGCGGGACAGAGACGAGCGCCAAGATAAAAACCTGATTCGTGAAAAAGAAGAAGAAGAAGAGCTCAAGGAGCAGCGCAAACGAGAACGAGCTGCTCGAGAACGTGAAGCCAGCTATCAGGTAATATTCATTTACCACGACTCCTCTATTTGTGGGTCAATTCGTTGAGCCGCGTTTACATCAAACGAACAACCGGAACATCGAATGTTTTTTCTTAGTCTATCGTAAACGGCCATCAGACAAACTAATGAAAAAGATCAAAATTCGCTAACTGAACAATCAGCAACGAACATTCTGTAACCTTCGAACCAACACCGAATGTTCGTTCGGTATTAACGCACCTTTTCACACAATGGCAGTGGCCCCTCTCGTCCGAAAAATGTACCCTGTGGTCTACGTGTTTGTGTTGTTGCAACAGATATTTATTATTGGAGGGGGCGTAGGAAAAGGGAACATAAATGTAAACGAATAGAGAGGCAACAAATTAGAATTAGGGCCGAATGCAAGACTAGTACTCGAATAATTCTCACATTATTTCCATTATCAACTACATATCACGTATGTAAACGTGTACATATATCTATGTTTTAATTCTATTATTTACTAATGTATAAAAAGGGATATTTGGAGAAGTGTATGTCTTGGGTAATCTCATAATTTATCAGACCAATGTTGAATTTGTGTACATAGATCTTTACGAATGTGGGGACCATGTTCCTCTTATCCCTTGGGCCTTGGCCCCAGTAGACAGACTATGGACTTGGTCCGTCACCAAGTCCACACACTATGGATGTTAAAAATAAAAACGCATGTTTGTAGCACATAGGCTAACAGACGAACTATAAATTTGTTCTCTATTTAGCCTAAATGCTACGAACATAGCCTAGTGTGAATACGTCTACATAAATATACGTAGGTTGGTTAAACGCTGGGCTAAGCAACAAAGACGGGCCTATCTTTCCAGTACTCGCAGACAGTGTGCGTGTGCACCCTAACTTATACCCTCGCAATGCTTATTGTTAGTTGCCAGTTTCAGATGTTGTAAAAGGTTGGCTGCCTTACCAAAATGGTAGACAAAGAAGGAACACGTAAATCCATATTTAATGCCTGTGGGTATCAAGGTTTACCCACAATGAACTTAGGAAGTTTCTAAGCTTGGTTATAGATGAGTAATATTATACTTTGTATAGATGTGCCACTCAATGTTATCATTTATACAAGAATATAATAGGTCAGAAGTGTGCACTGCAGCATTTAGCGCTAGCATCGGTACTATTTTTATTTATTTCAAATTTTCTATTTATTGATATTATTTACTTCAAAATAATATATTAGGTGCCATTTAATACGTTTCTGTCAGACCCAGCATAATAGGAACGGATTCACTAAAAAATGTATTAAATATTGAAAAAAAAACAAATCAAGAAAAAACTGGATATAATTTTTTATATATATTTTGTTTAATTGTTGATTACAAAATGAAACAAACTGGAAATTTAATCTTTTTTTTTTTTTTTCTGAATAAAATCAGTGATTCGAGTTTTTCCATTTTTTAATGTACAATTGAACCAAATATATCTTCTTCTTTTTTCACCAAATTAAACGAAAAATATTTTCAGATGTGGGAACTGCCATACCTTGCTTAATACAAAATACATTCACCAGTTATAGTCGGCTGTGAGATGACTGTGTGATTAAGTTCATCGCTTTTAGCTGGCAAATATGTAGGCCCTAGGTTTGATTCCCAAAACCAACAAAACCCACATCTGGTGACCCTTGATGTGTGCTGGACATGCACACACCCTAGTGGTGCATGATGGAACTCACAACTCTCCTTCCTAACTTGAGTTGCTGATCGATGGCACCCTATATAATGGATATAGAACCTATATAGGTAGTATAAGCCTGTATGTATAGGTATAAGAGGCATTTCTGTCTCCACCTAACCTCTCACGGCCACTAATGTCATTCAACTCGTGTTGAGTCGATCTAGGGAGGGAGTATGTGGGAACTGCCGTACCTTGCTTAATACAAAATACATTCGCCAGTTATAGTCGGTGGTGAGATGGCTGTGCAATTAAGTTCACCACTTTTAGCTGGCAAATATGTAGGCTCCAGGTTCGATTCCCCAAACCAACACCAGATTATCCGGTGAAAAACAGGAAGGGCCCCTTTTGTTCTGTTGACAGAAATTTTTCCCTTGTTGAAACTGATGTGCTAATTTTCTTGGATTACTATAGGTATTATAAGGCTTCATTTTTCCTCATTCTATTGAATTTTTTCATTCCTCAAGTTTGTTTTCACTAGATATGTAGTATACAGAAAAAATGTTTATGAGGTCAGTACCTGTATGCTTTAAATATCAAAAAATAAGCCTACAAGATTTTAAATGTCAGTATTGACCTGTTTCAAATATCAATTATTGTTAGTAAATGAAAATGTATTTTTCCTCAAACAAATATTTACAGCTCTTTTACCCACTAAAATAAGATATCATAATGGAATTGAGAATAAGAAATATTTTCTCACCTGAAATGCGATGTTTCAGGCTCCTGGCTAAGAGATAGAATTGGTTGACCTCCATATCGTGTTTCCTCTTATGGGTTCAAAAATGCGACTACTTCTCTATTTTACAAGTTTCTTTGATAAATACATGTTATATTTACTATAAAAATATTTTGGTTAAAAAAAAGCCTCAAAAATTTAAAATAAAAATGTTTGAATAAATTTTTTTTCATAATGCTCATGAACTGAAATTCAGGGTGGCAAAGAAGGGAATTCTTTTCAAAACCATAATAATCTGCATTATTTTCTAATGAGGAAATTGAAAGAATATAGATGTGACAGCTTTGTCTCACCAACATTAATAGAATGTGATATCATTACAAAACCCTTGAATGGTCATAGATCTTTTGCGCATGTGCCTTAGGTCTTTTTTCATCTGTTTTCAGATCATTGTTCCCTGATCCTGAAAACACTTTACAAAATTTTATACACGTACACATATACTGCCTATGGGATTTAAGTTAATAATAGGTATTTGTTAAAAAACTGGAAGGCGTATTTCTTCCCGGGCTGGAGAAAAATTTAGCTTATGTGTATACTTTGAGTACATACCTTAGTCTAGTTTGAAAGATGGGCGCAGTTGGCCAGTTAGTTTTTGATTGACAGCAATTTGAATTATAAATTTTCAAACCTTGTGACAGCGTGTAATTCTTTACAGATTAAAACAAAATTTTGCTTGTGCGTACTTTGGGTCTATATCTTGGTCAAATTTGATAATGGACCAAATCCGTAGATTAGTTTCCAAATTACATCTTTTTGAAGTTTACATTGTAGTATAAAAATTATTAATCGTATAATCATCGCAACGTGCAACGAACATAATAAAATTTGAAAGGCAACATCTATCTTTCTGACTGGTATGGCATTGGCCTTTTATTTTACTCGGACAAGTATTTAAAGATTTTTTTTCGGCATTTGAAGTAAAGCTTTAAAATTAAATTAAAATTAACAAAAAGTTCTAAGCCTGGTAGGTAATTGGGGCGGACTACCGAGTGAGTGATGAAAATGCACGAGCTCTGCTCCATCTGCTTCATTTGGGGGGCTCAAACGAGCCAGTCCATTTGAATTTTTTGTATGTATTTAGTAAATGAATAACGCAATACACTACATAAATATTTCATTGAAAAAATAGGGTCCCTAAAATATAAGACAAAAAACTTGCAACAGAGAATATCAAACCCGTCACCCATGCAAAGCCTGGTTAATCAGCTAGTCAATCAATAAAATTACAATTCAGCCTACCCAGTATAATGGGGTTTCGAAATTTTTTACTCACCTTCAGATTTCAGAATACATACAAATTTTTAGAATTTTAAAAAAATTGTGCTAAACAGGAAACTTCAGCAAGGAGTAGAAGATAGATTCATCATGGAAAGGGGGAAGTGCCCAAAAACACATATTCTCTAATTTCTTTTCTCAGACCCTTCCCTGTAGTCAAAAAACTAAAACATTACCACTGCCAGAGACCCCTATTTGCTTAGTTAATGAAGAGGATTTGGACCACCTGGACTTTTACGGTCCTCAACCTTGTATGGGCAGCAGGAATAATATGGGCTGATGGTGGTGGCTATGGTCCAAAATACAAATCTGGTGGACCCATTCTTCCAGCCACAAGGGCTTCAAAAAGGGCCAAAGTTTTACCATTCATATTTTATTTATTGCTGCCTACTTCTCAATTCCCAACATTTCGATATTGCAGCAGATATGCGCCAAATAATAATTTATAAAGTTGAAAAAAAAAATTACAATGGCTCGCCATAATAGAATAGTTCGTTAATTGGAAACAAGTAAAAAGTGAACTCGGATGTTAAAAACGAGTTTTCGTGTGGCTTTCTATTGGTTAAATAGGTTGGCTTAATAGGAGGATAACACACGTTGCCTCGCAGATACCTTCAAGTGCTCGTTTGCGTTTGGCTTATTAGCACAAAAATTAATATCGTATATGGTTTTCATCTTATCAGTTTCAAAGTTATATGGTGGCCTTATGCTCTAAAATGTAGGATTAACGTTTCATTTTATTGCTTTTCTCATTTTCATTTTCGTTGGCGGTGGTTGTTGAATACCCGCGAGTGGCAGTGAATTTTTAAACTTGCTGCAATTTGGATGGCCCTTTATCGTATTTTTTTCGTGATAACAGACATCGCAAAAATGTTTTCTCTTTCTTCCTTCTTTTATTTTGAATTTTGGTACTTATGGTTATGGTGATGTTTGTGGTTTATGTGGTCGCGTAGGCGGTGGGATCTTTTGGGCAGATACGGGGAGCGGTCCATGGTACGCCACTTTGGGGGTGAAAATGGGCAACGAGGCTGAAGCAGCGGAAAGGAGGCCCAGCCCCTCGAGTACACCCTGCCGTCGCCAGCATACAAAGTGGCATGCCCTAGCCGAGGCTCCCAAATCGTCTGAAAGATCCTTCCACTGTCACTGTGCTGGCGGTCCCCGAGTGAACGGATACACGAAAGAAATAATTTAAAAAAAATTTAATATTCGATATTGAATTTTAATTTGCGAAATAAATACGTCGATGGTGGCGGGCTGCTCTGAATTGCTTGCGGACTTGACGGGTGCAAATGGAGAGAAATTGGAAAGAAGGAAGGTTCATAATGGTGAGCGTACGTCTACGAGCCAATGACAGGGTGTAATATGGGCGTGTCTGTCTGCGAGGCGATGTCGATTTTCTTAATATGCGGTTGAATAAACCGTGTGTAGCAAATTCGGTGATGCTGGACACGAGGATTTTTTGAGGAAATGTTTGTAAATCTGCTTTTATCTTGTTAATCGATTGATAAATGCACAATTTTCTGTGAAAATTGTTCGTTACCGAAGGTTAAATTTTTAGTAATTTAGGCGTACAAATTTGTGCGGAGTTTTATTTTTTACTCTATCAATCACAACCAAAATAAAGATTTAAAAAAAAGTGATCCGACCTCCCTGACCAAATTACCGCCATACTCGAATAGTATAATATACTGACGCACTGAGAGCTCGATGATGGAGGTTAATTATACCGACGGTCTGATAGGGAAATTGAACACTCCGATTATAAAAGATGACTGACAAATCCTAACCAACTTTCGTACTATCGAATATTCTAGTGCAATTACCCGACAGACGTAAAGAGAAATTGTATATGTGAAATAAAAGTGATACGCTCTATCCGTAATATAAAAATTGGTGCTCTCGTAGTGAACGTGCCATTAATGACGTGACATGAACCGAACCAGCCACCAACCGTGTGTCACAACGTATTACTCGAGTATGATAATAATTTGGTACGCTATATGTGTAATCATTTAGTATTTACATAGTAATTAAGTGTAACTGTCATTTTGTGCGCTATTTATTTAGCCTTTGGAAAGCAACCAGAAAACTTGTTTTTAACCTTTTAGTTCGCTTTTCATTTGTTTTCAGTTATCAAACCTATTCTATTTCAGCTGCGTAAAGTAATTTTTTTTTTTTTTTTTTTTTCAAACTTTTTTTATTTATTTATTGTAAATTCCAGTCAGCCGGTATCGACGCGTTGTATCATATTTTGGTTCCTTCAGTTGGACACCTCTATGTAAAATGAAGGCAACTGGCTAGTCGCTTTGTATTGTGGGTACTGGACTGCTTGGACGAACTATACCTACGGAGTATTAAACGTAATAGAGGACGCGGGTTAAAGGAAAAGTGACGCCACTTTTGAAACAAAATATGCCCATTCCAAAGGAAGCGTACGATTTTCAATCTCATTTAAATCTACAAAATTCGTGTTTGTTTTGGTTTTTGAATTGATAATATATTATTTTATTCGTTCATTTAATTCAAGTATTTGAAAGAAAAAAATTCTCGTTATTGTCAGTGGGCGCGAATAGGGGAAAGAAAGGAGTGGGGATGAAAGTTTGAAAAGCGGTGCCGTTTCTCGTGGCAGCGCGTCCTTCCGTTATATTCAATACTCGGGTGACTACATATTCGTAACCTACCGTTTGTTCGTACATTGCCTAATGAAATTGCAAAATATCTCAAATAGAACAGTTTAAGAAGAAAGAAACGATGAATCACAAATCCAAGTTACATTTTTAGAAGAGATATAAACCGGGTCGCCGGCAAATTCTTCACTTTTCAAATTATTTTATTTTTCACAATTCTGACCCGGAAAATGAAGAATCCCCTTCTTTAAAGTACGAGTTGGTACTTTCCTTTGTTTCAGTATCGAGTAGCCTACCGTTTGAAAGCGCTGAAAGTTGTCATAATTTTTTATCGGTGCGTTTCACCCCGGCAGCGTAGCCGTCAGTCAGTCACCTAGGTCCCAAATAATGTTGAAAAATACGTCGAATGCGGTTTTATGTTGTATTGTTTTCGTGTAATTTCAGGAACGATTAAAAACGTGGGAAACGAGAGAAAAATATAAAGCCAAAGACGCGGCAAAGGAAAAAGAGAAACGACGCTTAAAAGAAGAAGAGAAACAGAAAGAAGCTAAACGCTTGAAAGAATTTTTAGAAGACTATGACGACGAACGAGACGATTCGAAATATTACAAGTAAGTACCTGGTTCACCGAGCTTTGCTCGGATATGGAAATTAGAAAAAAATTCATTAGTTAAATTCAAGTTGGGGAATTTCAGAAATATATTTTTATAACGTATCTCGAGAATAAAATTAAGATTGGAATATCGAATTCGTCGCTTCATTGGTCATAAATCATTATAATCTAACGCAGCCTAGGCCTTGCAAAATTCGCTAATAAAATCTTACCTATCCGATACTTTTGGCCGCGTGAATTTTTCATCGTTCGTTTTATCGCTTCTGCGCTGCTGGATGGATTGAGAGATGCTCGTATTACTGTTCAACGAATTTTTGCAAACTTGGTACCTATCTAGATCGTTTTTGTTTGTACCCAAAAACCGCTTTGCTGTAAATTTCAGTAACATTGTTGGTCTAGTCCTTCAGAGCGCGATTACATGCATACGTACATACATACAATTGTTGCTCGTATTATAGCATAGGATTTTTTCAGACGCGTAATGCAACTTTCGCCCATCCTAATTTTTACCGATTTTTTCTCATTTCACTATTCCTCGTTGTTACGTTTTAAAGAGTTTATCGTTTTTTTTATTTGTATATTTTCGTATTGCTGACTAACTCTTTTCAACCATCTTTCACTCTTTGGGGTCTATTCTGACTCGTTCCCGACCGTTTTCCCGGATACCATTTCGGGAATGGTCATTTTTCCAACCTGTTACTTATCTGCAAGAGTATTTGCCCGAATTGATGTTCCCAAGTGACTATTTACCCGACATACTTTTTTCCTTAAAAACTATGTGGCCGCTAAATTATTTTCTCTAAAATCTATTTTTGCGAAGACTGATTTTCAAGTTTCACCTTTAAGCAGTGATGTGTTCGTGAAATTTTTTGAGAGTATACTCATCTTCTGGTTGGCCCTGCTACCATTAACCGAGACAAATAAATTTTCATATTTTATTGACGTGTCATTAAAATTTCACATTTAAGTACAAAATCCGGAAAAAAATTTTTTTCTTCTTATTTTAAAAGTTTTTCTACCCCAATTCTTGTTTTTTTTTTTTTTCACAATAAGGGTCCTCTGGACTCCTGATTTAGTGTTTGGTTCTCTCATATTGCACTTAGAATGAAGTCATTCATTCCATTTGCCAATACGAAAGGCTGGCTTCAAATTAATGGTGAAGAAAAATATGCGTTGTTTATCAATAAGCGGACAGTTTTAACCAAATGAGAATAAGGAAGAGTGTGACTTGCGAATGCTTTTTATTGTAATATTTTGAGAGTATACTGTGTATACCACGTATACCTTACGAGCACATCACTGATTCTCAGTGTACATTACATATTTATCAGTAGGCCTACCTATGTGTATGTATTATTTACCTATCTGTGGTATTTGTTCCGCAAAGAATTGATCACAAATTGTTGTATATGTCAGGAACAAAAACTAAATTTGCTCAGTGAGCGAAAAAAATTCTCAGAACGCATTCTGTCGTTTAAAAATTCCCAGAATGCAAAAATTTGTGTTCCGGCTGTTTTTAAATACTCAGAACTCAGGCTAGTTGTGGTATTCTATGAAAAGGAATAGAATGCATTGTGGAAGTTTGTCAATTCCACAACGCATTTTGTATGTTATTCCATGTTCACAATCACAATACAAAAATTTAAGCTTCAAACGTACGAAGACGCTTTGACGACGCATGTTCTTGTAATCCGCTGATAAAAATGAAATGCTATTCCGTTAACACTCACGTTGTTCGAGTCATAACGCCTTATTTTTTCGTCAAATAGCATCACATTTTTATCAGCAGTTCTAAAATCTTGCATTTTAAAAGCTCCTCTCTATGCTTTAGGTGTTGTTTTTTTATTGTGAATAGAGCTTTACTTTTATCATGGTGATAAAAGCAACGTACCGAATACGCTTTGTAACTGAGAAACTTCCACAACCTGTTTTGAACATTTTTTTTTTTCACTCATCGAGCACATTTGTTTTTGCTCCTCACGTATACATGAATATGGTTATCATAGATTGCATTTATGTGCAATGTCAAGTCCAGATATTGTTAAATGGGGTGAGACTGAACAATTCCGCGCATATTCTAGCGGATAACTTTTTGACCGGGTAAGATAACAATTTTTCGAAAAGATTTACGTGGAATTTATTTGCTCTGACGTTTGGTTTTTTGAAATTTTTTCCAACTTCCGCAGAACCCTTAATACAGGTGACAGAAAATAAGACGTTCGATTTTACCCTGTCTGTATTAAAAAATCCAATTAAGATACTAACAAACAAGTTTAGAGCATGTGAAAAGCATGCTAAAAATAAAAGTGATTAAAAGTTGGACAGCCCGCGTATTTCCCAACAGCAAATTTCAAGGCCTTGAAAGATGAGATAATATGGCAACTGGGCTGAAAAATCAAAAAAAAAAAAAGAAGAACATTATTTAGGGCGTGCTACATTTTTCATCTCGGATGACTTATTAGTCATTTTATTCATTTTTTCGGAAAAATTACCGTTTGAAAAACATGTCATTGGAGAAAATGGCGGAAATATCAGTTCCGGGGGAATAATGACAATTTGACGAAACTAGTTTTGCGGCAAATGACAATTGGGAGCGTGAAATTATTTTCATATTCTATTTTTGTTTTGTACATTAGGGGACGAGAACTTCAACGTAAGTTAGCTGACCGTGAGCTCGAAATCGAGATGGACAATCGAGATCGTCAAAAAGAAAAGGAGGAATTGGAAGAATTGAAGGCGAAAATTTATTCGAGTGATTCTAACAATCCTGAATTCGAATTCGCCAAGGTAACGTGATTTATCAACACTTTTCTCCATTTCATCGTGCAAGTTTTTCACTGCTATGAAATTTTCGTAAGATCGTTATGCAATAAGTGCGAATTAATTAGACGCCATAAAGAATATCACCGTTACGAAACTGCATCAAAAGGTGATTCTCCGCAAGTGTATTATCACCGGAGGAGAATGAAACGAATTTACAGAAAAATTTGGGCAGCGTGTTAGCGCTGATACTCTTTTTGACTTCGCCATTCGAGTTGTTCGGTACGGCTTAGCGGTTTTGGGAGCGTCTGTCTGTATTCGTCTTCGATGAGCGTCTGCGAGATGAAACGATGTGCGAGTCTACAGTTTTTGAACGTTGAAAAAGTAAAGCATATTGAAATTTGTCGCAAATTTTGAACGGGTTGGTGCGACACGTATGTAAGCAAGAGATGCAGTGTTCTCGACGAATGTCTTAACGAGTTCTTGCGATGAAACTGGTTTAAAATTGATATGTCGACTCTCGAAAGCATTTTTTCAATCATTTTGTTGGCGTTTTTTGCCCGTTGCAGTTGCTGAAGGCTCGCGAAGAATTATACAAACCGAAATTATTGATCGACGTTACCGAAGAGCAGCAGCGCAAAGAGAAGCAGCACGAAAAGGAGCGAGAAGCCGAGAAAGAGAAACGACGGGAGCGGGAGCGTGAACGCGAAGAGTGGGAACGCGAGCAGCAGCAAAAACGCGTCGCCGCCGCTGCCGCCGAAGAGGAAGCGGTCGCTGAGTATTTGAAAGGCGAAACGACGCCGTCTTCGCCGCCGCCGCAGCCGCGTAAAGAACCTGTCGGGACCGCGGACGCGATTGAAAATCGAGGCACCGACTTGGAAGACGAGTGTGACGAAGGGGCGCAGAGTGGCGATAAACCGACGTACAATCGATCGCTGTCGTCGTCCCCGGCGCCCATGCCCGTCGGTTCACCCGACAACTATGGAACCCCTCCGATGCCCGTACCCCCTCCGCCGCAGCCCCTTTCGCAGTCCGACGATAAACTCGGTAAATCACCTTTAATTATATTGCGTGCTTTTCAAACGGGGAACGAAAAAGAAACTGACGATAATCGTCGAACAAATTTCCTAGTCAATTTTCGGTATATCTTTTTTGAAGACAATAATTACGTAACGTTTTCAGTCGACGGCTGCCGAACGGTATTCCGCCGAGACGATTTCACAGCGTCGTCAAGCAACAGCCGTGTCTCTCGAAAAAACTAACCCTTTGTCGTGCTTCGTAACAAATTGTAGGGCTTCTTCATCGTGCGATTTGCACAAATTTATCATTCAAACTCCCAGTGAAGTAATGCCATCGTGGCGATTCAACTGTGAAACGACGAGAAATGGTCTGGCCCCCTTTTACCGCCCGAGAATTTAGAATTGTAAGCTATCTTAAGTGATACATTCGCAGGAATTTCTTTCGAATTGTTGTTGGCGCTTCCACACGCACTCACCCACCTCGTCCATGCCAAAAAATAAAAAATCCATGTCATCTATATCCGCACTTCTTTCTATCTGTATTTGTGCTTAACCTATAAAAGTGTTGGGTATGTTTGTGTAAAAAGAGTAATCTTGTAAACTACCGAAAGGATCTGAATTATTCTTTCACAACTAGCAAGCTCACTTCTTATCCGTGAAAATGGGCCGCAGTTTATTATGATCAGTCCATAATATCCTGAGCAGTAGAACAAAGTGTGCATATTGCGTATCAACAAAAATACATCCTGAATTTAATCGACGTATGTTGGGGAATTTACAAAGGATAGAGAACAAAAAAGAAACGTAAAAAAATTTCCATCTCTGCCTCTTCTTTCACCGCTCTCCGTCCTTTTCTCTCCTCATAATGTCGCGGTGTTCACCTTTGCTATGTATTTCTTTTCAAGTTACGGTAATAATGAAATTGTGGCAACGGGTGATCGAGACGAACGAATGTGCAAGCACATTCGTCAATCACCTAGCTAGTTGACGTATAGTCCACGAACTTACTTTTTGCGCTCACCGCTTTACACTTTGTCTGTATTGCCAATTTTGACGCTGATGCAAGGCTCACACATATTCATCTATGAAGACCACTCACTGCCTTCCATTGTTGTGGTTGTGTGCTGTATTCATCTACACACACCCACAGAAATTTATGGCCGCACTGTGGTTATTCAAGTTACCGACTTCAAATTGATCGTCCATTTTCACATGGAAGCTGTCATTGTGACCTAGAAGGTTCAGAAAAAAGGGGTGGTACAAAAAAACTACCCATACTTTCGGCGATATCTACAGTTCTAAACCATGATTTTTTGAAGTACCGTGTTCAAATTTAATGTCCATTTTTAGATAGAAGCTGTCCTTTCCAAAATGACTTAAAAAAAAAAAAAAAAAAAAAAAAAAAGTTGAAAATATTATTTGTATTTTTGAGTGATACATCGTCACTACGATTGTTTTAAGTGCCAAGCTCGTATTTAATATCCGTTTCCATATTAAAATTGTCATAATCGTTATCCCTATCACGTCGACTTATTTTTGATCGGAACCTCGTATCTCGAACTTCTTATTCGTGTAGCACGGCAGGAGGGAACTGCGTTTTCACCTCATCGCTTCGTACATTCCTGGGGCGTTTACTTTGTGCAGAGAAAAAACTATAGCCGTATGTCGTGAAGTATTCGTAATGCTCGGTACTGTGTTGTAGATGATTTGGTTGATACGATCGATAGAGATAAAAAGAAAAAACGAAAACTTGACGTTAAAGACGTATTTAACAACGACGACGACGACTCGTTGCAGCCAAAACAAAAACGGAAGCTGGTTCCTATTGGTACTAAATTCGATACTTATTCGTTAGAACCGTGTCAAAAATCTTACAACGATCAAATTAATATTCTTGTTTTTGCAGACTATAACGATGACCGAAAGCTGAAAGAAAGCAAGAGTGAAACACCCAAGTCGCAGGAAGAAAAACGCAAACATATTAAAACATTAATTGATAAAATACCTACCGATAAATCGTCGCTTTTTAAATACGCTTTAGACTGGTCTTCCGTGGATAATGTGCGTCTCAGTCTGTTGCAAGAATTCGTATTGTAGCTCGTAATATTCGTAATTTTTAATTTTAATTTTCAGAATCTAATGGAAAAACGAATACGACCCTGGATCAATAAAAAAATCATCGAATATATCGGTGAACCAGAGCCAACATTAGTCGATTTTATTTGTTCCAAAGTTTTAGCCGGCAGCGAGCCCCAAAGCATATTGGACGACGTTCAAATGGTAGGTAATATCGTTTTAAGATGGAGATGCGGGCCCGTAGCCCGGCCATCTTTCTCGAAATGGAAAGCTTGGTTTCTTTTTTTTTTTCTTTTTTTGTGAGGGGGGAAAGAAATTTGTCAGACTTGCGAATTTTTAAAATTTTAATTGAAGACGACGTGAGTTTTCTGTATATTTTTCAAAACTTTTTACTTGAAAACCAGAAAAAAATACAATTTTTGATACTTCGATGTTTAGCCCGGGGGGTAGCGGCGGCAAGTGAACGAAAAAAAGAGTGCAATTCCTGTTCTCTTCGTCAACAGGCATCGTGGAGTGTATTTTTTTCCCCCATAGTTCGAGAAATAATTTGAGTTACTTGAAATTAGCGTAGAAAAATGTTGATTGGACTTGTAAGTTGAATAGCTTAATTATGCGAAGGTAAGACCTGAATTTACTGAAAGACGGCGTTATCCTCCTTGCCTAATTTTTAGAAAAATTAATTGCATTATTGTTTTTTATTTTTCGAGGCGTTGCATTTGAATTTAGAAAATACAACTATTGCATTCGGTGCAGTGGCGGGACCTGTGCAAAAGCGTCAATCCCGAGCCGTAGACCACAAATATAATTATAGGTCACTCAAATTCTTCTGTACACAATATATACTGTTATATACGTATATATTTCGATTTTTTGCTCATTTTGGTTCTTTTGGGAGTCTGTGGAGTCTCCGTTGCGTGACAAATGGCAATGAAACTTGGGTTAGTGTTATGAGTTTTCATGGGCTGCACATTCGTGTCGAAATTTTTGAAATTCATCCGCTAGTTACGGAGGGAGGGTTTCTCAAAGTGTTGCAAGCCCACCACATTATCATCAAGATAACTCCCGTCAGTTGAAAGATTTATGTTGAAATTTTTATAGCAGTTGGAAACTTTAGGGACTGGTTTGGTATTGAATTTAAGCGAAATCGGTCCTCTGGTTTCCGAATGGCAGCCATTAAAAATTTGACACTGGGAAAATACACCACTTGTCGAGGTTGATGCATGGCAGAGATATTTTCTCACTATAATGTATCGTAGAACTTGATTTTCGAAATACTGATCTTAAATTTTCCATTATTTTTTCATCTGCGATTGCATACCTAAAATTTTCAAAAATTTTTCTGTTCTCCAACCTCACCAGTGGGTGATTTGAAATTCGTAAAATGTTGAAAGAAGTTCCAAATATCTCTGCCGCGCATCAATCGCGGCAAGGTGTATTTTCCTGAAGTGTTAAATTTTGTAATAATTGCCATTTGAAAATCAGTTGACCAATTTTGCAAATTCAGTACCAAACCAGTTCCTAATAGTCTTCAACTGTCATAAAAATTTTAACCCAAAATCTTTTAATTTACGGGAGTTATCGTGATCATAATGTGGTGGGTTTGCAACACTGAGAACCCTTTCCACCGGCATTAGCTGGTGAATTTTAAAAATTTAACACGAATGTGTAGCCCATGAAAGCTTCTATTACTACTTCCAAGTTTCATTGCCATCGGTCAAACAGCGGAGGCTCCACAAATTCCCAAAAAGTGCCAAAATGAGCAAAAACTGGAAATACATGCATAAATATATATATATATATATACACACCGGGTGATTCACATTTCGACGCACCATAGGGATTTTCCATTTGGTGCGTCGAAATGTGAATCACTGTGGAAAATACCATTGTCGATTCACATTTCCATGCAACAAAAATGCATTTTTTTAAAATTGAAAAATTCAAATAATCTTCAACAAATTAAATGGTTGAAAAAAATTTTTTAATCATTGTTTTGAGAAAAGTACCAAAGGGATAAGGCTAAAATTTTCACGAAAGGTATTCATTATAAATAGGACCAGATCTGATGGGAGTTTGGTATTTATTGATTCAGCAGTTTCCAAGAAAACTAGAAAACAAAAAAATTCCTGGAAAATTGATTTTCTGCAATAAAACATAGAAAAATTGATATTTTTGTTGATATTGATAACAATCGATCTCTTTTCGTAATTTGTTCTACCTGAAACTAAAAATTAAATACCAATTTATTGATATGTTCATCAGATATTGTTGGGACTACTGCACTATTTATTTCTATGGTATTCATGCCATTGGAGAATTGTTTGAACCCTTAATTCGATAATATTTGTTTGTTTTTTGCTTTTCCAGTCGTTATTTCATACATTAAAGGTTAATTTATTGAAGATTATTCGAATTTTTCAATTTTAAAAAAATGCATTTCTGTTGCATAGAAATGTGAATCACCCGATATATATATATATATATATATATATATTATATACAGAAGAATTTGAGTGACCAATATATTCGTAATCTACGACGCAGGATCGACACTTTTCCACAGATCCCGTCCCCAGGTCTCGCCACTGCACTGAATGCAATAGTTGTATTTTCCAAGGAGAAACTACTCTATCTTATCCCACCCCCTCCCCTTCGAAAGGTTGTGTCGGGATATTACTGTTATTAATTTCCGAGAATGTTTGCTAATCAACCACTGTAGTATCTGAATTAGTTTATGATTTTACAACGTCGACAGATAATGCTGATAACCTATTTTCTTGAAAAGTCAATTATAGGGAACGAATTTTTTTGTTCTTCGAATGCAAGTAGTTGGAATTGTGAAAAATTTTACCCTATACCTTTCAGTAACAGACTCCTCAGTCCTCATCCCTGTGGGCCACACTCTGTAGAGAATAACTTACCTCTATGTAAAGTCATTGATAATCATTCCAAACTTTTAATATTTAAAAAAAAAAGTCAATGTCGTAATACTCTTGACGCGTGATTTTCCCGCAGGTTCTGGATGAGGAAGCAGAAGTATTTGTTGTAAAAATGTGGAGGCTGTTAATTTATGAAGTGGAAGCCAAAAAACTCGGTTTAATGAAATAAATTTTTTTCTAAATTAATATTCTAAAATTTTTGCGTAAGTCTCTTATTTAATTTTCTTCATTTTGTAATTGTTTGTATTGTATTTGATTTTGTATTATTTTTTTCTTTCTTCGTAATCGAAAACGTTTCTTTCAATTTTTTTTTTTTTTTTTCTGCGTTTACAATTAAGACTTTTCAATTTATTCGTGTAGTAGAACTGTGATTTCGACAGTAGAAAAATGTATATTTCGCTACGTAAGGTAACATAATTCGTAAGATACGTTTATATTCCCTCTCTTTCCGTCTCTCTGTCACCCCTACGCCCTTAAAATTCCATCCACCCTTCTCACTCGGTTCGCTGTTTATATTTGCTCTCGTCAGTTTTCTTTTTGAAAGCAAGTCGGTAATTCTCACCTTATTAAAATATTTTATAATTTCCTTGTTACATGCGTTTTTCAGGCATTTTGTCGTTTCAAACTCCGTGGGTATTTAATTTTGGTATTTATTTTGTCGAGTGCCCGTTTCGTCTTCGATCTTTTTCTTCCTGTTGTTACGAACTTACGAACCGAAATGGGAATACAGATTATTAAGCGAGAAAAATTTGGAATCAGCACAACTTGAACAAAGAACAAGATTATTATTATTATTATTATTATTATTATTATTATTAATATTAATAATCACAGCCAACAAAAATGAGGGCGGGAAATGTTTCTCAACCAAATAGAATGCGAGCAAATGTGATGAAAATGCTTCAAAAATACACGAAGAATGTCAAATACGCGCCGTCTTCTCGGCATTGTTTTCTATGACAAGGTATCCGGTCACGAACGCAGTTTGTCCGTACTTGTTGCAAATTATGGCGTAGAAAAGATTGTTCAATAAACCTACGAATGCGTTCGCACATCACCAAAAGCATGTAGAAATCTGGACGGACGAAGCCGCACATTTTGATCGCTTACCAGCTATGATGTACAATCCCCCGGCGCAGCTAAATATTCTCAACACTAATTGTAAAAACGTGTACTCATCTTCGCGGATTATTATCTGTAGGGGATTCATATCGTACTTGAAAAATATGCCAGTCATCTCGTGAGAATCTACAACACGATCCAAGGATGAATTTCGCGTACTTTGTAGTCTGGGCGGACTAAAGGCCGAATGCAAGAACGATACTCGAGTAACTCTACACTTTCTCCATCGTCCGCGTTGTTATATTCGAGCATAAACGTAATTGCATACGTGTAACTTCGTTAGGATCGGTAATTCCTTCGGTCACCGTCGAATGTTGACACTCGAGTATCGTTCTCGCAGACAGGCCTATAATAATATAAAGCTCTAAGAATCACCCTACTTACCGCCACTTGGGTCCGAAAACTTGGACAATTCTTTCACCGAATATTGATACGTGTTTATTGTTACTTTCGAAGTATCCACGTTTGTGGATACGACTTGGATAAAATATTTATAAATCTGACTACCTGTCGGAAACGATGATGTCCGATAATAAACGCTGATCGACTGAAACCATAGACGTGTACTAATCCTCCAACGCGGCGCGTGCATTAAAGGTGGGCCCAAAATGGTTGCTTACTAGCGCCTGACGCTACTGGCATATTGCAGTTGTTACGAGAAATACACGCGGTTATACGGACTTGAATTTGTTTTTGCAATTTATTCGATTAACCATCCATCGTACGGAGAATTTTATGAATGCTGAAAATATTGCCCACCAAATTTTTTCCCCGCCGCAATTTTACAGCGAATAAATTGCGAAAAATTAATCAACAACCGCGTAACTGCGCGTATTTTTTGCAAAAAAATGCCAATGGCTTCAGGCGCAAACGAACAACGCACCGGCACCGGGACGCGTTGTTTTCGAAGTTGGCCGTTTAGGTATTTTAGTACACACGTCTACGATAGAAACTTTCAGCACGTCGTAAATAATTACGCACTATTGGTGGCGATTTTCAAAGTACTATCCAGAGGATGCAGTATGCCAGGTCCTAAATCACCGAAATAGAATTTATCAATCCTGTGGGAAAAATTGGCATCGGTGAACGGGAACAACTGTTGCAAATGAATATGTCCGCCAGGGACAGTTAGCGATTTTCCCAACGTAACGTGGAAATTACCCGCAACTTTATTCAACTCCAACTGACCGGTGATGCGACACGCATCGTGAGGATGTTTGGGCGAAGTCGATCTGAGCACAACAAGACAAACCTCGTAAGGGTGGTAACCAAAGGTTGATACGCACTCCCTACGAATCGTACCTTTCCGGCATTTCGTTGAAGTAATTCGTGTAACCGGCGTGCCACAGTATGTCTCGCAGAGCGTGATATTTCTCCTTGAGGTGCGTATTGAGACGCTGTATTTCATCGAAATATTGTTGTTGATTCGCACCGAGTTCAAACCACGTATTTTCCAAGCGAAATTTTCCAAATTTCAACGACTCCTGATTGGTAACGTCCACAATATCGGCACCGACATCTGATCGACGAGAAACGTTCGTAAACCCACCGTATCGCGGAATATGATCAACGTAAAGTAATATTACCTCCGCACTGCATCGCCACGGTCATGTCGATGGTCAGTTTGAGTTTATCGTTGAAGTGGATATCGGGGACAAACTTATTGTGAATGCGGCTGTGTCTGAAGTACAGTATCTCGCTTGCGATTAAAATCAACATCAGCATACTCGTAAAGACGGTAACTATAGAACAACAGACATTAATTGTCGATAGGGGATACGAGGACGCGCGGGCGAAGTATAACTAAATTCTCGCAATACCTAATCCGCCAATACCGGTGTAGTGTCGATAATCGGTGGGCATTTTAGGAAATGAGTCTAGTTGACGAACCACATCAGTTACGATTTTATGCCGTTTGCGAAGTCGAATGCCCTTGTTTTCCTCCATAATGAATAAATATCATATTCGACATACGGTAAATAGATCGAATGATTTTCAGTTTCGACGCGATAGAGGAATAGAAAATACGCGAGCGAAATGAGCCCCGTTCACAATCACAAAAAGTACCTGGTTCTCACCGAGCGTTGCTCGCGTGTGGCAAATAGAAAAGAAATTTATTAACTTAAGCGAAGCTGGAGAATTTCAAATTTATTATTTAATATTGAATTTATAATATATTGGAGGAAAACGACGAAACAGAGTAAATTAACGTAATCACTAATAGGCATAACGGCGTAACGGCATAACGCGTACGCTCGCCGTACACGGTGATGTGAGGCGTGCGGCGTGCGGCGTGCGGCGTGCGTAGTGTGTACCAGTGAGGGGTGGGGTAGTTCGCTGTTCGTTCACGAGTTAGTTCTTTTGAACGAATCCTAGAAGTGAACTAATCGATCATTTAGTTCGCTTCCAAATGAACTACTTAGTTCATTAGTTCTTTCTTTTTTGATAGTTCTCAGTTCTGATCAGTATACTCTACTCAGTCCGTTGATCGAACTGAAGTTGAAGTAACTAGCAGTGGATGAGTGAGTCAAACAATTAACCAATAGTTCTGGCATGAATTTATAAATACGAGCCGATCATAATATCATATATTAAATCAGTTGATTTAAATGATATGAGCCAATCATGAATCAGCTGATTGAAGTGATCAAATTGAAAAATTTACTGAACTACTGAACTAATTGAATTAGTTCAGTGAACTAGTTCACTTTGGTGAAGTAGACTCAATGAACTAAATCCACAAAATGAACTAAAATTCCCAAATCTAGTGTGTACAAGGTGGTGATGTTAAAAATTTTGATATGTACCGATACGTATCGGTACACACAACAGACTGTATCGAAGTATCGATACATTGCTCGATACTCGCGATATGTATCGATATATTTTATACATTCGAAATAAAAAACATAAATAAATAAATAAATAAAATACAAAAAAGTGCGCCAGGCCAACAGCAGACAGAACAAATTATGAAAGTATATTCTTCTTAATATTTAATAATTATAGGGGTTGATGACTTGATAAGCGGAACAAGGAAGAGAGATATAAAAAAAAAATTATAGATTTTTGATACGATACTGTATCGATACTTATCGATACATGTGGTCAAAATATCGATATGTATCCATACTCAAATATGCTTCGATATAACATCGCTAGCACAAGGATTAAAAAAATGAACACGAGACAACAGTTGCAGAAATATATTGTTCAAAGACTAAAACATATTCTCAGAATAAAATATATTACAGCGAAGTGCAGTGCTGGCGTTGATCCCAACTAGAGATAAGCGATCAATTGTGAGAGTAGTGGATTGTGGGATATTGTGAGAAAATTGGAACAGCCAACGGATCGAACTACACGAAAATACGACGATGAAACCTAAACTAACGAAGACACTGAGCAAAGACTAGATACACACATTACGAACACATAAATAAGAAACTAAATATTCACTATTTCACGAATTTTATTCCACATAATAACAGCGGACATGTTAAATCACCGGCAGTTGATGAGCGACGAGAAGGCATACAAAACATATAATCACAGTTGAGTTACAAACACAAAAATCACTTCCTTTCTCAGTACAATATGACTGGAAGGTTGTGTTCAAATATTCTGTGCCGCAATCACATCGGAGTCTTTTTATTTGAGACCATTTCATGATATTCCCTGAATTTAGAAAAAGCTTCCGTCTTACTCGTCAACAGATATACACAACAAAAGTTGGAATAATCATCTATGAATGTCATAAAATATTTTGCTCCTTTATATGCAGGAGGATTTATAGGACCACAGAGATCGGTATATACCAATTCCAGAGGCTTACTAGTTTTTCGTTCATGCCTCAAGAACGGTTTCCGGCTCTGTTTCCCCATCACACAGGGCTCACACAACAATCTACGGTTGGAGTCAACGTTCGGTATTAAACCTCTGTTTGACAACAACTTAACATCGTTCACATTCAGATGAGCAAGTCGTCTATGCCACACAGTCAGTGGGCTCGACTCATCCTCCAACGTCAGATTACACGATTGACTAGACATTTAAAAAAAATCAATCTTGTAAAGATCTGAATTCACGCTAACACCAGTGGTCACTATTTTTCCACTGGAGCGTTGGATGACATCGACAGATTCCTCTTTAAACAAGGTATCGAAGCCTGACTTGCTCATTCGTTTTACTGAAAGCAGATTCTGCGGCAGCTCCCGAGCATACCTAACATTTTTCAATTCAATTATTATTCCATTCAACAATTTTAATTTCACTGTACCTACAGACGTGACAGAAAGCGAAACTCCCTTTTTCGCAACACAGATACTATGAGGTTTAATCAAGTCTATGTAGTCACTGAACAAACTTATATCGTTAATTATGTGAATTGTGCATCCACTGTCTACTACAAATGTGGTTCGAGGTATCAAATTCGTATCTTCCTTTGCATTACAGGAATCATCAATTTTATTATTACTATTATTATTTACTGTGAAACTATAACCCACATCTGAGCAATCGTCATTATTATTAAAATTTTTGTTGCACATCTGTGCAGAGCTCCTATTATTATTATTATTATTATTATTGGTAACATGGTCATTAGAACGATTTCCATTATTACTATTACTACTACAATTATCGTTATTATTATTTCTATTTTTAACATAGCAATTTTTTGCTATATGTCCGATCTTATTACAATAGTGACATTTAATATTCGAATGTCCATTGTCATTACCAGAACTACGACCATTTCCATTAAAATTATTATTATTATTGTTGCTTTGTGAGTTAGAATTGTGATTATTATTATAGTTACGAGCTTCATTATTGGAAGATGAATTATAAAAATTATTATTATTGTGATTATTACTTCTACCTCGATTGAAACCACGATGATTATTTCGATTTTGGGACCTACCCTTGATTAAAGCGATTACTATTACTATTATTATTACCAGAATTTCGTCCGATACTGTTATGATTCCCGAAAAACACGTTCTCCTCACCAGTGACAACCACTGATGAAGGTTTTTGAGATGCAGAATTCAGAGAGTTACCTCTCACTGTCGATTTACTATCAGAAGATAGTTCATGCTGGAAGTTGTTTAGCTTCATAAACACACCATCCCAGGTGACGACTTCTGCATCCTCTATCACCACTTTGATCAGACAAAACTCTGCAGGCAGCGATTGTAGCAATACCAATATAAACTGTTTTATGGTTGTCAGGTCTCCCAATTCAGTTAATCGTCTACAACGAGCACGAAAATCAAGCAGATACTTCTGCAAATCAGAATCAGAAACATACCATTTTGTGTACAATTCACCTCGTAAATCCATCAGTGTCTGGTCGTTGCCATTGTCAATCAGGTTTGTCAGCACGTTGAACATCTCCTTCACGGTGGTGTAAGTCTGAAGCATCTCCAAGTATTCATCGGTCACGTTGTTTGCGATCAGGAACATAGCTTTGGCGTTCTCCTTGGACCAGGCATCTCCCCTATTAGGAACAGTAGGCAAAGAATCGACAATTATATTACTTAACGACTCCTTTGCCAACAGCAGCTCCATCCTAAACTTCCACGTTCGGCCATTCTGCCCATTGAACGGCTCAATCGTATTCTGCTTTCTCACGTCCATCTCGATAACAGGTAACGACGATCAGTTGCACCGCAAATCAGCAATTTCAGCAACTATCAGATACGTCGACCAACGATTCAACTCGAACGAGATCACAGGAACATCGAGAAACGAACATATCAAACAATGAAAAATAAATTAGAAGGTATGGTACTACTTGGGAGTGACAATCAGGATTTGACAGCACCACTTTGAAGACTCAGAACAATGGCAACCACGTTGACATCCAGGTAACTGGGCCCATAACCTGTGAGAAAATTGGAACAGCCAACGGATCAAACTACACAAAAATACGACGATGAAACCTAAACTAACGAAGACACTGAGCAAAGACTAGATACACGCATTACGAACACATAAATAAGAATCTAAATATTCACTATTTCACGAATTTTATTCCACATAATAACAGCGGACATGTTAAATCACCGACGGTTGATGAACAACGAGAAGGCATACAAAACATATAATCACAGTTGAGTTACAAACACAAAAATCACTGATTACAAATAATAACAAAACAGTGTTGCCACAACATGTGATGTGCGAGAATAATAAGTCGACGTATAATATAATTTGCTATTATTCTCACAGATATATATATAATTATTTTATTGATGATGATGATGACGAATGAGTGAGGTGGAATTTCCATTACAACACCCCTCTGAAATTTTAAAAAAACGAGTGATTCATCGTCAAATGCTGAAAGTAAACGAAAATTATTTATTACAAAAAAATAATAGCTGCGTTGCTTCTTCAATATAGAAAAATAAATAATTAAATAAATACATATGTGTATATGTGATAATTCACGCTATAAAAGAATAAAATACAATTAACATATCTTAACATCCAATAAAAAAAAATAAAACAAAAAAAGGAATAAAATGGTAACATATGATACATGAAAATATTTTGTATGGTATATTGTATATGGTGTGATATCCGAAAACAAACGTACATCCCTAGTATAGGGGTTTGATATCACAATTCGAAGTATATCAAAGAGTCTCGAGAAACTGTACAGTCGAGACCACAAGTCAGCTCAAACAGTTAGGCCACCAGCCTACCAGTGAAAGCTTCCATGGTCTACGTGGTATGTCAGGCAATTTTGAGTAAACAGTTTAAATCCCATTAGTACAATTCAAGTTTTTACTACAGCAAAGAGTTACTTATAGTAGAACACAAAAATATCTGGTCATGCAGGTGTTATAAAATTGTGTTGAGGAGAGTTGAGATCTTTTGAAAAAACTGACACAGTGAAAAAGAATGTAAACTCAAATATTTATTTACGACATCGTAACAACGACTGATGAATGGAGAACAATCACTGTTGATCAGAAATGGAAAAATTATAATGTGGCAATCAGTGTCTCCACATGTAAAATACAAAAATGTTACATAATATATTATTTACAGGTTAGGTATAAGTATACATCATTATATTTGTGAGGTAGTGGTGAATTGTATCCCAACATCCCCCTGCAATTCAAAATGGACAAATGAGTATAATGTGTTGTTCACATAATAAAATATTGCAAAACATAAAACAAATAAGCAAAAGCAATCACGATTAACAAAAATATTTTAAAAAATAGAAGCCAAAAAAAAAATAAAGATTAGTAACATTTGATTGACTAATGCGTTGGATGTGTACAATGAGAATCACAAAAGAGTACATATATGGTAAATAAATTTATATTGTGCAATGTATTATTGTCAACATCAGGTATATATTTAAAAATCTGATTTTCTGTCAAATATTTAAATATAATATATAAAATAATTAATATAATGTAGGAACCGTTCGAAGAGATCAATCTCTCATCATTGTTAGATAGACAAAAGTATGTGTATATAAGTATATAAAATAAAATTGTGTGGTTTAGAAGAAATTACTATTGTTGGAATCAATGTAATATGGATATAAGGGATACTAATGTTAATAAGAGAGACAGAGCAGCAACAGGGAACCTATTGATATATGTGATGAGGTGAATTGGTGACAAAAAATTTATGGACCACTCGGTTTACAATAGGCGCTAAAAGACTGACTCTCATCCTCAGTCCAAAACCAAATATCAAAAATTTTGCAGGGTTATGTCGATTAAGACAATTAACCAAAAAGTTGACTTATTCGAGTATTCTCGAAACTAGGTTTTGGTAGGTTTTCCAATCAAGAGCTATAGTTAGAACATCAGCAAGTTAATTAGAAGACCTAATGTCATTGAAGACAATTAGTTTTTGCTGGAAAGCCTCCAGTAGGGCATGACATTTGATTGCGAGAGACCTGGAGGCTTATTCCTGAACTGCGCAAATGACATACGATTGTGTATGTGACTTATGCTATGTATTCTGTAATAGCTTATCATGCATAAATAATCATATCTAGGCGCATCCACCAACACCAATTGCGACAGATATTTGGTGTCTTATTTAGAGTTGGAATCGTTTGTTGCTGAAGTTTGTTGATAAATGCTCATAATTGTTGATGATTAGAGGAATCAAAGTTATAAATGTGATTTTTTGTAATAATTTGAAAACAATTAATTTCAATTAACTATCCCAAATTACTCTCTTCAACTGAAATTCCAATTTTATCGAGGAATTGAATGCAATGAATATTTATTTTAACAATACCATGGTTGAAGATGTGATTGAAGCTGAAGTAGATACAAACTAAGGCCACAGACATACCATGAGCATTTCTATTCACCACAAATCCACTCTTCACTGAATCCTAATTAATTTAACAGTGACAAATCCTGATTAATTTAAGGGCGACGAATCGAAGAGAATTTGTAGATGAATTCTCTTCAATTTGTCGGACAAAATATTGTTAAATTGCCCTCTCTATCACATCAAAAATGTGGCATCTTCCGAATTTTTGTTTGTTTCAGCTATTGTCAAATATGTGTCGAGTATTGGGTGGCTGGGTACCTAACTAGTTTTATCGATTCGTCAGTGTTTGAATTAAATTCATATATGAATTCTCTTTGATTTGTTGCTGAATCTTAATCAATTTAACGGCAACGATGATTAATTTAATGGCGACGAATCGAAGAGAATTTGTATATGAATTCTCATCGTTGAATCCTAATCAATTTAACGGCGACAAATCCTAATTAATTTAACAACAAAGAATTGAAGAGAATTTGTTGATGAATTCTCTTCAATTTTTCGCTGAATCCTGATAATTCAACGGCAACGAATTGAAGAAAATTCATAGATGAGTTGCAGAAATTTCAGCTGTCCACAATAAACTGTGATTTTGTAATTACTTACAATAACTTGATTTTTATAGAATTTTAGAAGAAAATCAAAGGAAAGTAAAATACAGATCTGTGAATATAATCATTAATCAATCCAATCTACTTCAAATCTAGTGAAGTTAATGAAGTTGAGTGAAATGATAACAGAAGTTAAGATTTTACAGAATACCCTTTCTTTGACTCAGATGTAAGCCAAGTGCACCTAAATTGTGCTATGTCGCATTAGCCAAGTAATTAGTTCATAAATAAGCCCCCTGGATCGCTTCTGGCCTCCACTAGATGTAATGTGAGATGCCGATATGTTGTCCTCAAACACTTGCACTGGGTCAGTTACAGAAAGAATGCTTTCCCTTAATCTCCAGACCACGGTTATGTCATCAAGTGCATCATTAAGTGCAATTAATTTGGCTGCAGTTGACAAAGTTGCAACTGTATGCAGTCGATGAACAGCCCAGTTTAGTAAGTCTCCATGTTCTCTTCACTACCAAATTTCAATTTTTAGAATGCTTGTTTAGCATTAATATAAGTGACCTGCGTGTAACTCTTATATCACTCATCTAAGATTTTGAGTATCTGATTGATTGTTTGGAGATCTTTTACCCTTTTTATTAATTTGTTATTTAATCCCTGAGATCAATCCTTTGCCTTTCTTTTGATTACAAAAATATGACATCCGATTAGCAGGATTTGCGTTTGAAGGGTCGAGATTTAGAAAATTGTTTAAGTCAAGGCCAAAAAATAAAAATTCTGTTTCTACATCATGCATAATGGGATATAGTCCCTCAGCAAACAAACTGGATACCATGGTGGTCTCCAGGCATCATAATTTCTACCATCAAATACTTTCTTAGTGTCAAAACGTGACATCTTTATATTTAATTTATTGTGAGGGATTAAAGGATATGGACCCTACCTCAGAACACGAGACTTCTTAATTCTAAGGGTATCACAGTCTCAACCACTGGATTATGCAATTCACAGGCTCAACCACATGATGGGGAATGCAAAGTATTATATTGAACAAGAAAAATAAATAATTAAAACAATATTATAAAATTGTGTTATGTCATATTACTTTCACTGGCGATGAAAATGATCTCTTCGCCATTGTATGTTCAAGTTGATCGTGTTTATCAAATCGAATTCTATCGCCAAAATTCAGTCGATGTCGATCAGCAAATGTAGGCATGAATATTCTAAAACAATTTATTAAATCTATTTATCAAATTCCGATATAAAATTAAATATGCAGTCGTTTATCAGTTATCAATTGGTATCAGAATGGTAAAAACATGAAATGATTTATGGATGTTCAACAATTGAATACAAGATTATGAAGTATCAACATGAAAATTTCTGTTGCTTAAATTGCAGTAGTGTCTCAAATTATACCATTGTTAAATTCAAAAGAGTAAATATAACGAAGGTTACCTCAAACATTAATTCATGATGAACAAGATAAAGTACAAATGAAAGACTTCAAATATCTTTCAGGTTTCGACTTTCCAAATCTTGATCACTGAATATAAACGAAAAATGAAACAAAAATGATGAGATTTTTTTTCCCAAAATAATGAACACCGACAGATGAAATAATGATTAATTAATTATATTTATGACTTATCCTTTGATGTTTTTTTCCACTTTGTTGGCAATCTTCGTTGATATTACAAAATTTCTGGTATTTTTGAACTTAGAACTTCGCTGACTGGACTCAACTTTTACATTTTCCTGCTTCAATAACCACTGGAACACAGCAAATATAATCTCCAACCATTTTTCATTTGATGTACTGGTTTACCAAACCATAAAGTATTCTCAAATCTGATCTGCTTTCTCCAAACTTTCAACTTTGACAGTTTCAATGGCGCCCAGGAATTCAACGTTGTTTTCATTTACTTCGAACTTTTGATTAAACACTTTCAATTTTTCTTCCGACGCATTTTAATTAATCACTTTAACTTTTTCACATTGTTATTAAATTTTCACTTTTGGATTCACTTGGCACTAAGCGTTTCACTTTATGTGAAACAAAAATGAAACCCTTTCGAACTATTATTAAAACAATTAATACATTCTAAAAACTTTTTCTACTGTGTCTTTACCACGAGCTATGCCTACCATGTTGAGGAGAGTTGAGATCTTTTGGAAAAATTGACACAGTGAAAAATATTTATTTACGACATCGTAACAAGGAACTGACAAATAGAGAACAATCTCCGTTGATCAGAGATGGAAATATGTTGGAATGATATCACAGAGAGTATTACGAGAAAGTAAACTAGAAAAAACTAGAACTTATAATGAGAACTCAGACATATATAATACAGGTGCAGAACTTATCGATGTTATATCGATATAACATCAATATGTACAACTAGTTCCAGAACATTCCATGAAGAACTATTCCAGTTTACTCCGCCATGTTATTCGTACACTCTTTGACACTTCTTGTATAACCATTACCAAATATACACGTTTACTCTTCATGTCGTTGTATTATTCCAATATGGTAGCAGAGCAAGGTTGAATAGTGAAATTAAAAAGAGTAATTCGTGTATTAGCCAATTGATAAATCAAGTGTTCAAGTCATTTTACGTAAGTCATTTATAAAGTGTTAGATTTTGATGATAATTAATAACCATCTAAAACTATTCGTATTTATGTGCACATGTGACAAGAAAACTTGCGTCATTTAACTACAAAGTAATCTTGCCACACTTTATCTGCAGAGTACCAGTAAGTAAAAGTGTACATTAAACCATTGAAATTTATTGATGTTAATGATAATAAAATTAAATTGATGTAATCTTGTGATTAATGATAATTAAGGGATCAATTTAGCAAACACGGGAGTGGTAGCTAGAGACTGCCAAGAGACATATAATAAGATGAAAGATCTACCGACATATGATCATGATCCCATTGAACAACCTGGTCCGATCTGGGAAGAGGAACGTGAGTCCATTCAGCTGCAAGCAACCAGCAAGAAGGAGGTTGCTACAGTGCAGCCACAAAAGGATGTTGCGGAAATCAAAACCAGCAATACCCGTTACGATGCAACAAAAAACAGACCAGAAATAAATCCACTAGAAGAAAATTGGGACCTAGACATCAATGTTACGAATATACCAGCCACACAATCGACACAAAAAGGCACGTATCGGATACCAAAAAAGACACAGAATCAGCCATCAAATCAGCCACTTATTTCGACACCAACAACCGCCACTGAACAAGAGAAATCGAGCCAATTAAAGACGATAGAATCGATGCAAGAAAAGAACTACGTGGCACAGACTAAAGGTAACGAAATTTTTGAAGATATACCTACTTAGATATTATTTTGACATTGATAGTCTTCTTGCCTGTAATAGTGTAGAAAAACAAAATCAAGGTAAGAATAACCCCAAAATTGAAAATAATTCCTTGAATAATGACATTAATACCGGTAGTAATCAAATTGAAAGAAATGAGTTGAGTAGAAGTGAAAAGGAACATAGAAGTAAAATAAAAGTAACACCTAAGAAATTAAGTTTAGACATTGATTTTAGAGTTTGGCTTGAATCATTTAACATGTTTGTTAGACGATATAATTTTTCGAAAGTTTTTGATTTGGTTAATCCAAAAATTTTTGACAAAAATGACACGAGAAATTTATGTGATGTGAAAGCTGTTTTACTTGAATGGTTAGACGATGACCATGCTAAATTAATTTTTGGCGAACCATGTCCCATTAAATGTATTAAAAAGATAGTAGATTATCGAGAGCCACAAACAATTATAAGCAATTTAGTTTTAACTGACATTTATACGCTAAAATATTACCCCGAAACTATGGAATTGAATGATTGGATAGAAAAGTTCGAAGACATAGAGAGAAAAATAAGGTTAACGAATAAATCTTGGACTGAGAATAGGAGATTAGGAGCCATGAAACTTCATATGTTAGTAGCTTTTCCAAATTTGTCAGCGAGAATTAGAGAAGATATGACATATGAACAGATAAAAGCCAAAATTATGGAAGAGGACATTTTATTGAGGTGAGTTCTGATCACTTCACACAGAAAAGATAAGGACAAACTTCCATCTTAGAAAAACGATTTATTGACGACGTTAGTACAATGACTGACGAGCGGAGAACATTCTCCGTCGAGCAGTGGCGGGAAGAATATTGTGTGGGCAATCAGTGTCGCCACATGTGAAACAAATAAATGTAATAAACATGTTACATACAGTGTTAGTCAATATGAGGTTATGTGTTCGTGAGGGAGTGAGGGAATCATATCCCAACACCCCCCTGCAATTCAAAACGAACAAACGAACATATAAGTGAAAAATGTGTTACACAGTGTATGTATTAAAAAAATAAACAAGCAATAGCAGAGTCAAAATTGTTAAGTTTAAATATCATATAAAAAAATTTCTATAAAAAATTGTAAAAAGGATTAAATAAGTCGTTGACTAGTATCATGATGAACAATTAAAATGTGTATAAATTTATAAATTAATTGTTTTTTCTTATATATTGTGTAATTATTAACATAAGGTATATATTTGACCTTCTGTTATAGTGTCACGTCTTATAAATATTGAGTGATTTTAAATTATTATATATAAAAATGAAAGGTCGGAGAGATCAATATCTCCTCATTGTCAGCTGTGGAAGAAAACATTATTGTGTATGTCCTTATAATTAATTGTGTAGGGTTTAGATAAATATACTATTATTGGAATCAATTGAATTTGTTAGGGGATGCTGATGCCAGTAAGAGAGGCAGAGCAGCGACGGGGAACCTATTGAATTTTGTGATGTGAATTGTGAAGCAAAATATGGACCGCTCGGTTTACTCATAGGCACTAAATGACCGACGCCTATCCGCAGTCCAAAACCAAATATCAAATATTTTGAGGGTTATGTCAATTAAGATTATTGGCCAAAAAGTTGACTTGCTCGGAGGATTCTCGTAACGATATTTTGAAAGGTTTTCCGATCAAGTGCTTTAGTTAATATATCAGCAACTTGATCAGGTGACCTAATATCATAGAAGCTTATCAATTTTTGTTGGAATGCTTCCAACAGTGCGTAGCATTTGATCGCGAGGGACCTGGATTGTTTCTGAGTTTGGTCGGAGTGGAAGACCAGAGAGAAGTCTCTTGTAGTCTTGAGGTATCTAATAATACGACGAACGTAATTTTTTATTTCATTATTGGAGAATGCCTGAAAATGGGATAGGTAGTTGACGGCGAAAGCAATATCCAGGCGGGTCAGTCCTGCCACATATAGCAGATTCCCAATCATAGCCCTATATTTGGTATCGTCAATTCCATTTGTTGGTTTATTTATTTTGAGCCCAGTCTCCATGGGTGTGGAAGATGGATTGCATTCGGTCATTCCGAACTTCCGGAGAATCTTATCAATATATCTATTCTGTGTAAGTATTATTTGTTTTCTTGGGATATCACGACTTATTTCAAATCCAACAAAAAAGGTTGGGTTGTGTTCTATTTTTAATGTGAAGTTTTTATTAAAAGTATTTATTAAGTCTTGTGTCCACTCGTCGTGGTTGCTAGCCAACAACATGTCATCCACATAGACTATCAGGAGTGCCTTTGCACCAATATTATCCTGTTTGACGTATAAACATCTATCTATTTTTGATTGGATGAATCCAGCTTGAATTACTGTTGAATTCAACAAGTCGTACCAACTTTTGGAAGATGTTTTAAGTCCATAAATTGACTTTATGAGTCTCAGGCAATTATTTTCGCCTAGTTGGCATCCCTTGGGATTTGATATGAATATAGGATATTTTATTTGTGAATTAAGAAAGGCTGTTTTTATATAGAATTGTGTTATGTTTAAACCATATTTATTGGTAATTGACAGTATCCATCTGATTAACCAGTATTGGATTACCGGGGCATATGTTTCGGTTAGAGAATAGTGAGTGAGATCTTTAAAACCCCTCGCAACCCATCTAGCTTTTGGTATATGAACGCCTTGGTTGTCAGGTTTCGTGGTGAAACACCACTTTGTATCTACCAACCTCACATTTCTCTCCTCTGGGATGACTTCCCACACACCCATATCAGATAATGAAATCAGCTCGTCTGTAATGGCTTGTTGCCACTCTTCCTTAAAGGGGTTGTTTTCGACATCCTCCCATTTTTGAGGAATGTGATCTTCAATATAATTTTTATATCTTGATTTAAATAAATTTAAAATTAAAGGAGTATCTATTATATTATTATTGGTTTGTGTATTTTCATTATTATTGTTTATATTATTTATTTGTTTTATGTTTCTCGTTTCATCAAATCTGACATCGCAAGTGAAATGCGATTTGTCCATTAATGGGTCCCTTATACAGTACCCACTGTTGGTATACCCTACAAAAATCCCTTTGTCGGATCTTTGGGTTAATTTTGGGTGTTCACTGTTGGCTCTTTTTCTTTTATTTTTCGTGGCTTGTTGCTGACGGACCTCTATGGGGATATGCCTGTGAGCGAGAGACCCAAAAACTCTCATATTGGATAAGTCCGGCTTTGTGCCGTAATACATCTCAAAAGGGGTCTTATTGTCTTTATTGGCCCTAGTTGGGCTTCTGTTTATAACTTAAACAGCCGTCAGAACAGCCAATGACCAAAAACTGAAGTCCAAATTGGAGTCAAACAACATAGCCCTTGTCCTTGCCATAATCATTTGATTCTGCCTTTCCACCATCGCATTCAACTCTGGTTAATACGGAATGACTGGCTCGAGGTTTACGCCGTTGTCCTCACAAAACGTCTTCATATTTGAGTCAAGGTATTCCCTAGCATTGTCACATCTCAAAGTGGCTATTGGGTGATTCGGGAATTTTGACTTTAATTTCATGTATAATTTTTTAAACTCCTCAAAAACCATTGATTTTTTCTCAATAGTGGAGATAAAAGTGTACTTTGTGGCATGATCCATGAAAATCAAAACATACTTTTCACCATATATGCCTGGTGAGAAGGAGCCCATTGTATCTGATGAAACAAGCTCAAGTTTCCTCTCAGGTCGTGTGCGAGTTCCATTGTGCTCTACATCCCAGTATCCTGAACCCCTTATTAAAGCTATTATCATACGTTTCCAGTCTAAGTAATGTTGACCATAAAATATTTTTCTACTTGGACCTTTTATGGGACATATGGTTTCATCAGCTGGCATAACATAATGTACTTGTGGATACGTGCTTCCTGAACTGGCACCTGCTTGAGGAGATGGGGTAGTGGTTCTTTCTCCTGCAGTATTCATATTTTCTGGAGTGCTGGGTAAATTGCTTAATTAAGATAAATCAATTTTGAATTAATAAAAAAAAGTTTATTTTATTTTTAAAAAAAATTTTTAATTAAAATATTTTAATTTATTTTTCCCAAAAAATTATTTTATTTTTAAATTCTAATTAAATTTTAATTTTATTTTAATTTAAATAATTCCCTTATGGAAATGAGTTAGTATTTCAAATTATATCTATTATATGTAGAAGATGGAAGGAAATATATTTCAAAATTAAACTTGAAATAAACTAGTTTAATTTTGAATCCTTGAATATCTTTCCTACAAAGGATGTATAGAAATTTTTATGAATGGTATCAATATTTTATTTTATTGTATGGAGTTCAAGTTTGTGCTAGAATTTTTTTTAAATAAAGGAAAATCTGATGAAAATTCACATTCAAAACTATTTACTTGAACAAAAGATTTTTACTAATTCTTCAATGATTTTGTCAAATCAAGAATTTTTTGGTCCTAATTTGAGAATATTTTATTTGTTAAATTTATTTTTATGATTTTATTTGATTTAATTTTTTAATTTTATAATTTTTTAAAGTGGATTTTCTCGTTTAAAGTTTTCTAAGAAGATCCTAAGAGATTCAACTGAATCTAATGCTTGATTACTAAAAATATTTTTTGAATTTTCAACGAAATTTGCTATTTCTATTCCTCTTTTATTTTCAATTATCCCACTAATATCCACTGAAAAGGTTTCGAGATTTATTTCTCCTAAAAACGTTTTCCAAAATGGGAAATTAATTAAATTTAATCTAATATTTGTGATTTTTTCTTTTTCAAAATTGTTTAATAATTTTTTATAATCTCTTTCTCATATTTTTATTGTACCCTGACAATTTACTGGACAATTAGCAATTTCTTTCCAAATCCTTACCATTTGTAACCTGCTTTATTCGAACTTATCAAAGCTTAATCTTTCCTATGATGACTTCACTAGATGTTTACCAAAATAAAAAAGGTTTATGAAATTAAATATTTTGAAAAAAATGAAATTAAAAAAATTTTATATTATCAACATCGCTCTATGTCCCACAGAATTAATAAATATATTCCCTCAAATTCTGCTATAGTACAAGAAATATATAATTGGAAATTATCAAAAATTAAATTACCCGTTACTTGAGGAATTCCATCGAAAGTTTCCCAATTTAAATTATGATTAATCGGCATTTTCCTGTGTGAAAATAAGCGGATTAAACTGAGATCGTCTTCGGAGATTTGTACTCTTAGATTCATGCAGATGACTTAACAAGCAGTAACTGACCGAAGAATTCGTGGAGATGATCTACGATGAAATATTCAGCAAATGGCGATGTTTGACATTCACAGAAACTGATTTCGATGAAACAGCAATTTCTGATTTTTTTCACAAATTTAATTATTTATTCTCCTTACAGTAACAGATGATCCATGTTCGACTTATTTTGAATTCTCACGCCGTAAAATCCTGGTTTGGTTCACCTTACAGCAAAATGATGATCCAGTGATTTGAAGATGAAACTATGGCGTCAAAATTCTTGATGTCTATCTGACTAATATGAGAACCAAATTTATTACAAATTGCCAACAAAGTACGAAGGGTGCTCATCTTTACCACAGGGGCATACAACTCCTTGAAATCGAAACACTTATTGACCTAAAACCCACGAGCGACTAATCTGGCTTTAAAAAGTTTGTCTCCTTGACTATCTCCCTTAATTTTGAACAACCATCTAGAGGAGATGATGTCACTATTTTTCGGACGATCGACCAATTTCCATGTATCATTTGCATGAAGTGCATCAAGCTCTTTGGATATTGCACGATCCCACTCCAATTTGTCCGCTGAGGCCTTTGCCTCCTCAAAATTATTTGGGAATTCAGAAAAAGTTGAGTATGCATAATGACATAAGTCATCTTCCACCGCAAGATCAATCTCAATATTCTCAATATCATTATTTACGTTACGAGAATCATTTACGTTAACATCATTACTTGAATTTCCCATTGCGTTACTGTCAAGAGTGCTTGCAAATGTGACATTACTATTTACAAGACCTAGGCGTTTAATAAATTTTGTTTCGTCAAATATCACATCCCTAGCTATGGTAATCTCACCACTATTGGTATTCAATAGGCGGTAGCCTTCTGGGTTATACCCAACAAACACCAGAGGTACAGTTTTTGAGTCAAATTTATCTTTAAGTTTCTCTTTAGGTATCAGAGCATATGCTTTGCATCCAAAAACCCTTACTTTACTCAAACTATTATCAGTACGTTTATACCAGATTAGCACCGGGTTCTCATTTCGATAATTAAGTGTGAGGTTATACAAAAACGTTGCACACAACACAGCTTCTGACCAGTACTTATTGTCCATCTCAGCATACAGTAACATGGTATGCGCCTTCTCTATTATTGTACGGTTCAGTCTCTCAGCTCTGCCATTCATCTGAGGACAGTAGGCCACAGTATTACCTAGCGCAATCCCTAACAGCTTGCATTGCGTCTTAAAGCGTTGATTGACGTACTCAGTCCCATTATCGCATCAAATCTCACTAATTCTACTCCCAAAAAGAGTCCTAACTCGCACTTCATAATCTAGAAAACACTCGTACACTTGATCTTTCGTCTCTAACAGAAACACAGTCACAAAGGATGAAAAGTCATCTAAGAAGGTCAAAACATATCGTTTTCCATTGTACGAAGTGGTTTGCATCGGACCACACAGGTCAGTATGGACCAGTTCTAGCGGACAAGTGGTTTTACAATCGGTGCTACTGTGTGGCAGCTTACACTGTTTGCCTGCAACACAACTTTCACAAAAGGAAACATTTTTATAATCAAAATTGTTGATGAGCCGGGCTTTACTCATTCTTTTCATTAATTCAAAATTGGGATGCCCCAACCTGGCATGCCACAAATTTACGTCATTACTGGACTCAGCAACCAAACATTTCAAATTTTGAATTGGATTAAATTTAAAAAACGAAATTTTATAAAGTTCATTGTCCAGTGATCTTCCTTTACCTATAAGCTGACCAGTATTTTCATTTATTAATGTTACGTTACACTGAGTATCAAACTTTACATCAATCCCTGACTGGTTCAGTTTCTTAATTGACAGTAGGTTGGTTGGGAACTCGTCTGAATAGAATACATTTTTAATTTCACATTTAACGCCCGTTTCCGACCAACATAAAATTGTTCCTATTTTTGTAGCAAACACATAAGAATTACGTTTGTAAATCTTGATCCTTATGGGATTCTTTAATGTTATAGACTTCGAGAATAAATTATCATTGTTAATATTATGATTTGTAGCACCTGAATCCATCGTAAAAACAATCACGTCACTCATCACAACGTTTGCCAAATCATCAGTTGAACACATGAATGAACACATAAATGAATTCAATTTATCATTGGATGCATCATCGGAGCTGCGATCCATCGTTTTTGGAACATCACTAGAGCCTTCAGAAACGTTGGCTTTAGCATTACGAAAATATTTAGAAACATGACCAAAACGATTACATGTATTGCATTTAACATTATTAGATCGATTACTGCGATTACTAGGATTATTACTATTAACATTACCAATACCAGTTGGAACTGTTGGCCGATTCATGCGACAATCCTTTCGAAAATGGCCCATTTTGCCACAATTAAAACATTTGACTCTCGATTTTCGATTACCATGACCATTTGCACCATTAGCAACCATCGCAGACTGAGTATCAGCTTTCGACAACGAAACTGCTCCCTTCTGCTTATGATATTGATTTAACAATTTCTGCTTTACTTGGTCGATGTCTGGATCTATCTCGTTCTCGAGTACCTCAACTGTGACATTATAGCTGGTTGGAACTGACATTAGCATTTGTTCAACGATGTCTTGTTTTTCCAACTTCACGCCTGCAGATTTTAGCTTGACAACCAATTCATCGAAGTGACGGGGGTGGGTTTCAAGATTCCCATTCTCTTCAAGACGTAATTCAGACCACTGACGTTTTAACATGATTCGAGTAGCAGTACCTGATTTCTGGTAGACTTTGTCCAGCTTTTCCAGTATCTCAAATGGTTCACTGACATCTTGTGCATATGACAGATGACTATCAGCCAAGAAACGAACAATTAGCGCACTACAACGATCAGATTTCTTTTGATAATCTCTAGTAGCAGTATTTGCAGTGTCACGATCCAACATATCTGCCAGGCCTTCACCACGAATGGTAACAAACAAACAAAATCTCCAGCAATCATAATTTTCACTAGAAAATCTATGCATACCACTGTTTTGTTCCACAGCTTCTAACTTCTGGCAGAAATCCATGTTGACCACAATCAAACAGCAACCACAAATTCTCGAACAAAGAAAAACGATGTATTAACACAATGGAGCTCCTAGCTTGCACATACCTGCTCCTGTTTCCATTAAAGGACGATCACACACAGAACATAATTATAAAAAAAACACGAAATTCCCATTTAAGACATTAAACACAGCTTCAGCGAAACAACTGGGCCCATAACCTGTTGATTTACAGA
>WOFM01000271.1:692805-826739 GCA_011428145.1 Ericerus pela | reverse complement strand
TCAATGTATACGAAAAACTTTTGCATGTTACCATTTTTATTTTTTTTTATATATTTTTATAATTATTAATATTTTTTATTCGATGCCATATATTATTCAGCATCACATATTAACCTACTATTGCATGTATTTTACCATTTATTTATTTATTTATTTATTTTGAATTATTATTCTCGAAGCACAGCAAACCAAAATTTTTTTTAGAAACATAGAGTTACCATAATATTTAAATTAATACGATGTCAACATTTTTTTAAAAAAAATATTTTATTACGTATATGTCATTTTTAATATTAACATTTTTTATACAAACAATAATAATTTTACTTTCAACGTCGAACATGATGAAGAACTCATTCGATAAGATTTCAGGGGGGTGTTGTAACGGAAATCCCACCTTCACTCATTCTTCATCATCATCATTACGATCACTGTATATATATGTCATACTGTGAGAAAAACGGTGGAATTCTCAACGGATCACCATACACGAACTACGACGATGAAGAACTTAGAACGACGAATTAAAGAAACGATGACTAGAAGCACACATTACGACATATAAAAGAGAAGACTAGACACTTTGAATGTTTCACGAATTTTTATTTGAACACCATGATGACATACATGTTAATTCATCGACGTGAGATGAGCGACAAGAAGGCACAAAAAACATATAATCACAGCTGAGTTACAAAACACAAATATCACAGATAAAACAACAACAACAGAAACAGTGTTGCCACAGCATGTGATGTGCGAGAATAAGTGGCTATCGAATATTATAATTTGCCATTATTCTCACACGCCTCCTCAAATTATATATATTCGATTTAAGATTTTTTTTTTTAAAAAAAGGTAACAATAAAAATAACGTTATTAATCTAATACTGTCATTTCGATACATAATGACAAAAAGTCAACAAACGATTAAAAATAAACATGTGGTCACAAGACAACAACATTAACATACAAACAAAAATGGTATACATAAACAAAAAGTTACGTTAAATTTAATAGTCTACAAAATTCGGTAAATTTGGGCCTCGGGCAGCCCTTCGTGAACATATCAGCCAATTGTCGCGAGGTTGGCACGTATAAGTATCTAAATTCTACATCTACATGACTGCATACAAAACGGTATTTTACATCTATATGTTTTGACCTACGGGTATTCCACTTGCCGGAGTGCAACAGAGACAGACAGCTCTGATTATCCTCATAGATTACAGCCCTATCAGCAAGTTGGATGCAAAAATCACCTAGTAGATATTTTAGCCATATAGACTCAGTGGTAGCATCGCATATTGCGATCAATTCACTCTCTGTACTAGATAAAGCCACTGTTGGCTGCTTCTTGCTTGACCAGGACACCAGTGACCCGTAGACAAAGGCACAGTATCCGGTAACTGACCGTCTTGTAGTAACGCAGTTGCCCCAATCGGCATCGGAATATGTTTCCAATATACTGCCGTTACTCTTATTATCATGTAGAAAAAATATTTTTTGTCCTTGGTGGTTATCAGATATTTCAGAACTCGCAAAAGATACTTGTAATGTTCATTCGTGGCACAGCTGGAGAATTGGCCGAAGTACGATATTGCAAAGCAAATATCGGGCCGTGATCCTAACATTAAGTACATTAAACATCCCACGAGCTGTTGATACCGGTTATTTAAAACACTATCACACGCATTGAGGTCCCTGTCCAGTTGGAGTCCGGGGTCAATGGGTGTGAAGGTTGGTGAGCAATTTTCAACACCAAAACGTCTAGCAACAGACTCGATGAGAGCCCTCTGCTCAATCTCCAGCATGGCCTTTTCCCGATTGTAGCTGATATTCAGACCCAAATATTTTTTGACCTCTCCAAGATCCTTACATTTAAAACGTTTATTTATTTCATTTTTAAAGAAAGCAATTTTTGCCTTATTATTGGAGCTAATGAGGACGTCGTCAACGTATGTGAGCAAGTAGACGACCGTATTGTCTGTCCTACTTTTATAAATATACAAGCAGTCATCAGACTTACTCTGCTCAAAACCGAGAGCAACCAGAAACTCGTTAAATAACGTATTCCAAACTTTAGGCGACTGCTTCAGACCATATATAGATTTATTCAACTTCAAGACATTATTTTTCCTATCTATCTTTGTTTCAATTCCCTCAGGTATTTCGAGGTACACGTCTTCAGACAGAATTCCATTTAAAAAGGCACTGCAAATATCTATTTGTTCTATATAAAATTTCATTTTATTACTGATAGCCAAGAGAGTCCTCACAGTCGAAAGCTTTGCCACAAGCGCGTAAACTTCATTAAAGTTGAAGCCTTTCTTCTGTTGACATCCTCTGGCGACCAGTCTTGCCTTATAAAGTACCTCATTATTCATATCGTATTTTTTATTAAATACCCAACGACATGTGATGGTAGGAGCGTCCCTTGGACGTTTGGTCACCCACCAGGTCTGATTTGAATTCAGGGCACTGATCTCCGAAGAAATAGCCTCCCTCCACATCAGACCGTCCGGTGCACCATTCGCCTCCTCAAACGTCAAGGGGATGCCGTCCTCCGCTAGGTAAATATTTCCTGCAGTCCCATCACATTCAGCCGTTGCACCTGACAGACAATCCAAATTCACGTCACCATCTACTTCAATGTTCTCAAGATTCGATTCGGTGACCTCTACAAAAATACCATCATTATTATTATATCTACTAGAGTCCTTGGCACCTATTTTACTTTCAAAAAACTCGACATCACGTGACAAACGTACCTCCTTAGTAGTCACATTGAGAAGTCTGTAGCCGCAGGGAGAATAACCGACCATTACAAGTTTCTCGCTTTTATTTTTAAATTTATTTGAGTCATGTTTGAAGGACAGCATATAAGCGTCACATCCAAACGTCCGTAATTTATTATAGTCAAACTGTTCATTGAACCATCTTTCATAAGGAACAAAATCTTTATTTGTAGGGCAACGGTTCACAATATATACAGAGCACAATATGGCTTCTGTCCAATATATCTTTTCAAGACCGCTCTCGAACAACAATGTCCTCGCCCTTTCACACAGTGTCCTGTTCATCCTCTCAGCCTTTCCATTTTGCTGAGGGCAGCCACCAACAGTGGGTTCGACAACAATCCCTTTTTCATTACAATATGATTGAAAATTTATGTTTAAGTATTCTGTGCCTCGATCGCACCTGAGTCTTTTAATATTGTGGCCGAATTTATTTGCCACCATCTCATGATAAATTTTAAATTTCGAAAAAGCTTCTGTCTTACTCGTCAACAGGTACACACAGCAAAAATTTGAATAGTCATCGATAAAGGTCATAAAATACTTCACTCCATTATATGACGGAGGATTTATCGGGCCACACAGATCGGTATGTATTAGTTCCAAAGGCCTACTTGTTTTTCGTTCATGCCTCAGGAACGGTTTCCGTTTCTGTTTGCCCATGACACAGGGCTCGCACAGCAATCTGCGGTTAGTGTCAACATTTGGTATCAAACCCCTAGTTGACAATAACCTTACATCGTTTACATTCAAATGGGCAAGTCGACGGTGCCACACAGTCAGTGGGCTAGGTTCATCTTCAGACATCAGATTACACGAGTGATTTGGTATTTTCAAAAAATCAATCGTGTACAAATCCGAGTCAACGCTCACACCAGTGGTCACGATTTTACCACTGCAGCGTTGGATGACCTCAACAGACTCCTCTCGAAACAGAGTGTCAAAACCCGACTTGCTCATGCGCTTAACGGACAGCAGATTCTGTGGCAGCTCCCGAGCATACCTTACATTTTTTAGTTCTATTGCGATGCCATTCAACAATTTTAATTTTACGGTACCGACCGACGTGACAGCAAGCGAGACTCCTTTCTTCGCGACACAGATACTATAGGGTTTTATCAAATCTAAATAGTCACTGAACAGGCTTATATCATTTATCAAGTGAATCGTGCATCCACTATCCACTACAAAAGTGGTACGCAGCATCGAATTTATATTATTTTTAGCATCAACGAAATCATTTATGTTATTATTATTATCATTCTGCAGTGTAAAGCTGTAACCATCTTCAGAGCGATTGTCATTTAAGTTAAAATTATCATTGCACATTTGTGCTGAGTTACGATTATTATTATTATTGTTGTTACTAGTACCATGGTCGTTAGTACGATTTCCATTATTATTATTAACGTTATTACAATTATCCGTACTATTATTATTTCTATTTTTTGCATAGCAATTACGTGCTATGTGACCGATTTTGTTACAGAAGTGGCATTTTATATTCGAATGCCCATTGTCATTGCCAAAATTCCGACCATGTCCATTTGAATTATTATTATTATTAGTATTGCTCTGTGCGTTTAAATTCCGGTTATTATTAAAATTATTATTATTACTTCCGCCACGATTATAACCACGATTGTTTCCCCGATGTTGAGACCTACCACGACCAAAACGATTATTACCATTATTATTGTTGTTATTATTACCGAAATTTCGTCCACCATTCGTTGTGTTGCCAAAAAATATGTTCTCTTCACCAGTGGCCACCACCGATGAAGGTTTCTGAAGAGTTGAATGTTGAGAATTGCTTCTCAACGTCGATTTACTATCCAGGGACAGTTCACGTTGAAAATTACTCAACCTCATGAACACGCCATCCCAGGTTACGACTTCACCATCCTCTAACACGACTTTGATAGGACGAAACTCCGCTGGCAGCGAACGTAGCAATACCAGTACAAATTGCTTGGTGGTAGTCAGGTCCCCCAACTCGGTCAATCGTCTACAGCGGGCACGAAAATCAAGTAAATACTTTTGTAAGTCAGAACCAGAAACATACCGTTTTGTATACAGCTCAGCTCGTAAATCCATTAGCGTCCTGTCATTTCCGCTATCAATGAGGTTCGTCAGCGCGTTGAACATCTCCTTCGCGGTTGTGTAGGTCTGGATGATTTCGAGGTATTCGTCCGTCACGTTGTTGGCTATCAAAAACATCGCCTTAGCATTCTCCTTTGACCATACGTCTCCCCTATTTCGAACAGTTGGCAAAGAATCAAAGATTATGTTACCCAGAGATTCCTTTGCTAACAGCAGCTCCATTCTGAATTTCCATGTCCGACCATTCTGCCCATTGAACGGTTCGATAGTATTCTGCTTTCGAATGTCCATCTCGTGATCAGGCTACGACGATCAGTTGCACCGCGAATCAGCGACTTCAGCAACCTTTCAGATACGTCGACCAACGAATAAACACGAACGAGATCCCAGGATCATCGAAAAATAAATACGAACACTTTTAACGAAAAAAGGTTACAAACAAGACATGGTACTACTTGGGAGTGATGAACAGGATTCGACAGCACAACTCTGCATACTCAGGACAATGGCGACCACGTTGACAATCAGGTACCTGGGCCCATAACCTGTGAGAAAAACGGTGGAATTCTCAACGGATCACCATACACGAACTACGACGATGAAGAACTTAGAACGACGAATTAAAGAAACGATGACTAGAAGCACACATTACGACATATAAAAGAGAAGACTAGACACTTTGAATGTTTCACGAATTTTTTATTTGAACACCATGATGACATACATGTTAATTCATCGACGTGAGATGAGCGACAAGAAGGCACAAAAAACATATAATCACAGCTGAGTTACAAAACACAAATATCACAGATAAAACAACAACAACAGAAACAGTGTTGCCACAGCATGTGATGTGCGAGAATAAGTGGCTATCGAATATTATAATTAGCCATTATTCTCACACATACGTACACTCTCACCGCGAAGTGCTTTCCCCTACTACTTTCGATCGTACATTGCTGTTGCTTCGCCATTTCGTATTCTGTTAATAATGTATTTTTCATTCGTGCAATAAACCTCAATATTACCACAAGTCTCAAGTTCTTTCGATCCTCGTTCTGTACGCCTCACATCACAAATAATACCAAAAACAGTGTTACCACAACAAATGATATGTGAGAATAATAGGCTAGCATATAATATAATTTACTATCATTCTCACAAGTTTGAACAACCTGAAAGTCTTAGTGTATGTTGTCGAAAGTAGTAGCGCTAACTGTTACGGAGTGTGTGTTGTTGGAGTGGACTGTAGAACAACAATAACAACACCTGATTAATTTATTAATTATTTCTATACGTAATTATGATCGTTGCCTCCAAAACTAGAACTGATAAGGATTTCTAAAGTTTTCGATTTGTCGAAAGGTCCGCATTCGTGATATTCAGCGCTTCTTGTAATTATTAAATTTTATTTTAGTACGTCTACGTCAGTACTCAGAGTACGAAACATATTCGCCGATTGCATACTCAGTCTCGGACTTCTCAGTGTCGGTGCACACTCACTAATGAGAATAATATATTGACGATGACTGATGATTCGATAAAGTTAAGTCAGTTTTTCAAATTCCGTTATTCGTTCAAACTGAAATGTTGCTCAGGTGTATTTGGTTTCCTTCGATGTTCCTCGGTAATAATCTGTATTTACTGAAAAATTCTAATTCCATGAAAATTGTGTTCTTTCATCATTCTTTCACTTTCGTCCTTCTTCGTCGTCACTTTACCGCCGAATAAAATGAAAATATTCACGTGCCATAGTTCAAAATTAAATTAAATTTATAACGGTCGATTTCAGCGAAGTAATTCTCATTAACTTTCGTTGGAAGATGTCAATTTCGAAGCGGTTTGGCCCGTTGATTGGCTCTATTGATGAAAGTACCGACAATGTTCGTTTTTTTGTGAGTGACACACGGCGTAGCAAGTGCAAGCGTTCGTGTTAATGTGATTGAATTTCATCTTGACCAAGTTTTGTAAATTTTACTAATCAAGTATTTTTTCTTGGTCTAGATTTTTGCAGCAGAAACAGCGGAAATGCTTACGTACCATCAAATAAATGTCAGCAGTATCCGCCCAAGGGACGGTTGGATAGAACAAAGTCCGCGAGAAATTTTAAACGCCGTTCTCAAATGTATCGAAATTGCCGTTGAAAATCTGCGACACCTGGACATTGATCCTGCTGATATTGTGGCGGTTGGCATCGCCAGTCAACGCGAAACTGTTATCGTTTGGGATAAGCTCTCTGGGGAACCGTTATATAATGCAATCTGTGAGTCCTCATCAAGTTGTCTCGAATAAATCAAAGTTTATTGTTTCTTTAATGCCCCATCTTCCGTAGGTTGGCTAGATGTACGAAATGCAGATACAGCGAAGCATTTTATTGCCAAATCGAAACGTAAAAATCCCGAGTTTTTGAAACCAATTTGCGGTTTACCCATCTCAACCTACTTTAGTGCCCTTAAACTGCGTTGGCTTATCGATAACATTCCTGAAGTGAAAAAAGCTGTAATAGAGGAACGGTGTTTATTTGGCAACGTTGATTCCTGGTTAATTTGGGTTAGTTGTGAATTTTTTTTAATCAATATCGCTATGATTGAAAAATATGCCCTTTAGCCATTTCGGTAAAAAAAAAAAAATGGCAGAAAACGTGAAATGGAAAAAACTAGAAAATTTTCCGACAAAAGTTCAGCGTGTAACTTTTCTTTCCGAATAGTTGCAGAATAATGCAGTTAATTGCATTCTCGAAGCCAATTCTCCAACTTATTATGTACGTAGAGCCAAAGCCAACTTCATTTATCAAGCCGTGAAGTGAAATCGCAGCGTCGCAAATTGATGAGCGAGGAACCGATTTTTCACAGAACTGAAGTTTTATTAAGTTGATTTACAAATTCCTCATACTCAAAAATTCAATTCATCATAAATTTCTGATCATTTTCGTCATTTTTCTCAACTTATACTCGAATATGTGCTAAAAAAGTGAAGCTGGCAACTGTTGAGGAACCGATTTACATTCTGCTTCATAGCTTGATAAGTGAAGTTGGCTTTGGTAGAGCTTTTTGTCATTGATAATACTTATTTAATCTAGTAAGGGGGAAAGAGACATAAGTGCATTATATTTCCTCTCGTTCCAAAGCCTATAGTTGATAATTTTTCCAGCAACGCTATGTTCGAGTTCTCAGAGACGTAGAGGGGTCTGGTACATTCATATCCCGAAAACTTGGGAGTATCGCGGGAATTTGTTAAATCCTCATTTCCTTATTTGCGTAATATCAAAATGATAGCCGATCTACGAAATTTCATAATCATTCGTAGATGATTGCAAATAGTACCTTTAAGTAAAGATATTATCTTTTTCAATAAAATTTTCATCATTTTCTCCGACATTTCGTTTCCATTTCGATGATTATTTTTCGAATGAATATAATTTAATTTCCATGTGAAAGTTGCTGTTTGAACAGACATCTTCGGTGCCGTTAAGTTCAATTTCTAATTAGGAACAAATTTTATCTGTCGACTGTTTCAGTCTCTGTGAGCTGAAATTTGTGTGAAAAACCACGTAATAGCAAGTAGTTCGCAGTGAAAATTGAATATTTCTGGAGGCCCGTTGCCAGGTCATTATTTCAGGAGGGGCAAACAGATTTCTTGAGGAGCAAGTCCGAACGCAAATACTTACCTAAAAAGTTTTTTGGTCGCTTCCTTCGCAAAATACGCAATTTTTTCTTATATACATATATTTTTTTGGGGAAATTCGTAGGGGGAAAATGCAATGATCATGGGGGTAATACCCTGCCACCATTTGTCTCCTAGCTATGACGCTTTATTTCGGTATACGTTGTTGGAAACAGATTCGTGATTTCGCATGAAAGATGTAAATATACTGGCGTAACATTATGCTGCCAGTACACAACTATATTTAAATGAAATACAATGTTGTCAAAATGTTTGAAGAAAATCATTATCAATGTTTTTCCGCAGTTTTTCAGTAGCATTTCTAGCCAAAATCAAGACCAAGGGTAGCAAAATCCTCAAAAAAATTATTCGAATCACGAATCCTTTGCACTAAATTGATTCGAATCACGAATCACAAATAAATTTAGTCCACATCTTCAGATTCCAGTGGTTGAGTGATTCGCACGAATCATTTTTTGCTAATCAAGAATCTTCAAAGTCTCGAACGTTAAGTAATTCTGTTTGACCTTGATATGGGAAAAAAGGCCGGAACTTCGAGAAGTTTCCGATGGAAAACCGTTTTATATAAGAAAGTGAAAGTAAAAATGTAACGGTGTAATCATTACAAAACAATACACGACAATATTATTTTTTTATAAGACAGTGTATAATATTTGAAATAATTACAAAAGAGTGTATATGTTGTTACAGATTTAGATGAAATTAATATAATGAATTATACAGAACATTAGACTAATAACTAAGGTTGATAGTTCGAATGATTTAAATTAGGTGTCGTGGGAGATATAAATATGATTGGATGTTAAGGAAAACGTAATTTGGATAAAACCAATGAGATGTAATAGAAATGACATAAAGTACGAGTGTTTAAGACATTATTAGGAATTAGAATAAGTGCAAGGTATCAAAATATATTTGTAGAAAAGATGGCGTCATGAATATGGATGAGAACATTTATAGAGAAGAGAAGGTGATGTCATCAGACAAGTGTAGACTTGAAAGACAAGTTTGAACTGGGCTGAAATGACGTGAGTAAGAGGAAGAATAAATGCATGAAAATATGATGAATGATATAGGATAATACAAATTTGGAGTGGATGAATTAGTTTGAAATAAATGATATAAGAGTATCATTACAAATAAGTTCACGGAAAAAGTTATTTAATTTTTCAAGGATAAAATTCAAAACTTTTTTTGTACTGCAAAATTTTCTTGGAATTTTTAGAAAATTATGATTTTTTTGTTTGGCTATTTCTGAAAGAATAATTCAAATTATGAATTCTCTATTTCCTCATGTGATATACAGGGACAGAGGGCACCTGGAGACGGTGATGATGTGATAAATTATGAACTTGGGCTATGAGTTTGAGGTGTGTTCTGGTAATGATCAGTGACAGAGGGTGTGTACATGAAGTAATAAGTCTTAATTATAATTTTTCATTAGAAATTTTAGTTATCTGGTGAGGGATTTAGGGGTGTATGCTGCAGATATTTAGGGGTAGATGTTCTTGAAACTTTTGGCATTCTGTTACATTTCTATGAAAGTTGTATTATAAGCTATGTTAACATGCTGTTAAGATGCTATGAAATGGTTGTTCTTAAGATTTTTTATATAACCCTGTTATTCTGCTCTAATGAGCTCTTATCGTTAATGAATTACTTCAAGCTTTTTTAAATATTTTTGAGAATAACTCAGGAAGGAGTGATTAGATTTTTATGAAGTCGTTTTTACATTATTCTTTATCATTGATGAACATCTCATGAAAATTTTACTGTTGAGTAATACTCTGGTCAGGAGAAAATGCGATTGCAAGAAGTTGTATTTGAGCTATGTTACCTAGAGTTCTGTATTTTCCACTAAAACTCATAAACCAATGAACGGATCTGGAAGAAATTAAAAGTAGACAATTTTCAAATATTGTGCATTATCTTCGTTTCACCATAGAATATTATTCTTTTGGCGAGGAAGTTTGTTTGCAGCAAATTGTATAAGTAAAAAAATTCATCCACATTTCCAGATTTTCTACTATAACTCAAAAAGTAACAAACAGATTTCAACGAAAATTCTGCCACATCATCCTTGAATATTGTAGAATAACCTACAAAAATTTGAACGTTGAATATTGTTTAGTTATTTAGCTAACTAATACTAAACTGTACAAAATTCAAAAATTCTTCCCAATTAATAGTTTTAACACAACTTTGTTTCACAAAATATGATTTTATTTTCATTTCCAATTAAAATAAATCTCATGAAATTATTTGTTTCAATTTATGATGTAAACAATTAATTTCACTCTACTTAGCACAGTAACAGATTTATAGTAGCACCTCATTACCTTATGGTATACATGACGAGAGTTTGTAATGTATGTTTTCATAGCACAGGCATAACATCGAAGCAGAATCCAAGAAATAGAAATATCGATGTTTTGCCATAAAAAAGTCAATAGTATGTGGTATGCCAGATGAGGTGACCTCATGTCATCACAACCAAAACCATAAAGCAAACACAAAATCAGACCCAAAACTTACCAGTAGTAAAGTATACAGTCTGGACAACATAACTTACCGGAGTCCAATTTTGTACAAATAATGCAGTTGGTGGATAGCTAGCCATGATTCAGATTTGAATCACCAAAACTTCCATATTATTGCAGTATGTTTTAAATTTTAATTTAGGACCAGAAAAAGGCTATCTACTAAAATGATTTACCTCATTATAGGAAACACACTTTTAATTAAACCATACCCATCTCCCGAAAGATGTTCTTAATACCTTCTAACACATTAACATGGTGGAAATAAAAAGAACCATGTTGAAATCAAAAACCAGGCGTATAATAAACATTAATATTTGTACAAATAAATGCTAATAATAATAATATACCATGATATGCCGTTGAATTGAATTCAATAACAAAAAGACTTCTATATTTCACTACTGGACATTAGATAGAAATACAGACATTGAGATAATTCATTAAACAGGAACATATTCTAAATGTAGTTATATGAAGAGTAAATGATTCTACAGTTGAATAAGATGAAGCAAGCTTCAACTTAATCAGATGTAGGGGAAATTATCCGGTTGATAAATTTTGTCCACCTTTTTATTGTGATAAGAAAGAGGAGAAATTAATCAGCCCTTGAAAAATATATGAAATTTGATGAAAACCCACAGTAGTAGGTTTTCATCGAGTATCTAGACTGAAATATCAAGTATACTATAACTGCCCCCCCCCCATTCTTCCACAGCCTCCAGGCATGCCTGGAAGATGTGAGGAAATGCGAAGTTTAAGAAGAGAATACTTGAAAATTTTGGTTGAAATTTTGAGATCAAGAGTAGACTTACAATTTTGATGTCGAGAAGGTGGAAACACCAGATTTCATAATTTAATATGTTTTTCAGGGATAGACCTTCCATCCAACCATTAAAATGTAGAAACCCTGGGAAAAAGATGTCCATATTTCTACCCAACATCCGATGTGGTATCAAGAATAAAAATATAAAAAATAAAAAACAAAAAAAATAAAAAAGGAAAGGAACAAATTTAATATGTCTTAACAAAAAATAAGAATGTTATCTTTGAGAAGAAAGAAAAAGAAAAGTAAATAAACAAATATAAAACAGAAACAAAAAAAAATCAATAATATCAGAAAAGATTACCAAGACCACGAAAAGAAAAATAGAAAGTCAAAATTAATAATATATATATATATATATATATATAAGTTGAGAGGAAAAAAAAAATTTGATGATGTCAAGATTTGGAAGTCATGAGCTGGTAGGAGAAAAAAGGAAGAAAAGATAAGGTTCAGGATTTTTAAGAGTGGTAAGTAAAAAAGGAAAGAAAAAAAAGTTGTTTAAGAAACAGGAAACTTTTCATTATTTTAATTCTGTCAATACAGATCAGAGTTGTAGATTAGGTATGCCTTTTCAGCTGGATAGCATGAAAATCAGACATCCCCAATCCATAATGACCAACTATTTCATCTATCCGCGCCTGGTATTTCTTTCTTGATTGATAAGTTGTAGTCACGGCTGAAATCCTGTCCAAGCACTATACCCTGGTGTAGGTCTGGACGGAAACCCATTTTGTAAGAAATAAATTTAGATCCCCGTAGTTGGAATTCTATGGTGACCTATTCACTAAATCTGAAAGGTTTCTTTCCGGCTCCATGCCACGGCAGCTCGATTGCCTCATTTTCCATCAACACGCATCTCTCAGTCATGGGAGTAACAGCCTGGGGACCAACCATTGACCACCACACATGACAGTTAACACGGACAAGAGTCGATGTATTCCAGTTCTGCCAGCAACGAATAAAAATAATTACCGCCCATTCAATGAGATCGCCTTCCATAAGCACATGATACATCCAAGGAATTACCAAGGGGTAATCAGTTGCTGTGGAGGCATGACCCACACAAAAGTGGCCCAGTTCACTGCAAACCTGAGCACCATGATTTGATTGATAATCCTGGCAGATAGCAACAGACAGCCAGCAATAACAAGCACATGCAGTCTGCCACTTCTAAGGTGGATTAACAACTGGAATTTCCTCATCGCTTATCAAATCCAAATCTCCCTCAAAAGGAAGAAGAGGAGCCAGTTTGTTCTGAGGTTCAGCCTCTTGTTGTGGAATTTCTGGTTCTTTTGGAGGATCGGGAATAATATGAGTTAAAATAGAGGGTTTTATACTTACTGGCTCATGTACAATCTTTGGCAGTCATTTTTGGTCATCTTCCTTTTGTGATTGAGGAGGTACCATTTTGATGACATCTGGTTGAAACAGAACTGGTTCGTGTTAGTCAATTTCTGAGTTGGTATTGTGTCAGGTTATAATGTCTTCTTGGGGATATAGAAACTGGTGTGAACTTTTTCTGTTTCAGCGTATCCTTTATCAGAGTAGAAATGGGATTGGCCGATGTTTTAGGGATGACAAGCTCGGGAAATGTATCTTCTGCTTTGTGGAGCACAACTCAAAGATCCTTTTTTGGTGTTGGGGTGGCGGATGATGAAGAGGATGAAGATAATTTCCTCTGCTTTTTTGTTGGTTTGGGGTCACTTGTCGATGATTGTAAAGACTGGTCAACCTTTTTTGTTTTTGTTTGCCACTTGAGATAATAGCACTGGCATTACTTTTGCTGTCAAAGTTGTAGGTGTCTAATGAGGTTGACCAGACTTGGAAAGCTGATCTTGAGGGGTTGGGAGAGGTTTCAACTGACCTAGATATTCTGTAGGGATGAGATCGGAGTTTTTTGATCGTCATTTTAAGGGGCGAATCTATCAGTTTTTTGAAAGTGATCGAGTCAGCTGCAGGGGTTGGTGGTGGGACAAATGTTGGAATTTGGTGACAGGTTGTTGTACGGTGGCCGGATTTCACGTAATTTATTAATTATCGATTTGAATTTCTCACCCTGGCGTTTGAATTTGTCTGTTGTCATTTCATGATCGACATGCATTCGAAAATGAATTTGATGTTTGGCCCTATTTCCACCGAATTGAAACTAAGGATGTTCATTGTCTCGGAGGCATCCTTGATTTTGTTACACAATTCATCGACAATTCCGGTGATCTGCTCAATTTTTTGTGCAAATTTGCGACATTTGCGTTCATCCCTAATATATTTTAAGTTTTATAAATTAATAAAAATATGAAAAATAAACCACCAGCATGAAATGTGAAAAATGGATGACATAAAAATAATGACAGGCTTATTTTAAGAAGAAGAAAAAAAAATGGTGCATATCAGTGATATATATAGTAATTTTGTTGTTCTTACATATTTTTGAGATCGTTAAAATACAGGAGATAAATAAAAAGAAAATATAACAAAAACTGGGTAAAAAATAAAATGACTTAGTTAAACATAGTAACAAGAAATAGAAGACTTTTAACTAGAAAGAAAACAATAGTAAAATATAAGCATAATATTGAAAAATAAAAAATAAATTAAAGTATGCAACGCATCTTGATATTGTGCGGACTTTTATACGAGTGATTTTTAGAAGTATATGAGCTGGTGGTGAAGGCTGCATTTTATGGTACAAGTTATATATGTTTTAGATGTTCATCCGAGTATTTAGAAGAGTGAGGGGTGAAGAGGGAGAATTTGATTTATTTCATTCGTTGTTGTCAGATAACAATATATTTGTTTGGCAAATCAGGACAAAACATTTAGGATCTTTTGTTTGTATTGTATTTGTAAGGTAGATGCAACACCTGGCAATATCTATTTTCCCATCTTACATTATTGTTTTTATTTTTTTTATTTATTTATTTTTTGTGTCACTAGTTTGTTTTACAATTCCTGGAATCATATCGTACTAGCGATGCAGGTTAAGGAACAAACTAGAATGCATTCATATTTTGCTTGGTTTTTTTCTACCGGTCTTGAAACGGGTTATTATTTTATTTTTTTGTTTGTCCATTTGTTGGAGTCGTTCGTTTGCCGGGCCCATCTTTACTCTTTTTATGTAACATGATTAAAAAATCCTTGAACTTAAGTTTTATACGTTACATAATTGATATTCTGAAAAATGAAAAATAAAAAGCTGAACATACAGTATTGACCAAAAACAAAGTTACTCAGTTCACTCAGAATTTGTCAGAAAATTTTGCATCGGTTTTAGCAATGATGTTTCCATCAGTGGTTTTTAAGATTTTAATGTTTGATTAAAAATAAATTTAAATAATTAAGATTATACGGACTTGGATGGAATTGACTTTGGTTAATATCGGAGGTTGTTGATATGTTGTTTTTCTTGTACTCCAATTTGCAAACATTTAAGCCAGTATGTGCTTTTTCCTATAATTTTCAGTGCAATATAAGGACCTTTGAACTTTTTTGCAAATTTCGCACTGAAGTTTAGTTCTTTCGAGGATAAGGGATGCGTTTTAACAAAAACTATATCACCTGGCTTGAGTTCAGTGGTCTGTTTATGGATTTTTTTAAACGCTTCACGTCTTTCACGTAGTTTTTTCTTAATTCTTTCTTTTACTTGGGTGAGAATATCTTCGTATTCATCATCCAGAATTGATTCAACTTTATAGTTACCGTGAATCGTGGGTTTCTTTTGTTGTTGAAGGACAACAGGTGAAACACAGGTTATAATGTATTCTGTGTTGTTGATCTTTTTTTTGATTTCTGGCAGAAGGGTGGCCCATTTGCCATGTGTTTTGTCTGTTACATTCATGTGGACTGTTTCGGCTATTGATTGCATGACACGTTCCGCCAGGTTACTGGCTGGTTGGCATACTGATGTAAATCTTGTTCATATACTTTGTTTTTGCCAGTGTTTTATCCACTTTTGTGTCATAAATTGCAGACCATTATCAGAAAGAATAACTTTCAGTTTTCCATAATTGTGAAATGTTTTGTAAGGTTTGCAATTGATCTTTCTGTTAACGCTTTTTTGACCGGGTATAATTTGACATATTTGGTAAATATGTGTCAAGGGCCACTAATATTTGTACAACGCTGCCTCTACTATGTGGGAGGGGACTGAAGTAATTGATAGCTATTATGTTGTTTTTATTTTCAGCTATGACATTCAGTATGTCACCGTAGGGAGTAAATTTTCTTCGCTTGCAGGCGAGGCAGGTTTTGCATGTCTTGATGTATTCTTGGATGTATGCCTTACAACTGGCCAGTCGAAGAAACGGTGAATAATAGTTGTGGTTTAGTTCATATTTGGGTGCATAGAATCACAATGGTACTAGTCAATACAGTCATATCTCATAGAGGAAGGGAGATATATCTGGAAATTCCAATCTCTGCATTTAATCTTGTAGAGATTGTTTTGAATTTTGACTCTATCATTTTTATTTGTGTTGAATGTGATATCAATTTCTGCATCCGATTTTTACAGTTTGGGTATTTTTCTTAACTATCGAACAAAATTTTTCATGGTTAGTTTTGAATGGTCTATATTTTGTTGCAAAACTCTGCATTTGATTTTAGGTACTGGGATTTGCAATAGTGGAACCATAAATTCGGATTCTCAATCTATTAATGATTTGTGGTACTAGCTAAGAGTATCGGCTATATTTTTATCTGTGTCATGTATGTGATTTATTGCTAAGATTTTAAATTCAGCAAGTATGATTAAGCACTGGAGTGTTCTTTCTGTTGTGTTACTTTTATCGCTGGATAGCATACATAATGCTTGGTGGTCGGTGTAGATGACAATTAGGAATCCATATAAAAAATAGCTACATTTTTTTAATGTGTAGACTATGGCCGTCAGTTCTTTTTCATGTGTGGTGTAGTTGATTTTGGCTGGAGAAAATAGTCTACTTGTCATCATAACAATTGTCGGTTCTGTGTTATTAATATCGTCATTAAATTGGTAAATAAATCCGCCTAGGCCATATTCAGAGGCATTGGTCATCATATAAAATGGCCTGTCAAATTGGGGGTGGGCCTCTAGTATTAATTGGGCCATTTCTTTTTTTAAAATTTTGAATGCCTTTTGCTCTTTTTCAGCCCAATTAAAAGTGTGTTGCCGGATAGACAATATAAGGGTTCACCTATTGATGCGCAGTTCGGTATATGTGCTCTATAATAATTAAGAAGGCCTAGAACGATTGGACTTCTTTTTTGCACTTTAGAATCAGAAAATCTTCAATAGATTTCGCTCATGCTGGTAATGGGTGAATTCCAGCTTCAGATACTTCAAAACCTAAATATTCGACAAGTTTCTTGAAGAATTGACATTTTGCCAACCAAGGGATCATCCCAGCATCTCTTATTTTTTCAAAAACAATCCGGAGATGCTCAAGATGTTCCTCTTTAGTTTTGGAGTATATTAAAATATCGTCTACATATGCTGCGACAAATTTTTCGCACCTGGCTAATGTACGTCTAGAAGTGGCTTGGAAGGCAGGCATTTAGTCGGCAGTACCAGGAGGTACACGTGCAAATTTGTATTGCATTCAGTCAAAATTAAATGCAAAATATTTTGTTTACTCCTCATCTACACTGATCTGAAGGAATCCTTCCGTAAAATCAATTTTTGAGAAGTAGTTTGCTCCACCTAATTGAATCTGTAGATGATCTATTTTTGGTACTTCTTCTCCATGCACAACCATGTATTGGTTCAGTTGGAAAAAATTGTGGCATGGTTGTAGCGTGTTGTCACTTTTTTTGGGAACTGCTACAAAGGGAACACGATAAGGTGATGAAGATCTTCTCATTAGTCCGAGTCTCACAAATTTTTCTATAACTGCTCTGATTTTATCTTGTTTAACCATAGGTAGAGGGTAATTTTTACATAGATGTGGTCTGTATGACTCTTTGATTTCAAACCGATACTTGTAGAGTTTACAGCATCCTGGATTATCAGTGAAAATTTCTGTATATAAATACACAAGCTGAAGTACCCGTCTAACAGACGGATTAGACAATAATACCACAAAATATCACCAAATATCTGACTTATTTTTAAAGTTTTCTTAATTGAGTAAGAAACCATTCTGTAATTCAAAAAAATTCAGTTTTTTAACTGTATTATTTCTTCAAAAGATATGCTCTTATAAATATATTTACGGATGTATTTGTACTTTATTGTCAATACACGATAATTTTTATGAATTGATTGTACTTCTTGGTTAAAGTGTGGAAATATGTTTGAAAAAAGACTAAAGGCAGGGGTTAAATGAAACATCTGTATTTAATAGTTTTCGTCATATAACATAATTGGGTGTATATACTGAAAAATTTCATCTGATTACAAAATTTGAAGGCCATGGATCACTATTGTCATTCAATAAAAATACAAATAGACAACAGTGACATACCGAAGGCATTTTTGGAAGGGAGAAAATCAAAAATTCCCAGCTGAAAAGGTTAAAATTCTAAAATGAAAATTTTCAAGTTTTCCTTTATAATACTAGTTTATTCCCAAATCTTCTGGTATAGAAATTTTTGCTTTTGTTTTGGCTATAAAATTTTTAATTTTGGACCAATGGCTATGAAATTTAAAACAGATATTTATTATGATATATTATAACTTGCTATAAATTTTGGTGCAAATTGGTTATAGGGCAATTCCAATAAAGCTATTTTTATTTTTGTATTGGCTACAAAATTTTGAATTTTTGACCAACAACTATGAAATTTGAAACAAATATTCGTTATGATTTATTATAACTTGATATAAATTTTGGTGCGGATTGGTCATACAGTACTTCAAGTATGGCTATTTTTCTTTTTATTTTGACTATAAAATGCTCAATTTGGCAACAACAGCCACAAAATTTGAAAAAATTATTCATCATTATTTATTATAGTATGATATAAATTTTGGCATGGATTGGCTGGATGGTACTTTCAGTACCACTTTTTTTTTATATTGGTCACAAAATGCGCAATTTTGGAACAATATGTACAAAATTTGAAACAAATATTTATTGCATTTTATTGTAGCCTACTGCTAATTTTGATGTGCATCGACTGGTTGGTACTTCCTGTACTGCTATTTTTGTTTTTATATTGGTCATAAAATGTGGAAATTTGGAACAATATGTCTGAAATTTGAAACAAATATCCATTATAATTTATTCTAGCATACTATCCATTTTTGTGTAGATTGACTTGATGGTACTTCCAGTATAAACATTTCTTTTCATTTTTAGTCTGGCTATAAAATGCTTAATTTTGAACAAATATTTATTGTAATTGATTGTAACATTCTATCAGTTTTTGTGTAGATCGACAGGATAGTATCTCCTTCAACTCAATGTTTGTTTTTAATGGTTTCAAACTGTGTAATTTTGAAATTCAGAACAAATATTTTTAAGTAAGATTTCTAAAGAAAATCCTCTTATTACGCCTAGTATGGTATTAGCCCCCAGGTTTTGGGTGAGTAAGTTTTTTGTTTCATGACATCAGGAAAATTTTGACACCAATAACTCAAATTCACATACACACACACATATATATATATATATATATATGTAAGTTCGTTTCCGGGTATTCCACTCGATCTAATTTGCACGTAAATAAGGTTTTGTGAACTCGTAATCAAAAGCAGAGTTTATTGACACGATTAAAATACTGTAGTGAAATTAGAAAATTCAAGATTATTATACACAAAGACACGAACGAAGATACGACTAAGTTTTATCTGTCTTTCTGAAACGGCGATTAACGGACGAATGAATGAGTGAATGAATTCGATAAATGAAATCGACGTTCGTTATAAAGGAAAAATAGTCATGTTGAGTATGGTCAAAAATGATGTCATTTAACAAAGGATGGTTGAGTCGATAATACATGAAATGATGTAACTTAAATATAACAAGATTGGAACGGTAAATATTAGATAGTCGAATTGTGTCGATTTCTTAATGTGAGTCAAACAAAAATAAACATTACAAATTCATGAAAGAACGAGAGTAACAAACAAAATTGTAGTCATTCGAAAAAGAAGAGTGTTCTTTTTACATCCCCACACCCTGTAAACAAAAGACATTAATAAATAACGGACGGATACAGCTTCGAAACATGGTAAAAATTCGATTCTTGCTTCTGATAGCCGGAGTCAACCTGAAAAATTGAGCTAGAGATTTGTTGTAGAATTTTGTATGGTCCAGTTCTGATTTTGTCCAATTTGTTCTTATTTAGATGATTACCATGTAAAACAAATACGAGGTCCCCTACTTTGAAATTACTTTTAACGTTATTTTTGTCAAATCTTTTCTTGTTTATATTATGGTTTTTACATGAATTTCTGAATGCGATTTCTCTGTCTTTTGCTAAATCCGTTACGTTATCTCCGAATTTGGAAATTACTTTAATTTTTACACTATTCATTAAATAGTTCGGAGAATATTTGGTGACAGAGTGTATGGTATCATTATATTCATTTACGCATTCTTTTAGTAAGAGGGACCAATATTTCTTTTTATTTTTAATATTTTCATTTACTTTACATCTCAGCCTGTTGACTAATGTCTGGTTGAGTGTCTCATTGAGTCCATTTGAAGATGGACAATCTACTGCCGTAAAAATCAAGTTTATTTTATTTTGATTATTAAAATCTTTAAACTCTTTAGAATTCAGACCTCCGTATTGATCGGCCAGTAGATTTGAAATTTTATTTCCTTTTTTGAGAGCTATTTTTAATAAAGTTATGAAATCTTTAGAATTTTGAGTTTTGAAGGTCAGTGTGAAGGCGAAACGAGTAAAGTGATCGACTAATAAATGACAATATCTTTCTTCAGAGTTATTTTTGGCAAAACCTCCTATAGTATCAATGGACATATACTGAAAAGGTTCCTTAGCTGGTCCAAGGTGAGAAAGATGTCCAAATTTCATAGGTATTCGGCTTTTATTTTTGATACAGACGGTGCAATTTTGGCAGAAGTTTGTTATAAGTTTGTTAAAATTTTCATTATAAAAAAGGGGAAATAAAGTTGACCGAATCTGGTTGGACCCTATGTGTCCAAATTGTAAGTGTGTTTTTTTTATTATTTCTTTCGCAAAATTGTCCGAAATTATTATTTTTTCTTTTGTTCTTCTATGTTTTGAAAACATTACGTTATCTTTTATTATTACATTATTATCTTTGAGTCTTTTAAAATCATTAAGTGCCGTTTTTTGATCTTCTATTATCTCTTTTATTTCGATGAGATTGACGACTCTGAGTTCGGAAGAGGCCTCAAAATGATCCAAAACGGGATTGCGAGACAAACAATCCGCTTCGTTATTTGTTTCTCCCGGCACGTATTCTATTTCAAAATCAAATTGGGACAGCTGAAGCATTAATTCTCTAAGTTCATCGTCGAATTTTGTATTAATTTTTAAATTTTCTAATGGCTTATGGTCAGAATAAACTTTGAACTTCAGTTCCAATAGTTGATGTCTCCAGTACATAAGGGCTTCTTTCATGGCCAAACATTCTAAAAATACTGCTTTTTTTCTTTTCTGGGCCTCGTTAAGTTTTTTTTGAAAAGAAAGCAGTTGGTTTGAAAGAGCCGTCATCTTGTTTCTGTTTCAAAATTGCACCTATTCCTTCCAGACTGGCATCAGTTTGTACAATTGTTTCCCTATTTGGATTAAATATTGCAAGACACGGTTTGGAACATAATAAATCTTTAATTTTTTTGAAACTTTCTTCGCATTTATCGTTCTATATAAAAGGTGTGTTTTTCTTTAATAAATTATGTAAGGGGGCCAGAATTATTGATGAATTAGGTATGTATGAACGATAAAAGTTTACTTTACCGAGGAATTGTCTTACGTTCTTCTGATTTTTAGGGGTTGGGAAGTCCCAAACTGGTAATACATTATCAAAAATGGGGTGAATTGCATTATTTTGAATGTAGTGACCCAGATATTTTACTTTACTGTGTGCGAGGTCACATTTGGTCAGATTAAGTCTGAACCCTTCTTCATATATAGATGTAAAAAGTTTTTTTAGGTGTTCTATGTGATCCTCGAATATTTTTAAAAAAATTAAAATATCATCTATATAATTCACACAAAAATTATCTAGGTCTTTTCTCTTTAATATGTTTCTTTAGATTCTTTGAAAAATTGCGGGGCTTGTTTTTAATCCAAAAGGCATGTTTTTCCAATTGTAATGTCCAGTCTGAGTCACGAAGGCTGTCTTGTATCTGTCTTTCTTTCTTATAGGTATGGACCAGAAGGCACTATTGATATCGAGAACTGAAAACCATCTACAATCTCTAGCTTTGACAATTAAATCCTCAATATGGGGAAATGGTTGACTCTCGGGGACAATTATTTTATTTAATGCTGAGTAGTCAACGCACATTCTATTTTTTACTTTCACCCCTTCGGCATTTTTTTTGTAAGCCAAAGTCACAGGAGCAGCGAAGGGTGAGGTCGACTCCTCAATGATATCAGCTGCAAGAAGCTTAGAAATTTGGCTCTCTATCTCTCTTTGGTTGATGATATTGCATCGATATGGTTTGCGAGATACATACTTATGTTCGGTTAGCTTAAATACAGCGCAATAGTCCGTGACTTTACCGACGTCGTATTTACTCTTTGCAAAAACATAATCATAATCTTGAATGACCTTTCTTAATTTCTCTTTTTTTTTGTCATCTAAATGTTCTAAATTTAACTCTGTCTTGGAAATTTTTACGTTACAATTTTCTAATCTATTATTTTCTTCATAAAAATTTTCAGTATTCTTTTTCTGTTTTTGAGAAATTTTTAGGTTTTTGTCTTGGCAAAGGCTAAATTCTCGAATTAGATCTAAGCCTATAAAAAAATGGTAATTAAATTCCTTTTCATCAAGAACAAAAACATAAACTTCTTTACTTTGTGAAAAAATTTTAACTTTTATTTTAACTATTCCTAAAACTTTACCATACCCGCTGATCATCCAAAAAGATTTATTAACGAATTTAAAAGCCTTGACCTTCATGGAATTGATCAGGTTTCTATTAATTATAGAAATATTCGAACCTGAATCATAAATTCCTTTACAAAAAAGGTTATCATTAAGGCATAAATTTAATTTAATCAGCGGGGGGGTGATTTAGTTTTTTGATTCATCATCGGAAACAGGGTTTTCAATTTTTAATTTATTAATTGTTTTTTGATTATTTGGCTTATTTTTGAACCAACAAATAGCTTCTGGATGGTACCTCTCAGAAAAGCCTCTTTTTTCACAGTTAGTACAAGGTTTCTTTTCTGCACCACCTGACTTCCTCTCATGTTGGTTATTATTATTATTTTTTTATTTACGATTTCAGATTTATTCATGTTAGAAGTTTTATTTTTATTAGGAAAAGTTATATTTTTATTATTTAGGTCATTAATCTTGTCTTCCGTCTCAAATTTTTTTAGTTTATCATGCAAAATACGGAGAGACGTGGCAACATTTTTTTTTAAGGAATTTTGTATATGGACAGGAAGTCCCAAAACTATTAGATCTAAAATTACTATGTCCGGCAAGTTTCTATCAATTTCTAATAATAATTTTTCTTTTTTTACAACAAATTCTATATAAGAGCCACTCAAATACCTGTAGTTGTAGGCATACCATATTGGCTTCCAGGATGAGTCAGCGAAAGTGGCGATGAGATCAGCTCTTCAATTGGACCATGTGGTGTTTAGTCCGAGTTTTCTCTGATTAATGGTGAACCAATCAGCCATCGATGTTTCCAGGCATCTCTTGAAGACCTCAATTTGTTTCTGGCCATCCAACTTGAACCGCTGTGACTCTCTTTCAAAGGCGTCGCACCAGGCAATCACGTTTTTGTTCTTTGGAGAAAATTTTTCTATCAGGAAATGCTTTATTATGCTGGTCACTGACTCGTCTTTGTCTCTCTTTGAGGTTGTCATTGATTGATTGGTGTCTTCTTTCAGCTTTGCTTGGTCAGAGGGTGAAAACTCTGGTAACAGGTAGTCTTTGAATACAAAATTCTCATCAGTGTGTAAGTATAGCCTTGCCACATCAGGAGGAATAGAGACATTTATGTTTCTGTATTGTCCTCTTGATCGCAGGACTGATGCAGCACTCTTTGGGGGACCTAAGGCCATAAGTTCTTTATGGAGTGTGGCCTTTTGTAGTTTCTCTGGAAAAGCAAACTAGATTCCATCACCAAACAAACGAATTTTCTTTAAGTTGACTGTTGTTGTTTTGTCGGTACCCTCAGCCATCATCAGCAGTTGTATTTTGGTAGAAGACATCGCAGAAGAAAAAAAAATCTTTTTCGAGTTTAAAAGAATTTTCTAATTTGTAAGTTCGTTTCCGGGTATTCCACTCGATCTAATTTGCACTTAAATAAGGTTTCGTGAACTCGTAATCAAAAGCAGAGTTTATTGACACGATTAAAATACGGTAGTGAAATTAGAAAATTCAAGATTATTATACACAAAGAAACGAACGAAGATACGACTAAGTTTTATCTGTCTTTCTGAAACGGCGATTAACGGACGAATGAATGAATGAATGAATTCGATAAATGAAATCGACGTTTGTTACAAAGGAAAAATAGTCATGTTGAGTATGGTCAAAAATGATGTCATTTAACAAAGGATGGTCGAGTCGATAATACATGAAATGATGTAACTTAAATATAACAAGATTGGAACGGTAAATATTAGATAGTCGAATTGTGTCAATTTCTTAATGTGAGTCAAACAAAAATAAACATTACGAATTCATGAAAGAACGAGAGTAACAAACAAAATTGTAGTCATTCGAAAAAGAAGAGTGTTCTTTTTACATATATATATATATATATATAAGATTTGACAGAATCTCAAAAGAAAGTCAAAACGACGGTGAAAGAATGCGTTTATTAAATAATAACGAATTCAAAACTAAGTCGTTTCCGACTGAAAAGCAAGAAAAAGAAACGGATAAAATAAATTGGCAAAAACGACGTGTGTAGTACACAAAAGTGAGAAGAACATTAAACTGACTGCAGTGCTGATAAAGACGACGACCTGCGTACGGAAAGCTACGAGAGCAGGTTGTAAAAGGAAAGATGAGAGGAGCGAATAAATGACGATAAGAGAACAGGCAGATTACGTGTGTATGGAATCTTACATCCCTCCTCCCCACTCATTTAGGAGTGGAAAGAGGATGCTGGGGCAAAGGAAAAGACAGGTCATCGAGTGAATTTTTGTGTAACAATTTGCTGGCGTAATAGAGACGCTTCCCTAATGGGCTGCTGCCCACATTAACTTTGAAAACATTATTTGATATCAGTTTGATAATTATAAACGGCCCTATACATAATTTATCCAATTTACATCTATTCAATTTGTTACCATTGTCGACGTACACATTATCACCAACATTAAAATATACACAGTTTTTATTCTTATCATATAATTTCTTATTATATTTGTGACTCCTAATCGTGTTACGTAATGCTATTTCTCTGTCTGCAGTGATGTTAGGGGATCTACGAGTGAATCAGGAACAATGTCATCAATGCAACCTGTGAGCAAGTAGGAAGATAAAAATTTTGTTACACTGTGTGGTGAATTGTTGTACTGACTAACGCATTCAGAAGCGATAGCAGCCCAACTTTTCTTAGGAGAGGTAAATACATCATGCTTCACACAGCGAATGCGATTCACTATTGTTTGGTTTAAACGTTCATTTAAACCATTTGATGATGCGCTGTCAACTGCTGTAAAAACATGCTGTATACCAGACAGGGAGCAATAAGAATGGAACTCGTCTGAGGACAGACCCCTGTATTGATCGGTCATAAGTGTACCTATCGAGTGACACCTGTGAACGGAGTTGACCAGAGAAATCATTTCCTTAGCAGACTGTCCCTTGGTACAAAGTATGTAGGCATAGCGTGAGAAGTGATCAACAAGGAGGTGAAGGTAATTTAAAGAGGAGTGATTGATTCTGAAACCGCCTACGGTATCCAGGGACATGATTTTGAAAGGAGTGGTAGCTGGACCTAGGAAACCTAACCTTGCACTGCGTCTGGAACGGCGAGACTTATTTTGTATACATACAGTACAGTTTTTACAGAACGATGTTATAAAATTATACATTTTTGGGAATGTGAAATGTTTTCTGATAATTGCAATTACATGTTTCGACCCGGCATGGCCGTATTTCGAGTGTACAATATTCGTAAGGTTTTTTCCTGCAGCCAGGTTTAAAATAATTCGTGATTTACCACGTACATTATGAAAAATTACACCATGTTTTATTGTATCTAAACTTAAACTACATATATCTTTCTGCGATTTAATTTCATTGAGTGATAAGAAGTTGAAAGAGGGTAGAATGGGCTCTGACGTAGATATTTTGGGAGTAGGATTTAAGACTGGGTTACGGGATAGACAGTCGGCTTCGTGATTTGAGGAACCAGGATGGTAAATGATGTCAAAATCAAACTGAAGGAGTTTGTTGGCTAAGTTGCCAAGTTCCTCATCAGTGCGAGCTTTTAAGTTTAGGTGTTGGAGGGGTTTTTGGTCAGTGATAACAGTGAAGTGGCGGCCAATCAGCCAGTAACGCCAATAACAAATGGCCTCCCAAATGGCCAAGCTTTCGATGTATATGGCTTTCTTCTTCTTTTGAGCATCTGACAATTTTTTTGAAAAGTAGGCAACCAGTTTTTGCGTGCTGTCCGCCTGCGTTTGTTTAAGTACCACACCTACACCAACTCTGCTAGCATCAGTGAAGATGAATATAGATCTGGTACGATCAAAGACTGCCAAGATGGATGCGGAAGTGAGAAGCTCTTTTACTTTGTCAAAGCTGGCCTGACAATCGGGGGTCCGGGAGAAGGGAACATTTTTGCGGAGCAGATTGTGAAATGGTTCGAGGACGGATACAGAATCAGGGATGAATTTTCGGTAAAAGTTGACTTTGCCCAAAAATTGACAAATGGTTTTTCTAGAGGAAGGAGTAGGAAAGTCCTTAATGGCGATAAGATTATCTTGGAGAGGTTTGACAGTATCTGGTCCCAGAATAAGACCAAGATACTGGATTGAGGAAGCGGCGAAGTTACATTTCTTAAAGTTTAGACAAAAGCCTTCCTCGTAGATGGCTGTGATTACTTTTTCCACGTGTATAGCATGTTCTTCGAAGGAACGAGAGTAGACTAATATATCGTCTAAGTAATTTATCGCAAATTTAGACAAATCTTTTCGCCTGAGTATTCCTGCCAGGATACGTTGGAGATGGCTGGAGCAACTTTGAGACCAAAGGGCATCGAGAGCCACTCGTAGTGTCCGTGCTGTGTGACAAATGCTGACTTATGTCTATCCTGAGGACAAATTGGGATAGACTAAAAAGCCATGTTGATGTCAAGTGCGGAAAACCACAAACAGCCACGAGTTTTAACCAAAATTTTCTCAATCAAGGGGAAGGGTTGACTTTCTGGAATGATCAGTTTGTTCAATTTGCAGAAGTCAACACACATCCTAGTTTTTGTTTTTGATGCACTCAAGCCATCTTTCTTAAATTGCATGGTTACAGTGGACGCAAAAGGCGACTGGGACTCAGTAATCATGCCATTTTTTAAAGGTTCGCGACATTGTCTTTCTATCTCTTCCTCGTCCTCGAAAGTACACCTATAAGGTTTCTTTGCTACATAAGCATCCCTTTCTAAATTAATTGTACATTGATACTTCTTAACATTACCAACATCAAAAAAGTTTTTAGCAAATGCGAAGTTATTTTTCTCGATCAATGTGTGTATCACATTCTTTTCTTTTACGTTAAGGTGAGACACTTTTGACTCAAAAAGTTCGAGGTACATATAGTCGTTCCAAATTACATTATTATTAATTGATATTTCTTGGTTCGTATCTATATTACATTGCGTTAATTTTAATTTGTGATCGAGAGATAAATGGAAGATAGGTATAATATCCAGAGCAATAATAAAATCGTATTTAAAATTTGAGAGTCCAGTACGTACAAAAGTACTCTTTCCTCGATATCTAAAATTTTAACATTCAGCATAGTAATGCCAAGAATAGAGCCCTGACCACTCGTCGTATTGTACGTAGATTTTATCGGCACAAACTTATAGTTTTTTATTTTTTTAAGGGTATTAAACAAAATTGTGGAAGCGTTAGCTCCCGGATCGTATAATCCTTTTCCTGAATTATTGCCAAAAATCACGTCCACTATGACAAACGAGGGCCTTATTCGTTTTTTTGGACTTCTGAAATTTCGTTCTGTAATTCTTCGATCTCTAAATTATGGATTACTTTATTTACGTTATCTGTTTTTGTCGAACTGAAATTATTTTTACGTTGAGAATCTTTAAATTTAGTAAAGCAATCTTTTTCGAAATGAAACCTTTCAAAACCCTTTTTCTTGCAGTGTGGGCAAGGGGTTTTTGGACGTAGAGAAGAGAAGGCATTAGGAGTCGAGGTTGAAGACAAAGTAGCAGTAGACAAGATTGAGCGTGTGATAGGGGGTTTGAACAAATTTATTGTTGATAGTAGCTTACCCAAAGTTGTGGTTTCCGCCAAATTAATTTGTTCCTGAAGGTGATTTGGCAAACCAAGAACAAGATGGGCCATTTTGTCAAGTTCATTTATCTTTGGATTGAAGGAGACAAGGAGACTCAGTTTGTTTTGAGTGTAGTCACTGAGTGAGCCACTGATGAAGCAATAAGCAAAAGCAGTACGAGCAACGGAAAGACCTTGTTGGCCAAAATTTTCAATGAAGGAGTAATGCCAGAACTCCCATGCGGTAGAATTTGATGATAGGCGAGTTGTATTGTACCATTTCTCCGCAGCATCTTCCACAAACAGGCGAATGCTTACCAGTAGCGATCTTCTTCGATCTGTAGATGGCGGCATTCTGACTCGAAGATATCGAGCCAAGCTTCAGCATTAGAAGATAATGACTTGGAGCCAAACTTGGTGATGACAGCATCTTTGACAATAGAGGAAAGCATTTTTACCTGTGCTGAGGTTGCCATGGCCTGAGAGTTATTTGCTGATGACGATGTATTAGACCAAAAAGTGACTGCCAAGGATGGCGCGTTGTCGAGTTCATCAAGCATTTTTCCAAGAAAAACTGCATTACCTTCGTCGTCATTATAGTGATTGGCAATTGCTTTGGGTAGGGTGATTTTAAACGACCGTTTCATCCAACGAGGAGTAAGATCCTTCTTTGCCATCATTGCAGTAGGGAGTGCCATCAATCGATCATGATGAGAAAGACTTGTACTCAACTGGAAAGCCATAAATGGTGTCGTCACCCATGAACTGCATCGAGTACATATGCGTAACTGTAGTTTTCTGGTCCGTAGGTGAAGGCTCAGCACGCAGAGTAAAATGAACTTTCGATGAAATCACACAAGAGGCACGAAGTTGCCACAAAGGGAGAAAAAGGACGCAGAATGCGAAAACGAGAGTTTTGAATTTATAAGATTTGACAGAATCTCAAAAGAAAGTCGAAACGACGGTGAAAGAATGCGTTTATTAAATAATAACGAATTCAAAACTAAGTCGTTTCCGACTGAAAAGCAAGAAAAAGAAACGGATAAAATAAATCGGAGAAAACGACGTTTGTAATACAAAAAAGTGAGAAGAAGATTAAACTGACTGCAGTGCTGATAAAGACGACAACCTGCGTAGGGAAAGCTACGAGAGCAGGTTGTAAAAGGAAAGATGAGAGGAGCGAATAAATGACGATAAGAAAACAGGCAGATTATGTGTGTATAGAATCTTACATATATATCAATTTCTTGTTCTCACAATACAGGTTGCAATTTTTGTCCCATAATCACAAAATTTGGTATGAACATTTTTACTGAGCAAAGGAACTGACCTACTGATTTTAGTATGGATTGGCCTTATGGTACTTCCGGTACCACCAATTTTGTTTTTATTTTGGTTATAAAATGATCAATTTTGCAATAATAGCCACAAAATTTGCAATAAATATTTATTTTGATTCATTGTAGTACGCTTCAAATTTTGGTGGCAATCAGCTGGGGTCACTTCCAGTACCACTATTTTTGTTTTTATATTGCTTATAAAATGCAGAATTTTGAAACCATATGTACGAAATTTGAAATAAATATTCGTTTTAATTTATTTTAGCATGCTACCAATTTTGATGCGGATCGACTTTAAGGTACTTACTGTAAAGCTTTTTTTCCCTCTTTTTTCTAATTTGAATGAAGTTTCCTTTTTTACAAAAACTAACCACATGCTCATGTTTTCACTTTTTGTTTTAAATTTTTTTATTTCATAACTTTATTATATTTCATTGGTTTTATTTTAAATTATATGATGTGTACCATACTTCATCATCTTAATTTATTTTTCATTTTTTCAAGAAAAAATGCTGTTATATTTCAAGTTGTCTAATATTTTGTCAAAAGTCTACACATTTCATACAATCATAACATACCATTAACATATATAAACTTACAGACAATTAATGTGACCATCAAAATTCATAATTCTTTCTGTCGAAAACCTACTTTTTTTAGCGAGGCTTGCTGCGCTAGAGTTTTTTCATCTTCTTTCTCTCAATAGGAAAAAAAATGAATGTCTGGAATGAAACTGCTGACATTAACACAAACAAAGTCACCAGTTGGCTGATGTATAGCTGCGCCTCTTGTAATGTTATTTGTTTGATAAGTAATTTTCAATATCACTCACACACAGACACTAATATTAAGATTACTTTCACACATGCAATCACCCATAGACACTTACACAAGACAACTTTAAACTTTAATTTCAGCAATTTGGCTGAACAGATTTTACTTTTTGAAGTCTATAAACCACCTGTAGAATATTCTTCATATATGGTATGAATTTTGAAAAATTTTGTTCAGTATATTAAGAGAACATTCAGGACAGAGAATGGTAACTTGTCTTTATATATTAGATAATTTTCTTCAGTTTAGAAAACTGTGCGACATTTTTGGGAGATTTGGGTATGTGTAAAACGTCGAAGTCCTTGAGTGTGCAATCCGATGGAATTGGAGTTGCGTATTCAAGGGTTTTCGCTACAATGAAGTTGGGTATGATGTTTATTTGGTTAGTATTTTCAGAATTTTCTGTATCAATTTCTGAATTTATTAAACTTTCGTTGTTGTTTTTGAACCATTCACTAGGAGGAAAAGGAAGAAGGTTGATGATGTCTATCAGGTTGACAGTTTGAATATCTTTTATCGTTGTTTTTTCCACAAAAGATACTTGAACTCTGGAAAGCATGCCAAGTGGATCTTGAAGTTTTCCTGATTGTACCAATTCGATGATTTCATTGTGAGAAAAAATTTTAAAATTTTTTTTGTCATTCGGTGGTAATAGAATTGATATACCTTTGCATCTATCAAAGCCAATTTTACTGTCATAAACATCTAGGAATTCTCTTCCAATAATTAAGGGGGTGTTGAAACCTTCGATTCCTCAGAAAGTTGTCCATAATGGACGTTGGGCATTATGTAATTTTTTATCGAGGAGTCTGGTTGTTACGTAAATATTTTTTTACATGCGCCGGTTGTTTACCCAGCTCTTTCTCATTTTTATGTGATTTCTTAAGTGATTTTATTATCGATTTAGTATCACCAGATAATTTGACAAAATTCTTGAATTTAGCTACTTCCTCATTTTTTTGTTAGTTCTTTTTGAATGGTATCTATTGTTGTTGGAAGGGTTTCTAGCTTGGAAATGCGTTTAGATAAATCTCTATACTTATTTTCTGAAATATCGGATACAGGTGTTGCTGAAGTAGTGATAGTTTTAAGTGGTTTATGTATTTCATCATTCGGTTTCGGAGTGATCGGAGATTTTAAGTTACCTTGCATTTTATTATCTTTTAATAAGTATATCATAGCTCTAGTAGATCGAATTTCTATGACAGATGTATCGGTTAATTTATAGGTTAAGGTTCTAACTGCGGTTTCATCAAAGTTTTCATTCCCGGTTATAGGAACTGTTTGATTTGGATCAAAAACTTTACTATCAAATTTGATAAGTTTGAGAGACATGGTGACTGTGAAATGAGATTCAAGGACTAAAGATTGAAAGTAGTGAATTCATACCAAAAATTTACAAGACGTCAGGGATCTTTTTTGGCGATTTTAGCAGTTGCCAATTATAGAAAGCTTCAGTGCCTGGTGAAAATGTGCTAAAGAATAAGGATGTTGGAGATTGAGTGTGAGTTCTATTTACATTAAGTAAAAACAAAATTTCGATAGAACACGTATTCCAAAAATCAGGGCCTAAACTATTGTCAAGGTTAACTGTTAAATTTGACCTGCTTCTAGAGAAGCTTAAAACAAAATTTATAGAGCAAGGCTTTTTAACAATTTTGTAATGCAGTAGTAACAAAGGCAGAAAACAGTGGTTGATCCAAAGATCTTTTACGTTATTCTTGGATAAAGAAATAGCTGTAATGTGTCAAAAATGCGGAAGACAAAAATAATAGTCGAGTATAATGCAGAAGGCAAAGTATCATAAATTAATACGATAGATTACATTAAAAATTCAACAAAAAATTTCAAGGACAAGTTAAAATTGATTTTTTAATGGGTGGGCCGGAGGGCAAATCAGGTAGAAATGCACAATTCAATTTGAGTGTGTTCCTAGAGGTAAATATTTTGATAGCTTTTTTGAAAAAAAAAGAAAAAGTGAGATATTTTTAGAAGCCAAAATGAGAATAATATCTAGAAAGTTTGGTAATACATAAAAAGGATTTGGGTGCGATACCAAAAATATTTTATTAGACAAAATGGGATTGATCAATTTGATCATCAAAAAAGGGAAAAATGTATCTTCCATATCACACAATCCAGACAGTTCAAAAAACCATATTCTAGGGGCCAATTTGAAATTCACTTCGTGCACAAATGAAACTCAAAAATTAAACCTAAAACAAAACCTAACAGTGATAGTTATTGAATGGTACAAACAAAATGTACCAATATGGCCAATAACTATGTGCATATGTAGGAAAAGTAACCATTTGATCAAGTACTAATGTAACAGAAATGGCCAACAATCATCAACAGAGACTGGACAAAACAATGTCCTTGTGGTGTGGTCACATGTACAGAGTAACAAGGATCAAAATGGTACTATGATTTTTATATTATTGTAACATTTTGAAATATTGTGTAAAAACAGGGTGTTTTAGCATTAAAAATAGGAACTGGATTAACAGTTTAAAGTCTGTGTTTTTATTATACTTGGTGGTTGCCATGTAAATTTATGAAATGTTAATGTGGTCAACCTGGTTCCTAATTAAAAATAGTTTAAAATTTTGGTAAAAGCCAGAAAATGCACACGGAGGTCCTTGGTCAGGCGCTAGATTTTGTGTAAAAAAACCAAAAATGTGTAGATTGGAAGTGGTAGTAAAAGTTACTCGTAGAGATCCATATGTATTCACATGTGATAAGTGAGAGGTGTAAAAAATGTGGTATGCCAGATGGGGTAACCTCGTGTCACCACAACCAAAACCATGAAGCAAACACAAAATCACACCCAAAACATACCAGTAATAAAACATACGGTCTGGACAACATAACTTACAGGAGTCCAATTTTGTACAAATAATGCAGCAGGTGGATAGCTAGCCATGATTCAGATTTGTATCACCAAAACTTCTGTATTATTGCAATATGTTTTAAATTTAAATTTACGACCAGAAAAAGGTTATCTACCAAAATAATTTACCTCATTATTGGAAACACACTTTTAATTAAACCATACCCATCTCCCAAAAGATGCCCTCAATACCTTCTGTTTGGATAAATAAGCAAAGCAATTAATTTAAATAATTTGTTTCATGAAATGGTTACAACATCACTACATTAACTAAACTAAACACATGATAAGATATGATAAATGGTATGGAACATTGTATGCAGTGTTGCTTTTTTATTAGACAAAAAAATGTAATTTCAATGGTAACACCTTCTAACACATTAACATGGTGGAAATAAAAAGAACTATGTTGAAATCAAAAATCAGGGGTATAATAAACATTAATATATGTACAAATAAATGCTAATTATAATAACATACCATGATACGCCGTTGAATTGAATTCAATAACAAAAAGACTTCTATATTTCACTACTGGACATTAGATAGAAATACAGACATCGAGATAATTCATTAAACAGGAACATATTCTAAATGTAGTTATATGAAGAGTAATTGATTCTACAGTTGAATAAGACGAAGCAAGCTTCAACTTAATTAGATGTATGGGAAATTATTCGGTTGATAAATTTCTTCCGCTTTTTTATTGAGATAAGAAGGAGCAGAAATCAATTAACCTTTGAAAAACATATGAAACTTGGTGAAAACCCACTGTAATAGGTTTTCATCAAGTGTCTGGACTGAAATATCAAGTATACTACAAGTAGAATTGTTAAAGACCAAAAAAATGTTCTGAACACTTGCCCTGATTAACAGAATCAGTTCTAAACAAACATACCATTCATTTTTCTGATGTCAAATGAACATTATTAGTGGGAATATAAGGCCTCGATTAGAATGCTCTGGTAATGGAGTTAATTTCAGGATTATGTGTTATTTAAAACTAACACCCAATCTCTAAAAAATACGCACAAAACAAATTAAAATGTAATACAGGGCTTTACAAAATAAAAATTTCCAGTTATGAAAGTTCAATAACCGCTAATTAATAACAGATATAAAAAAATTGCAAAAGATCGGAAATCCTGTAATAAAATATAAATTGATATGGAAAAATATTTAATATACGAATATATGCAATAATATCAATCAATAATTCAATAATAAATAATTCAAAATGCCAAAATAAATAAATATGCATGTAAATAATTATCAACATCACATAAAATGATGCAAAAATACAAAAATATCACATAAAAATAAATAAACGCTGGTCTGTATATATTTCACAATGGGTCTGGGTTATTAAGTGTCTAAATATTCTCGTTTTATTAGGCTCTGATTGATTTTTAATTAACTCAACACATAAATAATAAAAAAATGTTGATCAATCAAGTAAAAATCCCAAGTTCAAAATGTAAACAAACAGTCTTAAAATAGACTGCACCAGGATTCATGTCAAAAAAATCCTCTAAGCAATGGCTGACATGTATGCACACTACACAGAGAAAACAATGGAAACAGACCAAAAACTTTCCAACTTTAACAAATCTGTGTATTGAGATTCTGCCCTTGTGATGTGTCTTAATTTTCTCGATCAGTAGCCATAGTAACAGTTTTTTAGCCAGAAAAACGTTCAGAAAAAGGCTCAAATTTAGTGGCACAGAATTCGATACCCTATTAAAGTGGAAATAAAAAACTTATAGGCACAAAGAAATTCCCTAAAAACGAGAAAGCCCAAAAACGACACTTAATTAATTAAATATTAACGATACCTTTATTTATTTGATAATTTACTGTGATCCCATTTGACTCTGCAAACGATGTGATACTTTAACTGTTATTCTGGACTTTGATTTTCAAGATTTGGTGACAAAACTACTGATAAACTCAAACAAATTTGACTCTGCAAACACTGAATTTCACCATGGAATTTCAACAAACAAACTTTGTTGAAATTGAAAAATGTTACAAACTTGATTTTAAATGAAAACTATGTCGTTAGCCTCAGGAAACTCTAACTTCAGATGAGGCAAATGGAACTTGACATGACAAATTATTAGAGGAACAAAACGAACTGCCACTGACTTTTAACTGCTACTGCTGATTTACTATACCACAAAATGAAATATGACTGTTTTAAATGCCCAAACCTTTAAATTACTTGAAAGTGATTGTTTCCAGGTTCCAGATTCAACTTTTGATAACATTGAATTCTCAACAAATGACAAAAATTTTGTCTTAAATGACGATCAGGTACTGTTGGCACTCTACAACAAGTTTATCTAACGAAGAAATTGTCTCAGAAATAAATGATTACTATGTTTCCACTTTGATTTTAAATTATTAAAACATTAAAACATTGAACAGATTCACAAGTTCAACAAAAAATAAGATGGCGTCCCTGCACACATTAAACACCGAGATTCAAATTACAATTCAATGAAACAAGAACACATGAAACAGAAATTACATAAAAATCGATCCCTGTCGATAAAACACTTTAAAAATTCGATCCTCTTGCTCTGGCTACCATGTTAGGTCATGAATCTGGATCTCTGAATTTATGAAAGCAATAAAACGTATTTTCACTGTTCAGGTTTATTGTACGAATGACGAAAGGATGAATTACAGAAACGTAAGTAGCTACAAGCGTTGGTCAGTGTGACCAGATGCCACAACATAAAAGTTCCCTCACAAGAGCGTCGAGCCAGTAAACCAGTTAGACAGATACAGTGTACCAACATAGGTACTTGGGGAGTGGAAAGGAGTTGTTCCACATCAATCTTAGAAGAGTTGATTGAATCCCACTCAATCGCATATTTCTTCTGTGGTAAAAAAAATTAAAAAATCCTAGGATTCAATCATTCCCTTCAAATCAATCCCAACCCCTGGATCTTATGAAACTGGAGCAGTTCTTTTAAAAAAACCCGATTCTCTAAATCAGACAATTCCGGAGTAGCCCATCCCTTGTAGTGATTTAAGCGGGTTGGTTGTTTGCGCTAGTATATTAAGTTCGTCAGTTCGGTCTGTTGAGTCCGTCCAACATGCGGAATTAATGCGGGTCGTAATGTAATTTAGTAAGAATTTTCTACGTTCCACTGCCAAATTTAGGTATTTGTCCAAACCGTACTTAAATACTTACGATTATACCTACCTTATTTCTGTTAGGTAATAACAAGGAACTAAATGCTCAGTGTTCGTATCTTTCAATAGGTATCTTTAAAACTGGACTACAACTGGAAATTGATTTTAAAAGTTGCAAAAATCTTTTGGTTTTTATTACCGATTGCGTACGGGGAGGTTATATGTTTGTTATGTTTATCTCCGGAATTAATGGAATTTTGTTCGCTCAGAATAAGTGTCTTACTTCATAGATTTTAATAAAAGTAGGCTCAAAATGTTGCTGACCATCCGGAGGGTATCCTAGGCTATTTATATTTGAAAATTAAATAATTATAAGGATGTGATGGAAGTAAATGAGAATTTAAAGATTGAAAAAATTATTGTCATAAATTTGGGCATATCCACCAATAAGAGCTACTCGTTCGGATTAACGTAGTTTTTTTTTTTCGTTTTTTAAACAAAATTTATTAATTTGTACGTTTATCTATCATTGCTGTTTCATAATATTTTACTATTTATAATACGAAGCGACATAACGCTGAATTTTTACAGAATTTAACGGGTGGTACGAACAGTGGTGTTCATGTTACGGACGTTACAAATGCTTCGTGCACAATGTTAATGAATTTGAGTACTCTCAAATGGGATCCTATGTTACTAAGGTAATTCATTGTTTCTCTCTTGTTTTACATGATTTTCTCATCTTGATAATTAGAGAGTATATCGTAGCGATTGTGTTTGCTGTAGATTTTTCGACATACCCGCCAAAATATTACCAAAGATTGCCAGCAGTTCCGAAATTTATGGTTATATTGTTGAACGACTTCTTCATGGAGTTCCTGTTTCTGGTGTTGGTATTATTCTCTTTTATGGCCCCGTCATGACGTAAAGATATTGATATTATTATTTCTGTAGTGTTTAGGTAACCAACAAGCCGCTTTAGTCGGACAAATGTGTTTCAAAAAAGGACAGATCAAGTATACTTGCGGCTCCGCTTCCTTCTTGTTATACAACACTGGCCAGTCAGTAAGTATCGGGAGCGTCTGTTTGTTGTAAATAATTGTGGCTGTAATTTGAGCAGATTTAACCGTTTAGATAATTTATTCGGATCACGGTCTATTGACCACAGTGGCGTATCAATTTGGTCCGAAGTCGGCACCCATGTATGCCTTAGAAGGGTCCATTGGTATCGCGAGTGCTGCGTTGTCCTGGTTGAAAGAAAATTTCAATATAATTGACGATATCTCCGATTTACAACGCGTGGCATCGAAAGCGACCAACGATGTATATTTTGTTCCTGCATTTCGCGGACTGAGTGCTCCGTACTGGAAACCTGACGCACGTAGGTCCGTCACTGCCAAGTTTGATTTTTATGTCTAAAACATTCAGTTTTTTATCTTCGATCTGTAGTGCTCTGTTTCCGTTTCAAATTAGCGCCTTCATTATCTGTACGTCTTAACATTTAATTTATTCCCGCTATTGTAGTGTTATGTTCGGTCTGAATGAGAGTACTCAAAAAAGTGACATACTGAAAGCAACTCTAGAAGCGATCTGCTATCAGACAAAAGATATTATCGAAGCGTTAGCTAAAGATTGCGGTGAATCGAGCGTGAAGAAACTGTTCATTGACGGCAGTATGGCGTGTGACGATTACGTAATGCAGTTGCTCGCTGATATTCTTGGAATTCCAGTAGGTTAGTTCTTTTTTTGTTTTATTTTATTTTTTTAATTTATTATTATTTCGCTCTATGGTTGTAGCAGTGTTCGACGTGGCGGAAAAAAAGACGCCAGTATGGGCTACACTCGTGAAAGATTGATGTGTAAACATAATAATAGTGTAGTTGTGTGTGCCCACAACCACACACCTGCTCATCATATAACCCACGAATGTGAGTTGCACTCGTAAAAGTTACAGTTACGCAAATCAGACAATTATAATTCTCATTTAGCTCGTACTGCAGACTGAGCACTAAGATGTTTACCCATTAAAAAAACAAACGTAAAAACTTTTACCTGTGGGAGCTAATCCTCTAATGTTCAAGTCACATTTGCTCGATGCGTAAGGAAAACATTAGCCAAATCAGTTTTCAGATTCACTTTTTTCAGCTTGTCAAACACAGTTATACCTTATTCACCTTATAGAAGACATAAAGTCATTGAGGCAGTTACACCTATCAACACATAGGAGAGTGTTTAGAAAAAATGCCTGGGTAACAACCTTGTAAACAAGAGCGCACCCAATCCATTTACAGTAAGATGGTTATTCACCCAGGTAAAGTTCTCACCGTGTTCAGAATAAATACGCTTCATTCATCCAGATATAACTTTTGCCACTCACTCTTGAGATGTATAAATGTTACCCAAACCATTGTTTACATATTCGAGCGAGTTGGTTAGGGAATTTGAATTGATATCACAACATGAACCAGTCAAATTACAGTTGTCCTACAAGTCATCCTACACCATTCAGAATAAAAGTGACAACCCAAAGAAAACAGTGAATTATCTAGGAGGTAAGATTTAACGAGGTTTTTTTATTCTGAATGCGCTCCAGTGGAACGTTATTGTACACAAATTGAAATTGACAATTTATAACTTTCTCGGCCACACTAAACACTAGAGTGTGAAGATTTTTTCTAACATTCAGTTGGACTTTGAAAATTTTACAAGTCCTTATTAGTAAATGTCATTTTTAATTAACTAATTCGTCTAGTATTTTAGTTTCTTGAATAATTTGTTATTTTTCTAATAATTAAAATTATATCATCAACTATTGCAAAATATCTAATGATTATCATTAAAAATGTAAAACAATTTGGAGGAATTCAAAATTATCGAGTGAAATTTTGAGAGAGCCATTCATTGTGGTGAACTGAAAGTTTGCAGAGACATCGAGACATGTTAGTTGAAATTCTGTGAAAATTTGGCTCAAATTGTATGTTTAGTTCTTGAGATATTGCTGAAATTTGGAAAGAAGATTTAATTCTGTTATCTTATTTAAATCGCTCTATCTGAATAGAATTTCAGAAATATTTCGAATACTAAATGTACAATTTCAGCCAAATTTTCACAGAATCTTCAAATAATATGGTTCGATGTCTCTGCAAAGTTTCAGCTTTACAAAAATGACGATTCTCTTGCAATTCTTCTCGATAATTTTGAATTCCCCCTAATATTTTCACAATTCTGATGATTACCACAAAAACCATTGATCAAGTTTTTATCATAATTTGATGAATTAATTGGTGAGTGATTTAATCTTCTTTTCAAAGGTAATTTGTTGTTAATGTGATTCGGTGAATGAAAAAATTAAATGATATAGTACATAAACACTGGAATCATCCGTTCATGGATTGGTAACACCAGCTGATCTAGTTTATCCACTAATAAATTTAATAAGAGATGGTTGAACAAAACTTGCCAGAGTGTTTGAAAAACAACTCACTATTTGCTGGAAAAATATGAAGAATTTCATTCCATTTTATATGTACCTCGATGAAAATGCCAGAATGAACCCTATTTGTCTGGCGCAGTTGAAAAAAACATTATGAGAACTTTTAAAATTTCGAGGGTTCGAAACTGAATGTCAGAAAAAACTTTACTCTTTAGCTAGTAGTTCATGGTACATAATGGTGAATTATGGTTTTTCCTTTCTCCTATGGGTAAAATCTGTGTCATGTCATTTCTTTCTTAAAATTAATAAGGTATACCAAGGTACATGTACTTCTACTAGGTAGCCTCGATTGTGTGCATTACGAGGATATTTGTTTTCATACATTTAACATATTTCACACACTAGAACACATAAAACTGATTGAACATAAAGTAGAATAATATTTTGTGTATTTAACTTCCTACATGTGACATAATTTTAATCACACTAACACATTAATGAACTGGTCGAACATACCAAATAACAAAGTAGTTTATAATATTTATTGGGGTATACTCTATTTCAAATGAGAAGTGGCCTCCTGTGAATTGATTGACCAGGCAGAAAATGAAGTTATCAAATATTGACAAAAAGTGTTATCAATAACCATTAATAGACAATCGAGAAAAAAAAAGTTACTGGTATGTTTGACATCACTAGGGGAAAGAAAAAAGGTGAAAGTTCATACTAGTCAACAATAAGCTGCATACAAAACTATCATTTACAAGAATGTTCTTGAGGTTTTTCTTTTCACAGCTATGAAATGTGAATGTCTCACTGAATTCACATCTGTTTTATTTGCAATACAGTACACATGAGATTATTAGTGGTCCCCATAGAAAATCCATCTTCAAACGATTGATCTGGATTGATCTGGATCGGTCTTCAAATCTTGATCCAATAGAAATTTTTTAAGATTAAAAATTGACCAGATTGATCTTGTAAAATTTCAGTGATCAATCATTTATTTTACTCTTTTTTCTCCTTCGTTCAACATTCAACTTTTGAGTATATATGTTATGAAGGACTAATTCTTATAGAATTTCTGTACATATAGTTACTATATCAGACACAGATGGCATTTTCAATGAATAAGATTACTCCATTTTGCATGTGTCACTATAACTCAGTGTCAGGCAATTCCCAGGAATGACATTTTTGGCTGGGAATTCTCATTAATTTTTGGGGAATAAAAATTCCATTGGGAATTCTTGGTGAAAATGGATAAGTCACATACTTCATATTTTGACTACCCCGTTGATTTCCTCCCAGTAGAACTCAAGTAAATTAGAACACAAAAAATCATTCCACCTCTGCTTTTGAGTAATGATTTATTGATATTTTAGCAAACATGTATTGCAAAAGAGAACATTTTGGCACTGATGCACTACAAACTTTGACTATATACTTCTGGACTAGTAAAGAAAGATAATTTCTGGTTAAACATGCCAGCGCTAAATAGACAACTAGAGGCTACTTTTTGATGTATTTTGCTTTATGTTTATGTATGCTATCCTTATGAATTTAAGTGCTCTTTCTCTTCCCTGTCCTTTAAAAATAAAGTTGAAGGCAGCTTCAGCGATTGCAACAATAACATTTATATCGTTAGATAAAATTAATTATCTGCTGCATTCTTCTTCTTCCTCTATTATAACTTCAAAAAATAACCATAGACTTGTATGTGAAGGTTACAAGTTTACAAAAATTAAAACAACAAGTCGCCCCTTGAAAAGCTAATGGAGTTCCCCTATCCACATGACCAAAAAGGCAAGTGGAGAGTGGCAAGTTATTGGCGACTACAGGGCCTTAAATGCTAAAACAGTTCCTGATCGCTACCCAGTCCCCAATATCATGGACTTTAATGCGAATATGAAGTGTAAAACGATGTTCACAAAAATTGACATCAACTGGGCATTCCACCAAATTCCTATGGGTTACCAGGACATACCAAAGACTGCAGTTATAACTCCCTTTGGTATATTTGAATACCTTCGAAGGCCATTTGGACTTCGCAACTCAGCACAAACTTTCCAGAGATTTATCAATGGACTGTTTAGGGAATTTATGTTTGCTTATGCATACTTGGATGATATTTGCATTTGCTCAGAAGGCAGTGAGCAACAGCACAAGGAGAATGTAAGAGCTGTTATACAACATATACACGCTGCCTACCTTACTATTAACGTAGGTAAAAGTTTATACAAACAAACCAACACTGACTTTCTGTGTATACAGACCATAAACCCCTAATACATACTGTGGGTGTGTGTATTAGTGTACACGACACCACACAAATACCAAATCTGGTCGGTTGTGTGTAATACGTAGATGTATGTGTGCGGGCCGAGCCCAGTAAACAATTAAGCTGCACAGACGAAATGTACAGCCGTGAGCACAAAAAGGTAGTTCGTGGGTTTTACCCCACTGGCCCGCTAGGTGGTCGACGAGTGTGTAGTACACACTCGTTCGTCATCGACCACCCGTCGCCACACCACTCTCCTCCTAGTAAGTTTCCGAGGAAACTTACGGTGACCTATGACGCCAGTCAAGTGTGGCGCAGCGTTCACTACTATGCTCACGGATGTCGTTCACATAGTAGGGTCGCCAGGTCTCTTCGGTTTGGACTTACCGAAGTTGGCTGGGAGAGTGGGTCGGGAAGGATGTGTTTGGGGTGCTCGAGGCTGTGGAGAAGGGTGCGCTCGAGTTTGGGATCTCATGAGCGGAGTCTGGGGACGAGAAGTGGGAATGCTCATGAGGGGTGGCGGGTAGGTTACTGGTGGCGCCATTAAAGGCGGCATAACCAGGGCCGGGGGATAGACCAATGCCGAGAGTTGTAAATGCGGGGGAATGGGAATTCTGGGTGGAAGCATCACAACTTGGGGAAGTGGCAGTGGTGTTGTTGCTAGGGCGAGTGACAGGGCATTATGTGCTGCGAGCACGGCAGCGGTAAATTGCTCCCACGGCTGCAGAGTTTGATTCTGTGATACAGGAGGTACCACCAGTTGCAGTACAGGGGGCTGTACCACAGATGGGGTAGGAAGAGGTGGACGGCTGAGACTCGGGGACTTCTTCCGGCAAAGGTGTTGCCATTAGGTTGATAACGGAGTAGTTATCGATGGCAGCACTTCTTGTCGGTTCAACCTCTTCGCATATTGGTGACAGTACTCGTTGAGGGACTGACGTAAGGGTTGGTGGAGATGGATGGTTGGGGCCGGAGTTGGGTCGACATCCATCGTTGTCTCTTCCAAAGTAGTCGGTGCGACCGAAGGGCGAAGTAGAGGCGACTTGCCTTTCGGGACCGACAGTACTTTTTTCGTGGCTACTGGTGCCTCCGTGACTTTGGAAGTTGACGGTTGGGGGGACTGCTTTGTTGCTGCAGATGGACGTTTAAAATCGCTGGTACGCAACGTGGCAGTCGCTTGTGCTCGGCGCTTCCGAAGGGGAAGCAGTTCAATCTGTTTAACCGTCTTGAGTGGTGGGAATTCCCCAGAGGGGAGGCCTGCTGAGGAAGATGGTTGAGGACCGGGCAAGGGTCCCTTAGATTAAACGGGCTGTACGACTTCAGTGAATGTGCGGGTGTCAATCCGCGCATTGCTTAGTTGTACAGCGGCCCGAGCGCGAGGTGGCGTCTCCAACGAGTATGCGGTCTTCCTGGGGAGCAGAACGAAGACCCAAGAACGAGAGCTACGGACAAGGCCACGCTGTATGAGCTCAGAGCCCCAAGTTGCCACTCCAGGAGCAGGCCAGTACTGTCGAAGGGGCACACCTCGACCCCTGGCAGCTGATTCCACCCTCTGCCTCAGCGTCGATCACCGTTGCGGTACTCGAGAAGGAGTACGGCGTGTACCCTCTTGTGCAGGTCGGACAGAGGTAAGCATCATGGATGACGCCGATACTTGATCGGACATAGAGGACACAGGCAATGTCTGCTTCACCGGTGGAAAGGTGGCAGTAGCCGTGGAGGAGGGAGACAGGGCAATGTCAGCTGGTGACGTCGGGGGTGAGAAGGTGTGGGAGGGGAAGCGATGGTCATCTACACGAGGAGACGATGGTGCATTGTTGTTACCGCCCTCTGTTGGTGGAGGAGTAGCCCTTAAAAGGACTGTTTCTTCATCTTCTGATAACTCGGGAATGCTGGGAGAAAGACGCTCTTGGGACATTTCACCAGTCTATTACGCTCCGTGAAATATGATTAAAAGCGCCTGGTTTGTAGCATTTGATGAAGAGTATATAACAGCCAAGCATGTCAAGAGAAGAGTGAGTTTCTAAAACACGAATTTCACTCGTTTACTTAACTGTTACCGCCGTTTATTTTTGTCTTGTAAACACGAACGAAGGTGCGGTTGCGGCAGCTGTTGTTGCACATTACTATTACGAGTTTGTTTTGTAGGCGGGGCCTGTTCGTCTTCCAAGGAGGAAGACGCGTCGTATTTATGCGACTGGGTGGCGCCACGAAACAATTTTTGTAATACGTCATTGTCTACAATGCTTGACTTGTTGTCAGTTGCGTGAGCCTACTCGGACAAGTGCGGGAGGGGAAAGGGGATCGCAATCGGTTTGTCGTCGAGCATAGTGTCAGCTGTTCGACTAGAAGACTGACCGATGGGGTGGGATTGGGTATTTTCCGCTTCGGGAGGCGATTCTTTATTTTGATCGTGTGTAATTACAATCGGGGAAGAATCGAGCGTGTCGTCTATGTGTGAAGACGACGTCAAAGGTTGGGGTGAGGCATTTGGGGGTGAGGACCTCAGATGACAAGTCAACTGTCAGTCCCGAAGGATCATCGACGGAAGTTGAGTCATCTGGGTTGGCTTCTATGTCTGTGTAGACATAGGCCGACTTTAGGCGATCGATTGATACGTGTGTGTGTCGTCCTTGTATGTCGATCTCGAACCATTTATCCGTACGGTTGAGGACTTTGTATGGTCTGGAGTACGGTGGGTTGAGTGCCTTACAAGGTGTATCAACGCGTAGCCATACGTTTTGGGCTGATTTCAGATCAGCTGGGACGTATGAGGGGGTATCGCCGTGGTTGCGAGTGATTTGGGTGAATGCATTCGCACTTTCGCGAATGCGTTGTGGAAGGTTAGTGCCGTCGATGTGAGTGACGTCACTTGGTGGGCTGTCTTCAAAGAAGTCAGCCGGGAGACGGAGCTCTTCACCATAAAGGAGTTGGGCTGGGGATACGCCGAGGTCGGAGATGACCGTCGAGCGTAAGCCGAGAAGAATGAGAGGCAAATTGGCTGTCCATTCTCCACGCAAGTTTTTAGAGTTCTCGTGGGCCATGATGGTGGCTTTGAGAGTTCGATGCCAGCGCTCTATTTTGCCGTTTGATTGGGGGTGATACGCCGTAGTTGAGGTTTTGTGTATTCCCAACTGGCGTGCAACCGAGTTAAATAAAGCGCTTTTGAACTGGCGTCCCTGGTCCGTCGTTATGGTTTTGGGGATGCCGAAGGATGACACCCAGTGTTGGACGAAGAGTGTTGCCACTCGATCCGCAGAAATATCCGTTGTCATGATGGCGTGAGGCAATCGTGTGGCGCGGTCAATCATTGTCAGACAATGACGAGGACCGCTAACCGTCGGCAACGGACCCACGATATCGATGTGCACATGCTTTAAGCAATCGGTAGGGCGGAAAGCTTGGAGAGGGGCTTTGGTGTGTCTACCAATTTTGGCTTGTTGGCATGTGGTGCACTCTTTCGACCAACATAGGCAGTCAGATCGTAGGCCAGGCCAAATGAATCAATTAGCGATCAGACAGGCAGTTGTCCGTCCGCTCGGGTGCGAGAGCCCATGAATCAAATCGAAGATGGTTCTCCGATATTTGGCGGGTATGAAGGGTCGTTTTTTTCCCCGTGGACGTGTCGCACGTTAAGAGTAACGTGTGTCGGGGTACTCTGAACGATTCGAAGATGAGGGCAGAGTTGGGGTCTGCAAGGTATTGGGCTAGTTGAGGGTCGTGTTGTTGGCAAAGGGCCATTTCATAGTAAGGCACAACACAGGGAGAGGTAATGGCAAAGATTGATCTACGCGACAAACAATCTGCGGCTATGTTGTCCTCTCCTTTGATGTAGCAAATATCCGTTGTGAACTGCGAGATATACTCTAGTTGATTTTGCTGGCGTGGTGAAGCTTTCTCGCACGCCTGAAACAGGGCAGTCGTGAGTGGCTTGTGGTCCGTATAGACGGAGAAAACACGACCTTCGACCAGGTTACGGAAGTGCTTCACCGCTGCAAAAACAGCGAGTAATTTGTGGTCGTATGTTGGATATCGGTGTTTGGTGTTAGATAATTTGCGGGAGAAAAATGCCAAAGGCTCTAGCGATTCGGCACTGTGTTGATAGAGGGTAGGCCCTATCGCGTGGTTAGACGCATCGGTTGCCAAGACGAGTTGTTTGGACTTGTCAGGATGCGCCAAAAGAGCAGCATTTGCTAACGCCTGCTTTAGGTCGCAGAAGGTGGTTTCGGCAGTGTCAGTCCAAATTATCGGGGTTTTGTCACATTTTTTGTTAGAGTGGATAAGTGCGAAGAGTTTACTCTGTATGTGAGCGCAATGTTTAATTGTACGTCGGTAGAAATTCACCATTCCGAGAAAGCGCCTGAGGTCATGAACTGTTTTGGGAAGTGGGAAATCGAGTACAGCTTGGACACGTTCGGGAGTAGGTTTGATACCTGCGCTGTTGACTCGATGGCCAAGAAAGGTGAGCTCTTCACGTTCATGTTCGGACTTGTTACCATTGACGGTGAGGCCAGCGTTGTAGATACGCCGAATGACCTCGGTAACACGTTCTTCGAGCTCATCAGGGTTGGAGGCAGTAATGAGGATGTCATCAATGTACGCCTAAGCGTAGTCGATGTCTCGCAACAATCCATCAATGTACCGTTGGAAGGTTTGGGCGGCGTTTCAAAGTCCAAAGGGCATATAGGGAAATTCGTAGAGACCAAAGGGGGTTATGACGGCTGTTTTAGGGATGTGTTCTTCGGTCATCGGGACTTGGTTAAATGCCCGCACGAGATCTAATTTAGTGAATAGTTTAGCACCAGCTAGTCTAGCGTGGAAATCCATAATATTTGGGACAGGGTATTTGTCGGGGATAGTCCGTGCGTTGAGTGCTCTGTAGTCACCAAGCATGTGCCATGTTTTATCGGGCTTCATGTGCATATGCAAGGGGGATGACCAGGCACTTTTGGAGGGTTGGCAGTCACCACGTTTGAGCATAGTTTGGAAGGAAAGGTGGGCTGCCTTTAACTTCTCGGGATGTAGACAACGGGCACGGCAAAACACCGGTCGACCTACAGTTTCAATATCGTGGGTGACTTTGGTAGGGGAAATCCTCGGGTGTAAGCCTTCTTTACCGGTTACGCCGGGAAATTTGTCGAGGATTTTTTGGAATCGACTATTTGAGTGGGCAATGGTAAGGCAAATCTCCGGGGGATAGTCGATGTGGCGAGGTTTACCTACTACGGAAAGTCCTGTGGTCTTATCAAGGAGGTGCCCTTTGCTGACATTGGGAAGCAGTTGGTAATGGCTAAGGAAGTCTGCTCCGATGATGGGATCAGCAATATCGGCGATGATAAAGGCCCACTTGAATTCGCGGCGAAGGCCAAAATCTACCTGCACCAGCTTAACTCCGTAGGTACTAATTGGAGTTTGGTTTACAGCGTAGATCTGGAGCTTAGCGTTGCATTTTCAGTCTTCAGAGGTTGGAGGTATAGCCGATATCTCTGCGCCAGTGTCAACCAGGAAGTGATGCTCGCTAAGCAGATCTTCCACGAATAGACGGACTGAGTTGAAAACGAGTGGGAGTGCCATTTTGACTGACTCGTTTACTCGTTTCCCGAACAAGCAGGGGATTTGGAATCGTGGTGGTCGCGATTTTGGGGTTTGTCCCACCATGAACATGGAGGGTCAGAGCAGTTGTGCGACTTCCTTCCAATCTGTTGGTGATACCAACAGTAGCCATTGCAGGAATGGGAGGGAGAGCGGGTATTCACCGGTCTCTTACCATCGATGACTCGTAGCGTCATCCTTGGTTTTGAACAACCGGAGCTAGAGTCACGAGAGCGCTATCTGTCTCTGGACCTGGCATCGCGTGAACACGAACGCCTATGTTCGGGGAATGGGGTGGGATCTTTTGGGGAGTCAACAGAACTCACCTGTTTTCCAGCCAAGAGCTGTTGAAGCACCTGGTTAATGGTAGCTAACTCTGAGGAATTAGCCGTTGGTACCGTTGTCAGGGATGCCGCAGGAGTTGCAATAGCGGAGATGGTGCTGGTTGCAGGGGATGTCGACGGAAAGGTTTGCTCGAGAGCTATTGCCTCGTCAGCTTTGAGCGCTGCCTGTCGAGAGGTTGCGGGCTTTGTCATGGCCAATGTTTGGCAGATATTGACCGGGAGGGATTGGAAAAGAAGGTTACGGAGAACATCGTCATTGACTCATCCTTCATTTAGGGTGATGAGGCGGCGATGGTACACCAAAGGCCTCTCGGAAGGTTGACGATGGGTGTTTTCCAACAGGGTTCTAATACGGTTGTAGGAGGAAGGGAAAAATTCCTGTTGGATTTGATTGCGGAGGTTCGACCAAGTGTGCAGCGAGTCGTTGGAACTGTAGAGTAGTTCTGATACAGCATTGGCTACCTGGGTCGGCAAATGGCCAGGGATCGCCAGGTAGAGCTGATACTCGCTGGTATTGCCACTGGCACGAGCAAGATTCTCGATCTGCTGCAGCCAGAGACGCACATTCTCGGCGTTGAACGGAGGAAGGCCTGTTAGTAACCGTGGAGGATGGGCTTGTAAAGAGGGCGAGATGGTAGTCGCGGCGGAATTTGCTTCCTGCCGGTGCGATTGCCGATTGAGGATGGGGGACAGCCTCAGCGTGGAACTGTCAACCAGCTGGTGCTGGTTGACCGGAAGTTCCTCACCCGGGAGGTAGTTGTCGAGGAACAGGCCAAAATTTACAAGCGTAGAGGACTAAGGGATTGCCAAGTTTGTCGGTACAGTCGACAAATGCATGCTGACATGCGGCGTTGAGTGGATGCAGACGTGGGGTTGGGCTTGTTCTCTGTCCTCCTGGGAGGATTGATGACTGTGGCCTTCGCAGGCGTCAGCGGGAAAACCAGGTCGTCGAGGGACGACGGGGTTAGTTCGGAGGCCATGGTGGTAATTGAAAAAGGAGGCTAAGTTTACACTTTCCTCGTCGGCAGCTGATTGCCAACTGTTTGCTTCTCTTTGGGATGGCTGGTTGGTACTTGCGTACTGACGTCGAGCCTGGGGAGAGAAGAGGGAAAAATGAAAAAATAGGGAGTTGGAAAAGGAAGGAGAAGGAGAACCTTCTCCGTCGGCAGTCGAGTGCCGACTGATTTTTGTGGACCTTGGTTGGTACTTAAGTACCGATGAGCAACGAGGGAAAGGGGAAGGAGAAGGAGAACCTTCTCCGTCGGCTGACAAGAGCCGACTGAGTTCCTTCTTTGGTTGTTGGCGGGTATGCCAACGTTTGAAGAAGGGGCGTGGTTTAACCAATCAGCTGTTGAAAGCTGATTGGTTGTTGTTACCAAGCTAGTTGGAAATGGTGGGGAAGGAGGTGATGGTTCCTTCCCTGTTGATGGTGAAACGTCAACAACAAAAATAAAATACTTACGTCGGAGGTCACCACTTGTGGGTGTGTGTATTAGGGTACATGACACCACACAAATACCAAATCTGGTCGGTTGCGTGTAATACGTAGATGTATGTGTGCGGGTTGAGCCCAGTAAACAATTAAGCTGCACAGACGAAATGTACAGCTGTGAGCACAAAAAGGTAGTTTGTGGGTTTTACCCCACCGGCCCGCTAGGTGGTCGACGAGTGTGTAGTACACACTCGTTCGTCATCGACCACCCGTCACCACACATACTTTCAGGCAAAAAGCAGAACCGGCATTGCCGAGAAGAGCACGACAATTAGACTATATCAGTCAATTGACTACAGACATCCAGTATATAAGTGGAGAATTCAGCCCTCCAAGTGATGCTTTAAGTAGAATCGAAGCTATTTTGGCTCCTGTACAATTACCTTATGCTGAAATAGCTAAAGAACAGCTTAAGGATGCAGAATTGCAAGAGTTGTTATCGAACGATGATACTTCTCTCAAATTGAGACATCGAAAAATTTCCGGTACTGATGTTTTATTAACATGTGACATCAGTACAGGTAAGAATAGGCCATTTCTAATGACAAAATATTTGCAAATTGGCTTTCATCAGTTATATAACCTGTTACATGCTGTACCAAAATGCAGTGCTAATTTAATCTCGGCAAGGTTTGTTTGGCTATGAATGAAGTCTGACTGCAACAAATGGGCTTGCCATTGCCTGAACTGTCAAGAGTCCAAAGTAGGAAGACACACTCGCTCGCCTCTCAAATTCTTCAAACAAATAGAACAGTTTAAAACTATACACATAGACTTGGTAGGCCCATTGCCACCATCTCAAGGACATAGATACCTGTTAATGATAATAGACAGGGCAACACGATGGCCAGAAGCAATTCCTCTCCTTGAGATGACAGCTCCAAATGTGGCTGCCAGGTTATACAACACCTAGATTGCGAGGTATGGCGTACCCAAAACCATAGTCACAGACCAAGGTTGCCAATTTGAGAGCTCACTCTTTCAAGAGTTATCCAATAAGCTTGGTGTGAAACACAGTTATACCACAGCTTACCATCCTCAAGCCAATGGCAAAATCGAGAGATGGCACCGAGCACTCAAAGCCTCTATCATATCACATGATACCAAGAGATGGGTAGAAGTACTTCCTACCATCCTCTTAGGCCTTCGATCTGCCCTACAAATTGATACAGGTCATTCTACAGCGCAATCAGCATTTGGCGACTAGCTACGCCTACCAGGGGACTTCTTCACAGAATTGAAGGAAATTAGCCCCAAAATAATGGTGCAAAACATAAGAAATGATGACAATAACTTTCTCAAACAGGCAGATTGTCATGGCCAGCCAATGATTTGCATCTCAAAACATTTGGCCAATACATCCCATGTATTTATTAGAGACGAGAAAATAAGGTCTGTGCTGGAAAAACCATACACCAGTCCTTACAAAAGTAGTATCATGAGACGAGAAAAACTTTGTGATGTCTTACAGCTTAGACGTGTTTTCAAAACGATATTTTTTGCTCTCTGTTCTAAAAACTTATCCCAATGTTGCTGTCTGACCAAGAACCAAACAGTTTGGGAAATTGCCAAGAATCAAAACACTCGGCAAATTCCCTAACAGAAAATGGAACTAGATTGCATAGAGGAAGAATTGCTCATGGACACAGCTCCTGCCAAGGAGAATGTTCTCGCCAAGATGACCACTCCACTTCCTTCAGTCATATCTCCTCCTTGGTGACCACTGAAATCAACTCCGACTACAAAACCCCCAAAGCCAGAGCCAATTCCAACGGAGTGCAGGGAGCCAATGAAATTTCTGTTTATGGCAGAGAGGGCAGCCACCTATAAAGCGTTGATGGCCGCCTCAACCTTGGGGACTTCAAACTCCCTGATGTTGAAGAAACCTCAATTCAAACATCTGCTGCCCCTCACTCCTGCCATCACCCTTACACCTACCTGAAAAACCGACCACTGAGGCGTAGGGGAGAAGGTAGCCACACTAACTACCAGGCCTGGATGGACGCACGTAAGCAGTCATACAAATGCTCAGGGCTGCTGTAGGAAGTGCGCTCGGTAAATGGGAGGCCAACCATAAATGGCACTAAACCCGTAAGTCCCCCCAGGCCTGCAGGATTTGATCATTTTTGCGGTGCAAGAACTGGGGAAAGTAGCTATGGGGACTCACCAGTATGATGTAAAGGGGCTCCAACTCCTCAACGACAGTTGCCGCCCCAAAGGGCTAGCAAATAATCGTCCTCGTGACGTTAAATACACATGAATTACGTTCGATCGTAATTACCTGCATGTATTTGCAAGTAATGTACAAGTACCGAATCGTGACACTTCTTGACAATCCGATGATGTCACAATCTGTACACAAACTGGCCCATCATTTCTTATCACCATAAGAGATTACGCAACCAGGCTGCTCTCACTTACATACGTATTTCTTATGTACGTGTGTCTGTCTACGTGTAATTAAGCCAGTATATAAACCGTCCGAACCAGCTCTAAAATTGCCAGTGTTTGCCTTGGTTTTGGCTTACCCATATATTGAATATGAAGTGGCTGAACACGCTTAAATTCTGTTGAATTTACCTTCTGGTGAGATTACTTTCTCACAACAAGGTATTCCACAGTCTTCATTTTCACCAATTGTTCTCATATAAAAACTGATAATAAAGGGTGCACATTTCCCATATACACGGCCAATACTTGAACTTTTTTCTTCAAATCGTCTTCATGTTATTTTACGATAATTATATAGCTGCCTAAACAATTGGATAAAGCGCTTTTTCCCATGTAAATTTCAAATTCATTCTCATTACAAACAAACCAATCATGATGTACATGAGAATGAATATACGAAAGTATTTTCATTGTAAGCTAATAGCAGTGGTGTATCAATTTCTTTGACACAAACTACACATTTTCTTTTATTAGACGTACCATCATCAACTATTTCCATAGGGGATTTCTTCTTTTCTTTATGTGACACATGTTCAACCTCCAATTCAACATCTGATTCAACTGCACACTTATCAACAAGTGATTTATCGTTATTGTTGACAGGAGTATCTTCATTATTATTTGCCATTGGCATAGTAGTAGTATTTAAAAATTGACTTTCATCTTTATCTACATCATAATCAGGATCTAGCTGCCCAGATGTTGTTTACTTTATAAATGATTTATAAGGCTGCTAGAGTGGCTGAAGCTCCTTTGACAAATTTTACATTAATATTTTAAAAGTTGTTCCATTTTTAACTGTTTCAAAACATAAAAATAACAACAACAAAGTGTTTTAGCTAAAAAATTCAATAACAACAATAATAGCAACACTAATATCAAGTAATTAGCCGCAGGGGTATTATATATGATCTTGCAGACACTCCTCTACATACCCTTCCCAAATGTATAAATTTGTGAGAAATAAGTCGAGATAAAACAATAATCTTGTCACTCGTTATAATCATCTACCTTAACCACTTGTAACAGCCCTCGAAGTTGAATATTAGCTCTCAAACACCATTATGCCAGTTCGAATCCCAACAACTCCAAAAAACTTTTTCATACTTCATATTAAATAAATTCTTCATAACAACAACAATGATAACGTCATAAAACATATCATCATCATCATCATCATCGATGATGACGTCATGAGTTATTTCAAATCTGTATCGTCAACAATAACAACGATGATGTCACATATTATTTCAAATCTTTGCCAACAACAACAAAAACAATAACAACATCGTGTAGGAATGCATATGTACGTATATGTATATATTTAATAGTGCCATTAATGTATGTCGGGTTATACTATCGATATATTATTCTACCATTAACATATGTCGGGTTAACCTATCGATATACTATTCTGCCATTAACGTTTCTCAAGTAGGAGAAAAAAAAATACAGCCTGTAACTCATTTCAGGTCTACAAAAAAATAATTACGACAGGCTGTATCTTATCTCGATTATATGAGAAAAGGTGTGAGTAAAACGAGAATGTTTATTAACATAAGGCAGGTTGAGGTGGGGAACATTAAAACCTGACAAATGTTAATGAACATTCTCTTACTACTTTCTCAATACAATTATAAAAGTAAAAACTGGAATATATGGTGTTCAGATCCCAAAAAGATCCAACCTTTTTTTTGTTTTTTATTGGTAACTCATCCCAGGTTGTGTGACAGAATTTTTTTTGGACTTACTATTAGGGGCCCTGGTGTTTCAAAAAAGGGACAAAAAATTATTTATGAACAATTATGTGCAGAACATCATCATATATTGTGCTGATTCCATATTTTATGACAATTCTTTTATTAGACTCGCGAATGAAGCCCCAGTGGCCACAAGAAGGTGCAAAAAGTTATTTATGAACAATATTATGTGAAGTACATCATCATCATCATCATATATATTTTCAAATGTTCTGAATCCATAAACAATATTTTTATTGAACTCCTCATTAGAGCCCCCATCATAAGTTCCACTTTTGAGCGTCAATGTAATTATTATTGGATAGCACTTAAATTTAGATGTTAGTTGATTCCACTATATAATACTCGTTTTGATTTTGATCAAATCTGATTGAATAGTTCATCCTTTGAGGCTGAAGAAAGTTCAATCAGTGTGTGTAAGATTTAATTATCATGATGAAGGACTGAAATTTTGAAAATGTACTTTTCTAAAATGTATGAGCTTGCAGCACTTGTGTTTTTCAAATTCTAGTCATTTTCTCCCACATTTACTCCCTTCCCATTTATAGACCTATGAAAAAAACTGAGCCTAGGCTGTTATGCATGGTTCACATAACACTTCTTGAATAGATGAATCTAATGTCATATAATTTATTGTATCTTTATTAGGAGGGGAGTTATATGAGGAAAACATGGGTAATAATATGTTATTATATCTTGTAGGCCCTCAGTGCACTGGACATGTCTGATTTTGCACAACGTTGATGTGCAACAAGTTGATTCCAGTGCCACATAGATTGTCATTGTAATTCAATTAGGAGGCAAGTTAATAGTAAAAGAGTGTTGATATGAAGGTTTTGGGGTTTTGTAGCCTCTGAGGCCATCAGATGGATGCATGTTTGCTTGAGGTTGATGCTAACTGTGTCTAACTGGGTCGAGTCTCTGGCATGATTAGGGGCTGAGATATTTCTCTTTTTTCACAATTTTGTTTGTACTCATTTTTTCATTTGGAAATGAGATCGAGTATAGAATGGTATATCCATTGGTGACTTTATTATGCCTACTATATACTATTTTTTCACCCTTTTATACATTTCCAGTATAATAATGTATGTTTAAGTGGGATTATATGCTAAATGTACTCATATTTGCGTACTAAAATTATGTGTTTCTGGTATAATTATGTTGGATTGTACGTGCAATGTACTCATTTCTGCATACTCAAATTAGGCATTTCCAGTATTATCAATATGCATATGTTAGATTGTACATATAACATACTTATTCCTGCATGCACAATTAGATGTTTCCAATTTAATTAATATGCATACATTTGGTTGTACATACAACATACTAATTCCTGCATACTTTAATTAGACATTTCCAGTATAATAAATACTCGTGCACTGGATTGTACGTATAACATTCTTATTTTTTCATACTTAAATTATGTGTTTCCTATATAATAAATATGCATACATTAGATTGTATGTACAATGTACTCATTACTTGCATACTCTAATTAGGCATATCCAGTGTAATAATGAATGCATACATCTTGATGTGCATTGAGTACACACAAAAAACGTATGCAGATTTAAATTCGTAACACGTACAATATGATGCAAAGGAGTACAACATAATTTGTAGGAGTGAAATCATGCCCTTGAAAATTGGTGTGAATTAGAAAATCATTTATTTTTACATGTAGGCTACCTTGGCCTAAAATGTCAGTCTGTGAACTGTGTGAGTTATTAAATAAATTATCGTGTGTATTTTTAATTTTAAAGTAGGTAACTTTTTTGCCATATAATTTCACCACTCATTTTTCTGACTATTTTTGCAGTACGACCAATCATGACTGAAACCACTGCTTTGGGAGCTGCCATAGCTGCGGGAATTGCGGATGGCATTAAAGTGTGGGACATGAGTCGGCTACAGCCTGTGCCAAATGATATTTTTCATCCATTAATATCAGAAAATGGTGAGTTTGCTATTGTAGCCCTGCAATCATTAGTAGTTTTCTACTACAAATTCCCTTTTGAACCGTAATTTTACCCTGAACAGTGTATTTCTTTCCAATTCAATATAAAATAACTGCCAAAATCAATTAAAACAGTAGTGGTATCACTGTATCAGTGTATCAGTAGCAGCTTAGGTTATTTTTATTTTTTATTCTAGAAAACTCCTCTCTGTAGTATTTACTAATGAAAATGACAAATTGTATCTCATTTTAGAGTTAATACATTCCAAATAATGAATGAGCTTCACTTTTGGAGATCTTTATAAAAAAGTGATAATTATTTAGCCACTTGCAAACAATTGATAATACCCAGTCAAATTATCAATAATGCACTGGTTCCCACACATCAAAGTATAGGGGTAAAGTAATGAGCACTATGTCATGACAGTTGTAGGAATGTGTTAGAAAAAGAGATCTCTCTTTCATTCATTGCCAATTTTTCAGAATCAGATTAAATGCAGCTAAAAAAAAAATTCATGTTGTTTTTGAAACTTCGTTTCATATGATTTTAATAAGTTTGACAAACATAATTATGAACAAATCGAGAATAATCTATAATGTGGAATACCTTTTTGTGAGAGATATTCACACAAGAAGATCTTCTACAGAGTTTGCATGTTCCGCCGCTTCATACTGTAAAGTATGGGAGAACCAAATCCTCAGCAAACACTGGCAATTTTGTAGCCAGTTTTGAGAGTTTATATACCGAATTTGTCACACGCACACAGACACACATACTTACATATACGTATGTGATTATGTCATATGTTACGTCATTTCTTGCCTCCGTTGAGGTGATAAGAAACGACGCAACGCATTTGGTACTGGGCTGTGACATCACCGATATCGTTATCGGGTAATTGATCATGGCCTGTGCAGTGTATCTTACCTATACGTATGTACAGGTACAAACATACAAACGCACAAGTGTGTATATGTTTTAATGTCGCAGAGACGAATAATGCCAGCCTTTGGGTGGCAACTGTTGTCGAGAGGTGCAAGCCCCTATTACCTCATATGAGTAATGTCCCCACATATAACAATACAAAAATTACTAGCTAATAAATCATTATATTTACATCTGATTACATTTGCCATAATGAGCGAAGAGAGACACACTACTTTCTTCATAGCTCTGTCTTTTTAACAGGTTCCTGCCATTATGTTTACATTTGACTTTAGGGTAGTGCTTGTTCCACTATCCCTATACTTCAGTGTTCTCACATTATGTAATTGTTAATAGGATACAGATCAATAATATCTATAGTAGAGCCTCATTTTCACTTAATATTGAATGCCAAAACACTAATGTTGAGAACACTGAATCCCTGTTATGGCAACTTCCTCCCAGTAGCGACGAATGTGCTTACGCACTTGCTGGTAGGTTGTGTGACTTGTCACATTAGATGGGGTGAATACACTTTTGGTTCAATAGGTTAGTAGCTCACCATTACCAATCTAATTTTAACACTAAGCATGGCTCACACACACACAAGGCCTATATGTAGATGTGCACATGCACCTTCCACAGCATCCTACATCTATATTCAGATGTCAACTAGTGACTAAGGTTGATACCAGTTTCACTAGTGTAGCAACATTCCCTGGCTACTGATATCGAATCAACTGTTATCGAGTTAACCTTAGTTCACACTTGGCTAGTTTTTATGCTACTAGACAGGCTATTGAGGTACTATTCTGTTAATAGTTGAATTATCTACACTGTTTCAACCATTTAAAATCAACTTAAAAGTTACAGTTTTCCATATAAGATTCTAATGAGATTCTTACAAGAATCTTTGCCAAATTAAAGTTCACTTTAAATTACTAAAATAGTATACTGACTTCAACTGTTAATAAAATAGTGCACCAAGTAGCTGGCTATTTGCTAGAAAACTATCCAAGTTTGAATCAGACTGTAGTGTCACCAAAATCAAAATCAGCTTGATTTGGCGACATTGGTGTGTGTTGTGACATCTAATGTCATTACAGTAGATGTTTTTACCCCTTCAACTATTGTTGTGTCCGAAGGTGACACCAAAATCAGACAATAATAATTGTATAATTATATGGTCACTATTGCCTCCAAACTTATTTCCATAGGAAGACATATCTAGTATGTATAAGTGATTCAATGACCAAAAGGTTTAAACAATAGAAGGTCAAACATTTCCAAAAATGGTAACATTTGATGTCATATGATCCAAAATATAAATTTTGCTAAACAGGGTAAAACAGGGATGAACCAACTAAAATGAATAGGTGGTAAAAAGTAATAATGCAACACAATTTATTTTGGACTATTATTTTGGGATTAATTTCCTTTGATTTGGAAAAGAAATCACCTGGTAAGCGTAATTATTCAACTAGCTATAACTGTGCTGCAGAATTGCAAGTATCAGTTTGTAAGGCTTATCATAGGCCTAATAGAATGGTAGAAAAAAGTCTATTCTTGTTTTGTATCAGATACCATTATTGAGGCTTTTTATTTTTTTAAATAAGGAACAAAACAATTTAAATTTATCCACAGTCTACTGTTTCATTAATTTTTTTTTTATGGAAACTCATAATCCTATACTCGGTGATTTTTCAGGCCTATTTGCGGTAAAAAGTTGGGGTTGACAAGGTTGGAAAGATGAAAGAATTTAATTGAAACCTAGGTCTATAATGGAACAAGAAAATACAAATTCTTTGAAAACCTTTCATGTATTGTAATAAATTTTTGATCGTATATTCATAATTTCCTACCATGTTTTATCAAGTTCGTGAATGATTATGAAATTATACTGGAAAAATTTATAAATATACCACCAGAATTATCAATAATTTCTTCAAAAAAATGTGAGGTTTTCTATGAATTTGCTTTTTTTGTTCCATTATTTTTAGAAAGCAAATGATAATAACATATAAGTAACTACTGAAATTGGTTTGGAGTAAAAATTTTCATCTTTCTAACCACACCAACCCCAACTTTCTACCTCAAATAGAGCATAAGGAATAATTGAACGATAAATTTAAAAAATAAAAGAGCTGAAACTGCAGATTTTCTATAAATTTATGTATTTTAGTACCATTATTTTCGCAAATCAGTTATGATAGAATATTATAATTGATATAGAGGTTTCAAGATAATTTTCTTTTCATTCTAACCATTCCAACTCCAACTTTCTACCTCAAGTAGGACCTGAGAATTCATTAAGTAAAGAGTCAGTTTTCAAAAAAAAAAAAAAAAAAAAAAGAAATTACAGATTGTTTATAAACTTGCATGTTTTTATTCCATTATTTTCAAAACACGAATTACGATAAAATAATATTATAGGCATAGACTTGAAGTAAATTTTCTTATCTTCTTTAACACGCAGATCCCAACTTTCTTACTTACACAAGGCCTGAGAAATCATCGAGTGAAAAATAAGTTTAAAAAAAGAATAAACGAATGAAAAAACTGCAGACTTTCTACGAATTTACATTTTATTTGTTCCATTATTCAGAAAAATCAAATTATGATAAAATATTAATATTGATATCGATTGTTCTGTCCTGTTTTTGCAGACGATTCAGTTTGTCTTCAAAAATGTTTCGAACAAATATAGACAACTATTATTCCTAATTCCTGGAATAATAACTGTCCATATGATACTTAGCTTCTCACAGACAAACACCATAAAATATGCTGACAATGGAGAGTCATCACATTTGGGGGATGTTCCATGTCTCGCCACCTATTTAGGGTAGGCCATTTTGGATTATAACAATGAAATTACAGGCGATGTATTATTTTCCTTTCGAAGATGATTTCATTCCTGCATTGGTAACTGAATTACAAAGTTAAGGTCCATACTAGAAGTTATGGGTAACAAGGTTTCAATTAAATTATATTAAGTTAAAGCAACGAGTAATAGTCTAAAAGGGTATTGTAATATTTTGAATTGAATAAAGGATAGTAGTAAGAAATTATCTTATTTGTTGAAGAATACTAACCGTAGAATTTTTCCGCAACAAATTGGCACCCAAACATAAAAAATCTCTGGAAAATTCTAAAAGTAATCGTAAGTTAAGTATGCGATTGTAGGTATTGACAAAGCAACAAAATACTGTTTTGACTCGAGCAGTAACCCAACCTAACGCATATTTGGTAATTAAATTTTTAAAAGAAATTGTATGTCATTACTGTAAACCAAATAAGATAACATGCGATAGTGGAACACATTTTTCAAATGATCGCGCTCAAAAATACTGCAGCAAACGCGGAATCAAAATATTTTATTTTTCGTCGTACCCTCTGCAAACTCGAGGACAAGTAGAAAAAATGAATGGGATAAAAAAAATGTTAGCTAAATATGAAAGTACGAATAGTGAACAGTGGCGAGACCACGTACATAATATAGCACCAACCTGCGGTATGACATCAATCGAAGGTCTGAATAGTTACGAGCCATTTTATTCGATGCGTGGTTTTAAAAGAGAACCACCAACAAACCTAAAATTTCTGTCACCTCTTATCTCTAAAACACGAGAAGATCGGATAAACGAAGCAAACGAAATACGAAGGTTGATCCCGATTTTAGATTAACGGAATGCGGAAAAATATTCCGAAAAGTACGATAAAAGAAGAAAAGAAATCAATTTAGAAACAAACGATTTAGTTTTATTAAGAGCCCCTATAAATTACGGAAAAGGGAAACCAAAGTTTTTAGGACCCTATTATAGTGGTAGGATACCACTATGGTTTGGCACTTATAATATAATGTGTATTTAACTACCGAGGACTATAAAAGTAGTTCGTCGTCACACACCTTCTCGCACCTGATGTCCGACAATGACTGTCGGCGACCACCTCAGCCCAGTCCTCCTGTTCCTATATTTCTACAGTACAGGAGTTCTCCAAACGCCCGCCAGGCGTGTGGAGTGATCGTAGGCTACGCCCACGATACTGGGGGCGGTGTCCACAACCAGTCTTCCAAGACTGGTTGTTCGTTGGCCTGTAAAAAATCATTAAAGTACATAGACAGAAGTACAAAATTATTGTTTATTATGAATGCATGAAAACATAGAAAAAATTGTACTTTTTGTGAGGTACAACAAACAAAACAAAAAAACTATTTACAAAAAAACAAAAAATGATAGGAACTGATCCTATTTTTTTTTTTTTTTTTTTATGTTGGAAGCCTTAGGGGTCTCCAACTTTTGAGTTGTACCCCTGCAGACTTCGGGTATTGGTTTTGAGGAGGCTGGAGGGGTAATTTATTGGTTGGCGCCATACAGGAGTGACTCTGGAAAGAAAAGAGATTGTGTGTATTAGTGTTTGCTAGTCTGATAGTGAAATTGAGACAATTATTATCTTAATTTCCAGTTTGGTTGGTCGCGACCTGCTATCACCTCTCACCCGCTATTATCCTGAAGAGGTTGCTGGACAGTGAGAGTAAGTGTTTGGCAGAACAAGTGCTGCCTATAGCATCTAAACGCCATAGATTCTTAACTTCTTGTGGATTATTGAAGAAGAGAGGCGTGAAGGGTTCATCGACTTTGGTCTGGTTAGGAAGCATACCTCCTAACATATGACCAAATTCTGTTTCAATCAGAGTAATAGTCGGTGAGATGTGTTCGATTTGCTTTACAAAAGAACACATATAATCATTACCTAATAATAGGTCAATCGTATGCTCAGTTTCCATTTTTGAGAATTTTATATCTGAATGTTCAGGAAAATTTTTATAGAATTCTGTTAGGTTAGGTTGTTTCAAATTTTGCGTTATGTTATTTAACATTTTTGCAGTAATTTGAACTATTTTACCTTTTGGTGTTATAATTTCAAAATCTACTAAGCAGGATTTTAAAATGTTTGATTTTTGATTTTCAACGCCTTTTAATCTCAAAAGCTCTGTTTCGTATCCTCTTAATTTTAAGGATCCGAAAGCGTATGCTTTTGTGATATAAGTGTCGATACTTCCACAATCAAAAAACCCATGTATTTTGATTGGTTGTTTTGTGTATGGTGATTGAGGATACGATTGAAAAACTAAGAAAGTTGAATTTTTCTTATTTTTTATAAAAGCTGAAAAGTACTCACTGCTTATCGGCAAGCACTTCTTCTGTTCCACTGTGAGCTCTGTAGGCGCCTCTCGTGGTTCCACGTTTTCAGCGGATGGCACGTTCTGTGGAACACATGACTCATTAGTGTCAAAATTGCGTTCTTTGTCAACAACCATCGAGACCAATCGATAACGATCAATCAGAACTGCTATCCCATCCATCCCATCTTGTATGGATGAGATTGAATTACGAGTGACTTGAAATTTGGTAATTTGGTACCAAATTTCCGCTCGTACCTTGCTTTGGTCCCCATATCTATCGTGTAAAAATTGTAAACATTGTTTATAGCCTTCATTGTCAGGAGCAAAATGATTAAATTTTTTTGAAGAATAATTTTTTGGGGCACTTGTATGTCTTTATGTAAATGTGCATACATTTTAAAACTCCTAATAAATCCTGGGTAGGTCAGAAGTGAACCGTCCCATTTTACTAGTTGATATTTTGGTGCCTTTAAATTCATAGTCAGTTGCTCAATATCATCATTCGAATCCGATTCCCAACATCGGGGAATGGGATCTATAATTTTATTTTGATTTCGATCTTGTAGTGGGCTTCCTACGATAGGCTTGGGTACAAGAGCAGTATTTGATTCATACACTTGAGGGGTGTTTGAATCAGTATTTGTTTGTGGCATAACATTTTCTGTTTCCTTAAGTGGGTTGTGATTTGTTTGGTTATGTTGCAAGGGTCTAGAATCAATTATTGATTCTATATCTTCTGTCCAATCAAATGAATCACGTTTATTTTTGTTGTTCTGAGGGTTCTTTTTATTAGGGTTATCAGAATCATTATTGTACGTAGGTGTATTATTACCTCTAAGGATGGCCGGGATGACGTATTGATCACGGAATTCCTCGTAGGTAATTCGGTAATCCTCCTGCGCTGATTTGACAATTTCGTTCCTCGTAGCCTTTATGGCTTCGAGGTCCTTTTCATACTTTTCCTTGCACAGGTGGTCCTCAGCGGCTCTTTGCGCCATTTCGTGTAGCGCTGTTTGGTGTCTATGGTTGGCTTCCATTTGTTCAGCCTTCCACTGCTCCTCACGTCGCCATTCCTCTTCCCGCTTCTCCTGTTCCCAGTTCTGTTCAGCAGGCGGCTGATATTGCTCCTGCTGGCTGGTGGTTAATTCAGGGGATGGTGTTCGGACGCGATGCGGCGCTGGGGAGGTGGTGTCCATCTGCCTCGAGGTGGAGGCCAATGGGAATGTGGCTTCTATCAGGCCTAGATGGCCTAATAGTTTCCGGCTGTAATTGCGGGCCAGTAGTAACCTCTGTGACTGAATTCCCGGAGGTGGTGTCTGCAGCTCGTCCATAATTCCATTGATGACTGGAATCTGCTTTTGGGCATTGATGAGGGTGACATTTGGGGACGTCATCAACAGGTCCAGCTCTTGAATATAGATTCCGGCTAATGAGACGGAATCTAGGTACAGCTCAATGAGGGTGTCGTATTTATCAACAGCGCCCTCATCGCTGAAGATAGAGCTTGTTTCGCTCTTGTCCTCCACAGCTTTGCCTGATTTTTTGGCCTTTTCAATCATCTCTCTTTCGAGAGTTTCGTGTGTGGCCCCAGTTTCTTGGGCCAGTTTTTTAGCATCCTGTGCCATATGAATCTTAGATGTAGCACTGGAGGAGGCGATGTTTTCCTCTGGAGCTGCTGTCTCCATAGGAAGTTGAGGTGCGGCCTGTTGCCTACTGGTCGACGGACCATAAGAGGTGAGATCTGACGGGATCGACGAGTTTCCTCCTGGTGTCGACATAATCTGTAAAATTCAAATTAATTTTAAATTTATCTTGAATTTAGATTTAATCGTGTCGAAATAGTGGAAAGAAAAAAATTAATTTATGTATATATTTTTTTTTATTATTATTTTCTAAGTTTTTTAGAAAAATGAAAATTTGGGCATTACCCGGGGGCGCAATGATAGGTTCTCAAATTTTTGAGACACGCCTGAGTTTTCAAAGGATCGGACACCTTTAAAAATTTTGTTGATGAAATCAGTTCTGACCTATCTAATTAATTTTCGTTTTTAATTTTATTTTTCCAAAATGTTAATCGTATTTTTCGAAGAAGATGGGTGGGCGCAAAATTATTTTTTCTAAGTTTATTTTACCTAAAAAAAATTTTGCGATAACCCATGGGCACAATGATCGTTTCTCAGAATTTTCTGAGTCGCGACTAATTTTCCAAAAATTTCAGTTTTGATTGGAAAATATTTCACTTTGCGCGTCAAATTTCCGTACGTAATTTAATGGATTTCAAAAAAAATTTTATTTTTATGTTTTTGAAATTCTTTCGTCGTTTTTTGGAAGGGTTGTTCACAAATTATTATTAAAAATTAATCCTTGTATTTGACTAATTTTTCCGGTCCTAGGTATTCCTAATAATTCGTTTTTTGGAGCATTGTTTATAATTTCATATTTTATTTATTATTTGGGGATGTCTTACGAATTATTATATGAATTTTACTGGTCAGTGAACTAAATTTCCCCGTTCCTAGGTTAATAATTCGTCTAATAAATTCCCCCCAAAAAATTTGGATAATACGAAATTAATTTATTTTGTCCGGTCCTGGGTAGGTAGGACTTTATGTTCATAGGTCCTCACTTCGTATTATTGAACCTATCTTTAATTTTTCAGTACGAACTATTGATTTTTGGTCCCTATAAGAGCAAAAGTCCCGTCCATAGGTCCCTAGTTCGAATTTAGTAGCCTGTCTCATAAGTTCGTTTACAAATCGCTCTGAATTTAGGTCCTCATTAGGCTAAAATTCCCGTTCATAGGTTTGCGATTCGTGATTTTTTTTCTAAGTTTTTGAGACCTAAAAAAATTTGGCGTGACCTTGGGGCGCAATGACAATTTCCCAAATTGGGTCGCAATTTTGTTTAATTTAAAAATTCACTACCGATTTTTTAAATACGCGATTTTATATTGGGAAGTTATTTTTTCATTCACCCCTGTGGGACATACAAAATTAATTTTGATGACATTTTATTTATTCGTTCACCCCTGTGGGATTCGCGAATTTAATTTTCATTATTTTTGTTTCTCAAAATTTTTTGGGTACTTCGAGGAATTTTTGGTGATTTTTTGTTCTCGAAATTTTTTTTTGGGATTTCGAGGACTTCAATTCATTAGACTAAGTTCAAGGGAGTTTATTTAATTACGTATTTTTGTCTCGAACCTAAACGCACTGGTTCGAGAATAATTATGAAGCGTTTCAATATGGCTTCCAATATTGCTTACGTAGTATTTTCCCAAGAATACGCCTAAATCCCGTCTTTATTAATTTTTCTGAATTTCGGTTTTTTATAAAAGATCAAAATTTAATAGTATCAGACGAAATTTGGGTTGTGCGAAATTTGCGTTTGCACTTTGAATTTTTATCCGCGTGACGAAGTGATTTGGAGATTTGACATAATCTCCAGATCCACACTTTGAATGATCGGTAAGATGGACATGTACTTACCAATTACTGGATTTTCACTTTTCCTTATAAAACAAAGAAAATGCCTTTTTGGAATTCTGGTGAGCTGGATGATGTTGGTTTCGCAAACAGTCCGATGTTTTTTCGCAATTTTAATTTTTTCAAATAATTTGAAAATTGGAAAAATGGACGTGGTTCACGATTTGCCAGCAGTTGACAAACACAATATTTCCTTGCTAGACGGGCTTGGAAATCAGGAATGTAATTTTTTGCTAAACGAATAGCATAAAATCGCACAATAATAATTAAAGCACCGGAAAAAAGGATTGCAAATATAACGCACAAAAATACGTAATTATAGTCAACTGGAAACATTCTTCAAAGACTGTTAAGAAGTGAGTGAAGAATCGGTTGACTCTCTTTGTGCGTATTGGGTTTTGCGATCTATTTTATCTGCAATCACGTGGTCCAATAGTGCTGATTGCATTGCTGGAACTCTAGGGGTTGCAGGTGTGTTTGTAGTAGTAAGTTTATTACAAACTCTTTGATTCCTGTGAACATTTTTTATCGTAAATACGTTCGTGATGAAGACAAAAGAGTTAGAATCCTAACTGACGTTCTTTTGTCCTGCTGTGCTGGTATCATTGCTGCTTTAATAGCAACGTTTTTTATTGCCTTCAAATATTTCTTATGAAGACCTTTTTCATGAAGTTGTAGGCGAGACAAAAGATGTTTCTATCTTTTGTTTCATTGTCACTAGATATATTTTTATCTAGAAGGTTGACGTTTTATTATATTTATTTAGGACGGCATTCTTAGTAAAGACCTTTTTTAGGTATTTTCTATGCTTGTCCTTGGATTTTGGGTGTATGGCAAATTGATCATTCATTTTATATTTTTGGCCGATCTTTTATTTGCCGTACTTTGTATTTCCCGCCTATACGTAGGTATGTTGAGGATATTGTTAATCCTCAACTTTCTTTTTTGCTGGGGGCGGCTAGAAAAAATTATATATATGATTTTTACAGTCGCCATTACGTGGGAACTTACGTATATATTTTCGTATATATTTACATACGGTGTATGGGTAAATATTCTGACAAATACGTAAGAGTTTACCTATTAATTTTTGCGTATATTTACTTGTAAATTTACGAGTAAATTTAGGGCTAATTTACGCATTAGGTTGGACCATATAATTTGATGTGTAATTCATTGCTCATAATTACGTATTGTATATACGTAACTTAGCCTATGAATTCGCCTGTATATTACGTATACATTTATGCGTAAACTTACATGTAGTTTACGGATAATATACGTATTACGATTAGCGGACGATTAATTCACTCGTAATTACGGATTAGGGATGCGTAATATCAGTTGTTGATATACATGCAGGTGTAATTAATGAATTAATTTCTGCAAATGACTTTACAATGTTTTCGTCGACTTCCTATCAATCGGCGAAGTTGTATTTTTTAGTTAGTCTTATATTTATTTCGCGTAACGGGAAATAAATCTAACCTTTTTCAGATGCCTACAGTTTTCGGTAGTAAGTATCTATTAATTACGTTCATTCGTGTAACTATGAATGAATCTTTGTTTAGAGTTCCTTGATGCATTTGTATTATTTAAAATATTTTTGTAACGATGGAAATAATTGGTGTGCGTGGGAATTCAATTCTCACGTACTTTTTATTTTATGTTCAAGATTTCTGATGACCTTGAAGTGGCATGTTGACGTGTATAAATTCGAGAATATTGTTTTCCAATTTCTATTGTCAGTCCGGAAAAAAAATTTTATTTATTTCCAAATTCTTTTTCTTATTAGGGAATCGAAAATATTATAAGTTTCGATTCTTTTTGTGCCGTAAAGTTGAATAAAATAAATAAATTAAACTTCGTTTGATGAGTGGAAGCGATTTCAGTAGCAGTTGGAAACGAATTATTTCTAGTTCGTTTACCATTTTTTGTTTTTTTTTTGAGAGAGAGATTAAAATTCTTTCGAGTTTTAATTTCCGAGGTTTTTATTTGAATCGGATTTTATTAAAAAGATCCGATTCGCCGAGGAACCCCATTGTCTCTGCTACCACATAGTGGTAGGATACCACTATGGTTTGGCACTTATAATATAATGTGTATTTAACGTCCGAGGACTATAAAAGTAGTTCCACACACCTTCTCGCACCTGATGTCCGACAACGACTGTCGGCGATAACCTCAGCCCAGTCCTCCTGTACCTACATTTCTTCAGTACAGGAGTTCTCCAAACGCCCACCAGGCGCGTGGAGTGATTGTAGGCTACGCCCACGATACCTATCGTATCGTACGAATAATCTCGAATTTAAATTACGTAATTCGAATAATTTTCGAGGATGGAAATGTAACGGCTGACACAGTCCTCCGTGTAAGACAATTTTCACCTTATACAGCTTGCTCCGGTACTACTCTTCCTTCCAAATAGAAGACGTAGTATCTGACAATCCGGAAAATGAAGAACAAGAAAAACAACCTAATCCAAAAAAAAAAAAAAAGAGGTAGACCTAAAAAGGAAAGAATTTCTGAAGAAATTGAATCAACCGACGACGACGTAAAAATTATTAGCCCGAACGTGCGAGAGGAAGAGCGCGTAAAGGCATTCGAATAAAAACGGATAAACAGAAAAAGAACGTAAAAAAGGTAACGTTTAACGAAAAAGCTCCATTAAGAGGGAAGAATTCTAGCGAATGGAGAAAACGATACGAATTAAAAGACCCAGAAAGAGGACGAACGACGTTGCAAAAGATCAGATTTATTACAAGAACACGATACGACGAGGAAACTAAATTACTCGATCGTATGCCCCAGGTGTGATGTGGGAAAAAGTATAAGACAGCCTATGCGCCTACTTACCCCCCACTACACAAAAATGCGCTAAATTACGAAAATTGTAATTGAAAAATTTGTCGTACGAAACGGGGAGCCGACACGAACCGATCGGCTTTTTCTAGCGCGTTGATCGTCGTGAAAAATGCTTTTTGAGAGTGCGAGCTGGTCGAGAAGAAATAGGATTATGCTGGTCGTCTGTATTTTTTTGTGGCATTGCTGCTGCCGCGTTGCTCCCTTACCCGCGGCCTAGGTATACCCTACATTATTTGTTAGTATCGGTAGGGGTGCGCCATTTCAATCCGCATTTTCATTTAGCTACGTTGCGTCGTATAGTTTTCACATTTCGACCAATGTTCGTTTCGTAGGTGAATGTTTCGTGGAATCCGACCAAACCGTCCATTCTTGGATGATTTTTGCCGTTTCGTAATTTCTAATAATTTCAGAACGTACGTACGAGTACGAGAGGGATAGCTGCGGCATTTTCTCTCCGTTTTTCTTTTACTCTTTTCATCCGTAGAAACAGGACGACGACTTGTTGTTATTCGTGCGGCCATTCGCACCTAATAATTAATTAGATCCGGCATTTTATAGCGTATCTATTTTGCCGGGCCCAGCGTAAATATTATTTTTTAATATAATTTTTTTCACCCGTTTCGCTAGAAATGTTACAAAAAGTATGTACGCGATGCAGAGTTATTAGTTCTCGAAGTGTTATTCTTTATTCCAGAGTGTGAGTGAGAGTGGCGAATTTAATGATCGTCGCGTAGGCGGAGAGTATTACCTAATTATTTTTACCGAATAAAGAGGAGATTTTTTATTTCTTTTTTCTTTATTCAGGTATTTCAACTAAAATAGTCGAAAGTCGAAAGAGGGATTTTATTGCTCGGTCGAAGCTTTTTTATTGCCGGGCGAATTCGCAGAACTCTTATCGAATTTTACTTCTTTTAGAATATTATTTGTATTAAACCGGAGAACCGTAATGCTGCCGCCACCGCGTAGTGGTTAGAAGCTTTTATCCTAATATAGTGCTTTAACGTCCCACAGACGGCATAAGCTTTGATTCGAGTCGCCGCACACTCCTCTTGGTTCTCACCCCTGGCAAACCGCCGCAGTGCCGGTGCCTCCACCTTAGTTGGTGAGTCCGGCGCGCAACCTCGTGGGGGCGGAGCCAGGATAAAGGGGCTGGTATTCGTAGTCAACACCGAGCGTTCACTAATCTGAAGGTCAAAATAGTTTAGCTGAAACGAATGGGAAACGTAGCTTCCTGGCCACGCCCACAAACGATATTAGATCTGTGAACAGACACTCGGTCTTGCCGATAAATATAGCCGAGAACTGGAAGTTTTAAAGCGACGCTCGGATTAGCGAACTATGGCGTCAATTACGAATACCCGCCTAAGAATTTTATTAAGGTATGCCTACCAAGTCGGAACTATAGTTGGTCGTCCGAGGCGATCCCAACAGTGATTTGGTATTAATTTTACGTTTGAATATTGGTTTCTTCGGTGCGCTACGTGCGCGAATATTTCTTTGTACAACGAAGAGTACGCTCGGCGAACGCGCGCGGCAAACCTACGAAAGTGATGGCTGTTTGTAGGTACACCCAACCCACCTGTGAGAAAAGTGTGGGGTGTTCCAGCATTGTTCAACAGGCGGCATCATCTTGCGACGATCGCAACTACCTCAGGCCGAATTAACCGTGGCAGGTACCTACTTACCTACCTACCTACCTACCTACCTACCTACTCCAAATGAGAAAATCTGTCCCAAGGAACGTAGTAGAAGCCAATTTCTTTTTTTTCTTTTTTTGTGAGTGGGGAAGGGGGAAGGGAGAAGGGGGAAGGGGGAAACGAAAATTACGGTGCTAAATTTTTTAAATTTGCTGCGACGTTAAAAAAAAAGCGCGTTACGTCTATCGGTAGGATTTTAGACCAACGAAATAAAAATTCGCGGTAGTCCGGATTTGTAGGCGCTTTTGTTTGGAAACGCGAAGGTCGCTGACTCGCAGCTGGGGTCGGTATTCTTCTCGATGGTCGGTGGTTTCTGTTATTCGAACGACCTTTCGATGAAAATGGGTGTACGTAGGCAGCGTTTCGCGCAACTTGTTTCGCGCATATAAACGTCTAATTACGATTACGCCTAAGCGTTCGCCTAGTCTGGAGTGAACTTCCTTACGCCGTATTTATTAATTAGTAGGTCGAGACCAAAAACCAGGAGCAAATTTGTCGGCCAAAGTGAATAACGAAGTCAGTCACCGGTGCATTTTAGATCGTTTATACGATTTCAGAATGTACATCGGCGGTGTACTTTCGATAGATATATCGGGGCTAACGAATGTGCTGACGAGACATCTTCATCTCATTTGCTGCACTCCGATAGGTATGTCGGGCAAAGGTAAAGGTAAATATTTCGCAGCGTGTGTCGGCTTCTGGCCAAAATTCACCGAGTTCGGTTTTAAATCGGCAAAAAAATCTTCCTCAAATGGTTGGTAGCTTCGGTACTCTCTAAATCCAAACAGAAACGGCCATCGGCTAAATGCCCATCGTAATACAACTTTTTTTGGCTGGTATACGAAAGTGACTGCTGACTGTCGCGTAATCGCGTGTAATAGTTCTTCGCGGACTTGGCGAAGTTTACTCGACTATTAGCTAATAATTTAATTTATTAGAAAAAACCGAAATTTCGTTTTTGCTTTGTTGAAAAAGTTGAAAAATGCGACTTGGTAAATTCTACCGAGAAGCCGACGATCGCGAAAATATTTTACGTACCGTTTCGTCGTATTCAGATGGACGATAAAATTTTCCATTTTAATACGATGGAGCTGGGTGGTCGCGTCGACTGGCACGATTTTCCAACTTTTATGTACCTACATCCGCTAATTTTTCCCACTCCCAAATTGCCAAAAGCTGCAAAATTTTGAAATTTCTTTTAAAAAAAAAAAAGTAGTCATCAAATTCGACGATTTTCTTCCTACCGTAGTACGCGCAATACGCGCAATACGCGCAACTAGTCAATTTTTCTAACTGCGTATAAAAATATTTTTGAGAAGCGTTGCCCCCATCAATTGTTAGCCAGGCCTACATCCGTGTCTGTCACTCACTTAAGAGTTAAGAGGAAGGCCACAGACAGATTCGATGGCACGCGATAATGATTTTAATCGAGCAGCGAGCAGCGAGCAGCGAGCAGCGAGCTATCAATGCGTGTAGAGAGTGTAGAAAGTTGCGCGGCCAACCGATTGATTAGAAAGTTATGTTCGGCTATCGGGGGGCCTCAACTTTCGGGGCGCGATCCGTTAGTTCAGTTTGATTCGCGCCCTTCCCCATTTGTTTGAAGTCGAACAGCCGCTGCGTAAGTAAAATTACCTCGCGGTGAAAATGAAAAAGAGCTTATAAATTATCCGTCTTCGCTTTCTCCGTTATTCTTTCGCAGTGGGTACAGCAGTCACAAATTTCCGTAAAATACGGATGACGTTTCTTTCGCCGCGAGCAGCAAGTTTTTCGATTCAAGTAGGTGCGGTACGTTGACTGTGTATAACTAAGTATATGGATTGAGCTCGATACAGGTGGCCATACAGTAACTACCGTTGAAGGGAAAATAATAAAGGTATATTTGGTATATTTGGTATATTTGGTGGCAGGTGATTTTTATTACGAAAAGTTCCGCAACTCTACCATTAATAATTGAATACTGAAAATTTTTTATTCGCTTAAAATTAAAATTACTTTATTTCTCGCCTGTTTATCTAGATCCTTCAAGCACGAACGATATCAAAAATCGTTGATAAATCGTAAAATTGGAAGGACCTTATTCCTCCAATTATGCTAATTTATAAGTGAGATATTTTGTCTTCGCATTTTTATCCCTATGCTCGTGTGTGTACGCGTACAGTTACGTACAGTCGAAGGTGTGGTAGTAAAACTTTTTGATAACTCCCTGCTTCCCTTCGATGATGATAATTTGGTAACGTTTAGAGTCGGACTAGGCTAAATACGTCTCGACTACCATCGCACAAAAATTCGTTCGTTTTAACTACAGCTTTCCTATAGAAACGCCAAAATAGAAATGTTTCTTCTTTTTTTACGTAAGCTACCGAATGCCTGGTTCACCGAGTGTACCACAGTCGATAACTACCTTACCTATACTGCGAGTAAAAAATAAAAAAACCATGTTTTAAATTCTAGCTATATCCAAATTTGAAATTCAATAACGAGATGCTACGTCGAATTATCAGCTATTACGATTCAAGATCCAATACCACATATTTTCTATCTGTTGTGTGTTGGCGTTAATTAGTTAATTACAAAATTTGATCGTACGCGGATTGTGGAACTAATGAGTTGGGTTAAAAACGAGTTTTTAAAAAATACGCTTTTATAATTCGAAGAAGAGGGTAACGGCGGAAGAGAAAATTAAATTTCTCACTTTTTTTTCTGATACAGAAACAAACAAAAATTGAAAAATTGAAAAAAAAAAAAAAAAAAAAAAAAAAAAAACTGATAAAAACGGATATAAGTGTATGTTTGGGTGTGTCGCAGCGCGTGAAAGCAGCGCCGAAGTTGGTCATCCGGCGTACTTCGACAAATTGAGTGAGTACGATGAAAGCCTATAAAAGTAGCATTCGTTGCAGGAAAATTTTTCATCGCTAGCTGTTAACTTTTACCGCTCGCGAATATATTTAGACGCTGGTATTTCTTTTTAAAAAGTTTTCTCAACCTTAATACCTATCTAGATTGTTTTTTTGTACCGAAAAACTTTTAATCTGAAAGTTTCATCAACCTTGTTGGTTTAGTTCATCGGAACAAATTTACATACGTGCGTACCAAAGTCTTAATCAAATGTACGAGTCATTTCACTCCTTAAAAAAATTAGACCAATCAAATTTAACTTTATAAATCATCACCACAGTGCCACTTTGACGTATTTCCCAGAGTAGTTATTCCTTTAGTTCCGTACTAATTAAAGTGTAATTGAATTTTCAAAAACAATTTCGAGAGAATCGTTTCTTTTAAAAACTATAACTTTGCAGAGACATTGCCCCATTTTAGTTCGAGATTCTGTGAAAATTGTACGAGAATAGTACGTTTGGTTGTTTGGTTTCGAAGATACTTCAACTAGATTGAAGTCGATAATCATGTCATTTGAATCACAGAATCCAAAATAATTTCAGAGACATCTCTCAAACCCAACGTACAATTTCATCTATATTTTCAGAGATTCTCGAGCTAACGCGTCGAAATATTCGGCTCAACCATATATTTGGTTCTTGATAATTGTTCCGGTTTGTATAATTTGAATCAAATAATCTGATACAATTTCAGCAATATCTTCAGAACCAAACGCACAATTTCAATCAAATTTTCACAATATTTTGTATTAAAGAATATGGTAACATCGAATTTTTATGGAAGAAATCCTTCGACTGTATAGCAGTTTTTGACACAGATATTTCAAAATTAGATCGATAGATCGGTAAATTGAAACGTCGTGATCTTAGATCATTAGATCACTTCAAAAAAATGATTTAATTTTGAGGTCTAGATCAGCATTTTTCAAATAAATTAGATTGTGAGATCGGATTATTTATAATATTACTAATTTATTTATTATTAAATTTTCGATGAATATCTGAACTGAAACGTCAAAATTAAAATTATTTTATGATTTATTTTTCATTTTTTAAACCTCTACCTCTTTCAAAAGTTAATGTTGGTAGTAGATACAGGTCGGGTGAAAAAAAAAAGGAATTTATCTAACAAATTAGATCACCTTTTGTGACGGTTATATATCGTAACAGAACAATCAAATACACAAATTAGTTAAAAAGGTGTATTTAGACATAAACTTTATAGAAGAGTAACAGTAATAAACATCAAGATTAAAAGAATAGTAACAAGATAATCAAAAGTAAAAGAGAGTAATTAGAATTAAGTTGAATGAATTAGAATGAATGAAATAGTACAAAACATGAGATTATATAGTAAGTAAAAAGAGAAAGGTTCAGGCGAATTTACGGAGTATTGGAGAAGTTTTTTGATCTTATTGGTTAATAGAAATATATGTACAGTAAGTATGACCAATGGTCTTATAAGAATATGACATAAAGTGGGTGTTCACAAATAAGTTAGTAGAAATTAGTATATATGCAAGATTGCAGAAATAGTATAAAAAAAAGATGAGTTCATTGTTTATGAGTAAACACAGTAACTTTTTATGTAGGAAATGATGTCATCAAACAAGTCTTGACTTGAAGAAATGACGTGAGAGTTAATGAATGGGAAATAATAGAAAAATAGAGAGAAAGTAATGATGATGATGGTAATTAGTAATATGAAAATATTTCATATTATGAACGATACGAAAATATTGTTACACCTTTGTAGATTGATCTGTAGATCAGGATCTAGATAGCAAGATTGCCAGAATCTGTAGATTGTGATGTAGATCATCTCAATTAATCTGTTACCCCACGCTGCTGTATAGTACTGGACCAGTAAAGCTCCATAAAACCAATGTACTTTTTAATGTCGGCGCATGTGAGTGTAAAAGTAAGCAATCCTTAGAATACTTTCTGCATATTTTTGACATTTTGGTCGAGTTCACCAATTTAGAATACATTTGAGAAAGTTATCACTTAAATTTACAAGGATATATTATATAATATATATAAAACTAGTATAACGTACAGCAAAAGTTACGTGGTAGTTTCCTATCTAGAGCTGGCATATCTAACCTAAAATCATCATTCTTTAGCTGGTCTAGTATTATACATATAGTCGAGGGAGAAATCCCGTAGGAGAATACAGTGTTACCACATTCTTAAATACAAAATTGCCTGAAAAATTGTTTCAAAGTTAGGTTTAAGTAATAGAAAGTTGAAGTGACCTTTGTGAATACGTGTATCAGTGGTGCCAAGTATTACTCAAATTGAAATACCGATAGTATCGATACTTTTCAAAAAAGTGTACTTTAGAATTAGAACTTAAAATTAATGAAATAAGCCAAATTAGAAGTTGTAGGGTTCAGGGGCTGCCTCTTATGAACAGATAAACATTGGATACTTGTAGGTGCAGCATAGTTGTCACACCCACCTTCCCCTCAGTTATGAAGGCACGAGTAGCTTATATGCTTCCACCACAAACCACTGCTGTCGCAACAACCTTAGCTTGATGTGCATCAGTAAAGGATTGGTGAGGGGCATTGCACAGCCAAGCAAGAGTACAAATATGTTGTGAGACATAGCGCTGGAACCAACAGAAGTATTTGTCCTTCCTACTTTTTTGTTTTTCTCTATAGCCTGATTCACATTTGGCTAATTTTGTAACTACTAGTAAGCTATTTGAGGTACTATTCTGTTAAAAATTAAAGTCAGCTTGTGATTTTAGCAATTTACATTAACTTTAGCTTAGCAGATAGTCTTCCAAGAATCTTATTAAAATCTCACATGACAATCCACCAAGTTGAAGTTGACTTTAAAAGGTTAAAACGACGAGTATGTTAAACTTTTAACAGAATATTACTCCAAGCAGCTGGCTGATAGTATAAAAACTAGCCAAGTTTGAATCAAGTTTATCAATAGAATCTCAAAGTAAAAAAAAAAAAATATCGTAGAAAAAATTCAAAAATACACAGCTAATCCACATTGTAATTTATAAACTAAACTATTGGTCTATTATAAAACTGTGGGCACGACATGAGCGTTGAGCTTTGAGCATCAAGCATCACCATGTAAAAATTCCCACCTCAGTGCACAGTATCAAAAATGTTTTTAATAATCAGCATGAGTGTACGCATTAATGCTCAAAGTAATTTCTACAGCCTAAATATTCTACAGTTCCAAGTGAAGTATCAGAGAAAAAGAAAAAAAAACTGTCAAGTTATATTAACAGTAACCATTATTTTTGAACAGAAAAACTTAAGCTACAGAGGCATGTAATTAATGAGAAGCTCTGTAACAGTAATCATGATCAGGAAGACCGGTATGAAAGAATTTTGCTCTGGTGGCAGAAAATAAAAATTCTAAAAGGGTGATCATGTATGTTTGTGACAAAGTGTCAAATCAAGTTTGGTGATATTTAGTGTTCGTACTTATATTCTGTGATATTTGATATCCACAGCTAACTTCTGTAGTGACAAACGATGATGTGGAACTTTTTCTGTCGTTAGTAATTTTTGTTGGGATATGATTCCCACACAGCCTCACAATATAAATTTATGTACTCACAACATTACCTAAACTGTAACATAATATTTAATACAATTTTGTGCGTCGCCACGTGGCAACACTGATTCCCAGTTGGGGAACAATCCGTTAAATCAAACTTCTAGTCTTCTGATGACTTTTGTATCTTATCAATATACTCTTGTGACAGTTCATCTTTGTTTCTTGCATTTTTTAATTCGATCCTTAATTTATTTCCAACATGCTAGCAGAGCATGGAATTAAAAAGTACTTTTCTTTTGAATAATGTGTACCGGTTTTAAGTAATTTTAATTTGTAAATTCACAGTTCAGTGAAGGGGGATGTCCCATTTATTTGTTGATTAATTTTTCATGAAAAAGTGTTGGCAAATGGCCGTTAATGTACAAATCATGTAGGATTCAAAGTGAAATGAAAATATAAAATTTTAAATGAGCTTTGCTCAAATTTATTAAATTACATTAAATCAGATGAGGACAGGTATTAATTAAAGGTCACCGACGCTGAACTTCAAAATAAATGCTGGAAGAAGTGAATCAACTCTTGGATTCGAATCTATGGTATGGGAACCATCCCAATCACATCAAAAAAGGTAGAATAATTTTCATATTTCAATAATTTTGTGGTTGAGAATTGTGGTTTTCCGGTTCTTTGATTGCTAATTTGCGTTTAATTGGATCTGGGATAGTCGGAAGTCGCGTTTTCATCGCTTTTGGACTTGCCAGCAGACCAGGAATCAGGAAATATCATCAAATAAGTTTGAAAATTTAATTATTAATTCATTTTGTGCGTTATTTATCGTGTGTTTTTTGATAATTTTGGCGTAAAAACGTATTTTTGAACGTATTTTTTGGTAATACTTTGCCAAAATTCCATTGTTCATGATCAACTTTTGCATAAGTTAGAACTTGAACAATTTTGGAAAATTTTCTTTTGTTCAGTTATATAAATTACTTGATCTGGTTATCGAGATAGCGATCTTGCACAAGGTTAAATACTTGTTACAATAGCTAGTCTCGAAGACAAAATTTATTTTAAAGCAACTCGGAACTTGAAATTTTTTTCTTTGTTGAACACTCAAACAATACTTGATTATTAATTTGAATTTTTATTTTTCACAGTTCGATATGTAACATATCCTTATTATTGGTCACTGAGTACTTTCGACTGCAGATTCACTCACAAATAATTGAATTTTAGTGAAGTTGGAATTTTTTTATTTTCAGTCATAGAATTGATTTTGAGTGATTGGACATCGAACTTTTTCAGTCAGTTGAAGCATCATAAACGGATTTGACGTGATATGGTGGAGAGTTTTCATCAGTTAAAGTAATAATATAGTTGAATTTTTAATTTTATATCAATATTTTTTAATTTAATCGATCTTTTTAATATTATTTGCATCTCCTGTTGCGTGGTTAAGCCCGTGTTTTTGCATAATCAAGTGGTTGAGCCCGTGAGACCCTTAATTATAAGTTCTCGTGTTCCGAGGTAGGGTTTTCTTTGATTTTTTTTCAAAAATTAATTCTATTAAACGATCCGATATGTCGAGATTCGATTCTAAAAAGGTTTTTGATGGAAAAAATTATGATACATGGAGAAATACAATGATCTCCATGCTATATGCTGAAGGTTTATATCAAATTATTAACGAGTTTGAAACCGAATCAATATTTTTGGAACAAAATTTAGATACTTTCCTAAATCCTGAAGCTGCAAGCGGAAATCCTGTCATTTGCATGACCTATTTCAGAAACCAAGAAAAAGGTAAAGCCTTAATTTACCAAGGCTTAAACAATGAATTAATAGAGAGAATTAAGGAACTTAGAACATTAAATCAGATAATTAAAACGTCTGATGAGAGGTACAAAAGCTGTACCCAAGTGACTTATATAAATGCTAAGCAAGCTTTCCAAAAATTGAAATATGATAGCAGAGGTAACATGAGAAAATACTTAGATCTCTTCTCTAGATCCGCTCAATGAATTAGAGATTATGGAAAAACATTAGATAAGCAGGAAGAGATTGAGAAACTTTTAATTTCATTAAATATGGACTTTGACATAACAAGATTAGAATTTAATACTTTGAATCAGAACCAAAAAACAATTGAAACTTTACATGCAATGTTGATAGAAAGGTCTGACGGACTATATGATGAAAAAATAACAAATTTCAATAATAATAATAAAAATTTTAGATATCAACCAGGTGGAAATTCTAATAAATTTAATAATAATAGAAATTATAATCCTAATCAGGGAAAAACTTATAATAATAATAATAATAATCAATTTGCGAATATGTCTGCAAATAGTGATAGTAATTATAATAAAACACAATATAATATGAATGAAAATAATAAATCTTTACCAAATTCCGATAAAATTGTAACTTGCTTTAAATGTCATGGTAAAAGGCATTTGGCCAATGTTTGTCCGTCGAAAAAAGAGGAATTAAAATCCCAAAACAATAATAGTGCTGATGGTCCGGCACAAAACACGAGATACGGACGTAATAATAATAATCACAATAATAATAGTAATAGTCAAAACAAAAATAAAAAAGAAAGTGAAGTCCAATGGTCTATGATGTTGCGTTATAAGGATTCTATTAGCAGCTTGAATAGACAGGATAGAAATTTAATAAACATTTTAACAAATAGGAATCAAAATAGGGAATTACCTGCTGATTATGTCAACTTAACTAAAAAAATTATGTTAGATGGTGGTGCTGTTGCACACGTAATTTCAGACATCCAAATTACGGAATTCAGTCATGTTGGAGAAACGGCTGGAGTTAGAGTGTGCCATACAAGATATTTTATTAGTTGCCACTCACATAGGGAATATGTATATAAGAGTAGAAAACTTAGATAAAAAAAAAAACAAGTAATATGTCTTAAAAATGTCCATTATGTTCCTTTGTTGAACATCGACTTATTGTCGGGCATTAAAATAACCGAGAATAGAGCGTTAGGGATTGATCAAAATTTTTCTGTGTCGAATATATATGTATGTGGTACAAATGAGGTGCTGTTCACCGCTCCTAAAATAAAGGGAGTCTACATGGTTAATTATGAATTGGCTAATGATAAAATAATCCCCGAATTATATGACCACTCAGATTATCTTGAAAAAATATGTCCTTATTATAATAATTCTAATAAACTGGCTTGTATGCCAAACATAAAAACACAGGACGAGTGGAGTGATTTTGATATTGAGGAGGAGATTATTGAGGAAAATGAGGAGGTTGATATAGAGAACAAAGTTGGTGTTAGTGATGAAAATGAAGATGACCATAATAATAAAAATAATACAAACGAACAAAATTCCATAAAACAACAAAATTCAGAGAATATACTAAAAAAAGCGAATAATAATAACAATAATGAAACAAATATAGAAGAAAAAAGGGATGAAGAATTGAAAGAAAATGAGAGAGATGATATAGGATCTCAAATAATAAATAGTAATTATAACGAAAACACAATAATAAATAAAAAATTGATATGGCATAGGCATCTTCGCCACTTGTCAGGAAAAAATCTTAGAATTCTTTGTAAGATCTCAAGAGGAATTCCTATTGGAATTAACTTTCGTGATGACGAGTTCTGGCTGTGTGAGACTTGTATGAAGGCCAATTCTAGGCGTCTCAGTCATAATGGAACTCGCACACGTCCACATAGGAAGCTTGAGATAGTCTCATCGGATACTATGGGCCCGTTTTCACCAGGCCTTTTTGGTGAAAAATATGTGTTGATCTTTGTAGATCATATGACCAAATATACGTTTGTCACCCCATTGAGAAAAAATTGATGGTATTCCATGAATTCAAAAAATTATATCTAAAATTAAAATCAAAGTTTCCGGACTGTCCAATTGCAACTTTGCGTTGTGACAATGCCCGTGAATACTTTGACACACAGATGAAAACATTTTGTGATGAAAACAGTGTGATGTTGGACCCGGTTGTGCCGTATTTGCCTGAACTAAATGCCACTGCCAAAAGGCAGAATCAAACTATCATGTCCCGTGTCGGAACGATGCTTTTTGATGCTAATTTAGACTTTAGTTTCTGGTCTCTTGCTGTTGTTGCAGCTGTTTACACAATAAATAGAAGCCCAACTAGGGCAAATTAAGATAATTTAACTCCATTTGAATTGTTTTACAGTCATAAACTGGACATTTCAAATCTGAAAGTCTTTGGAGCAATTGCTCATGGACATATTCCAATTGAAATAAGACAACAGCAAGCAACAAAGAATAAAAGAAAATTAATTACAAGCAAACATCCAAAATTGACACAATGATCCAAAAAGGGCATTTTTGTTGGTTATACAATGACAGGCTACTGCATTGAGGATCCTATTAATAATAAATCTCATGTCACGTGCGATGTTAAATTTGATGAGACTAAAAACATAATAGAATTAAATAAAGATAATAATAATAATATAGATAATCTGGTCATTGAATATGAAAACGACCCTGAAGAAACTCCAGTTTTGTTAAATATAATTAACACGAGGAGTAGCCAATACATTGAGGACTGCATCCCTCAGACTTTTGAGGAAGTCGACATTAATCCTTTTTGTGACCAATGGCATTCTGCCCTACAGGATGAATTGAAATCCTTAGCTGAAATGGGTGTCTAGGAAATCATCTCAAAACCAAAAAATGTCAGATACGTCGACACTAAATGGTGTTTTACGACAAAACCCAATAATTCGGGTATTCATATACCGAACGCTAGGCTGGTAGCCAGAGGGTTTAAGGATCTGACAAATTATTCATTGTCTCAAACATATGCTCCAGTAGTCCAATATTGGTTTATCTGTTGGATTCTATCCACTCCCAATAAATATAATTTAAATTTACTCCAGTTTGATATAAAAACTGCGTTCCTAAACTCACAAATAGAATATCCATTATATATTACTTCACCCAAGGGTTGCCAAATAGGCCAAAACCAATGTTTAAGATTAATAAAATCAATCTACAGACTTAAAACGTCCTCTAAAAGTTGGTATGATTTATTGAACTCGAGGGTAGTTCAAGCTGGTTTCACCCAGTCAAAAATCGATCGTTGCTTATATATAAAGCAAGATAGCACAGGCGCTATGCCCTTCCTAATTGTCTATATAGACAACATGCTACTTGCTAGCAACAATGACGAATGGACCAACAATTTAATATCTGTTTTCGAAACATACTTCACGGTTAAAATAGAACATGACCCAAAATTTTTTGTAGGTTTTAAAATTAACCGTGACATTATACACAAAACCATAACATTAACACAATTTAGATATATAGATAAAATACTTCAGAAATTTAAAATGACTGAAGCTAAACCCATATCCACACCTATGGAGACGGGATTGAAAATAAATAAACCTAAAAATGGCACGGATGATACCAAATATAGGGCGATGATTGGAAACCTGCTATATGTTGCGAGACTGACGAGACCAGACATCTCATTCTCGGTTAATTATTTCTCTTGGTTTCAGTCTGCTTCGACTCCCAAAATTAAAAATTACGTTCGGAGAATTATCAGGTACTTAAAGTCCACTCGGGACTATGCCTTGGTATTTCATTCGGATAAAACACAAATAAAAGCTTTCGTTGACGCATCATATGCCCCTGATGTCGAAGATGCCCCCATAGATATAAATAATTTGGAGATAGGGCACTCCATTTCCGGTTACATGATTTTCGTTTGTGGTGACTTACTGAACTGGGCTGTTCATCAGCAAAGGACAGTTGCAGACTCGTCAACTGCAGTTGAACTTATTGCATTGCATGATGCACTTGACGATATCACTGTAGTCTGGAGATTAGTGGAGAGCATTTTTTCTGTAACTGAACCTGTGCAGGTGTTTGAGGATAATATCTCAGCATCACGGATTGCATCAGGGGGCAGCCAGAAGCGATCCAGGTCTCTCGTGATTAAGTGTTATGCCTTGTTGGAAGCTATTCAACAAAAAATCATTATATTCAATGATATTCGTACATCCGATCAATTGGAAGACGTTCTTACAAAAGCCCTTGATTGGAAAACGCATGAAATGTTAATTTCTGAGATACTCCACGTAAGTCAACTTTTTGGATAATATTTTTTTATTTTAACCCTTCAAATTTTCTGATGGTTTGGTATTGAACTGCAGATGGATGCCGGTCTTCAAACATCTGTTGTAAACCGTGCGGTTCAAAATGTCGTTACACACAATTATTTTTAAGTTTCATTAGGTTCCCCTTAGCTGTTCTGTCTCTCTTATTGGTATCCAGTATCCCTTTATATTTCCATTGATTCCAACAATAGTCTATGTCCTTATACTCAATCCTCTTCCCACACGAATAATAATAATATACATATTTTTTAATTTTTAAGATGAATATATTTAGGTTCTCTCCGACCATATCACGGTAAGAATGCCGATATTGATGGATAACCAACTTTATATTATATTATATACTTTTTTTCAAAAAAATAAATACCCATACCATAATAAATTGAAATTACCTATGTGTACACATTACTAATCTATCTCACAATTGATATTTTTATTTTTTTATATTCATACGTGAACTGTTTGTATTGAGGATCATTGTATATGTAATTGTGATTTACTAATAACGTCTTGTTATATAACACTATATGTTTCATTCTTTATTTTTTTGTGATTCATCTATATGTTTACCACATTTTAATTTTTTTTATATAAAAAATAAACACATTTGGAGGTGTGGAATCATGTGGGGGATTGGGATACAATTCCCACACAACCTCACAATATAAATTTATGTACTCACAATGTTACCTAAACTGTAACATAATATTTAATACAATTTTGTGCGTCGCCACGTGGCAACTTTGATTCCCAGTTGGGAAACAATCCGTTAAATTAAACTTCTAGTCTTCTGCTGACTTTTGTACCTTATCAATATACTCTTGTGACAGTTCATCTTTGTTTCTTGCATTTTTTAATTCGATCCTTAATTTATTTCCAACAATTTTAATTATATTTGTTGGACGGAGTCCATGTAACTCAAACATCTCGTACACTACGTGGCAACACTGAACTCATAACATATAACTTTTGTAATCTTATTTTCACACACACTGTTACATCATAGTGGGGAATTTGTCGTTTCTCTACCCACACCATCAACTGTACTTTTGACTGTTCTTTAATCATCCGTTAAATGTTGTTGCTGTAAACTCGTTTGTTTAATCTACTTGAAAACACGATCCATGGTTAAATATTATTTTCACAGTATTATGTAAATGCTGCAGTGGGGAGGGAGTTTAGTTAGTTCTACAACATCATGTTGATAAGTATGTTTTAATATGCTCAGTTTTTAAATGATTGTTCATTATTATTTCACAAGTGTTGAAGTTAATCTTCTTATTGTTTGAGAGTTGTGTCCACAATCCTCTAAGTAGGGCTTGTGACCAAAATGTTTTTGGGGTGATTGGTTATTGGGAATCAATAAAAATCTATATTGATTACTGGTAACTGGTTATTTGTTGAAAATGTACATATTTGGTTACTGGTTACTGTTCTGATTAACCAAAATAACTTTTCTAGTTATTAGTTGTAGTTACTGGTCATTGGTTAAGACAAAATTCCTGATAAAATAAACAAAAAAATATTTCTCCCGGTCAAATTATTGATAATTGATAATTTTCCAGGAAATAATTGGTAATTTTTGAAAAAAACAATCAATAATATTAATATTTCAGAAAAACCAATAAAAACAGATTCTTTCTGGTTATTGTCCTGGTTAGGGGTTTCAGCATTATGTGGGAATTGGTTATTGATTATGGTTATGTGAAATTTTTTTGTTTTGGTTATTGGTTTCCATATCCGTGTTATCAATTTGATTAGGTTTTTAGTGGTTATTATTCTGGTTATGGTTGTGGTTGCAAACTCTACCTCTAAGGACCAGGGTGCTTATTCCATAACTATGCACATGGCATATCTGTGTGTATAGGACTTACCTGTGATATTCCTTACTTACTCATCAGGCATTGTGTGCATATCCAGGCATCAGTACCTACGCCTGTTGCAACATATATTTGCTGTCTTACTGAGCATAAGAAGCATTTATCTTCGACGTCATTAGAAGATTGTTTATAAAATAATATATTACTCTGATGATAAAGGAGTTTGGGACTCTAGCTTCTGTGTATGTGCGTGGTGTTGGCAATTTTTATTTTGTCTTTGCCTTATTAATATCACAAGAGGCTCGAGATTATTATTATTATTATTAATCAGGATTCAGAGACAAATATGAATTCTCTTTGATTCGTCGCTAAATCCTAATTAATTTAACGGCTATGAATCGAAGATAATTTATAGATGAATTCTCTTCGATTTGTCGCTGAATCCTAATCAATTTAACGGCGACGAATCCCGATTAATTTAACGGTGACAAATCTTAATCAATTTAATGGCGTCAAATACTGATTGATTTAATGGCAACAAATCCTAATCAATTTAACGGCAACGAATACTGATTAATTTAATGGTGACTAATAGAAAAGAAATTGTTGATGAATTCTCTTTGATTTGTCGCTGAATTCTAATTAATTTAACAACGACGAATCCTAATCAATTTAACGACGATGAATACTGATTAATTTAACGGCGACAAATCAAAGAGAATTTGTAGATGAGTTTGAGAAATTTCAGCTGTCCACAACAAACAGTGATTTTGTAATTACTTACAATAACTTGATTTTTATAGAATTTTAGTAGAGATTCGAAGAAAAGTAAAATACAGATCTGCAAATATAATCATTAATCAATCCAATCTCCTTCAAATTTAGTGAAGTTGAGTGAAATGATAACAGAAGTTAAGATTTTACAGAATACCCTTTCTTTAACTCAGATGTAAGCCAAGTGCGCCTAAATAGTGCTATGCCGCATTAGCCAAGTAAGTAGTTCTGGAATAAGCCCCCAGGACATCAATAACTCACTCGGAGGATATGTTATGTATAAAGTCAAATTTTACATTACTTGAAAATTGATTTTGAAATTTTTGAATAATAAAATATTTTTTCAGTTTTATAATTTCATTTTTTATTGATGTAGTAATTTGTGTAGTTTTATTGTACTTGTACTTTACTGCACTAACTATAGTAACTGCACTTGTTCAGATGACTCTTCTCTATACAATTCTAACATTGCTAGCTAATGCAAATTACAAACTATACATTATGCGGTTTAAAAATAAACTGAAGCGAAACTGTAATCAAAAGGAAGAAAATTTCATAACCAAAACCAAAACATATAAGTGAAACAGCTCTTCCAAGCGAAATCAGAAACCTATAAACGATTAAACGTTTCAATTCACATCCCTAATATTGATACAATACTGCAATACCTAGAAAGACGGTCGATACTTTCGATACCTGACAAATATTGATACTTTCACATATTGCAGTATACCTATAAGTTAAAATTAATATTAACGAGCTCCGGTGAAATTACAGTTTTATTATGTTCGTGACATTTCTATCTCTTTACAATGATGTCTTTTTTTTTCTTCTGTTTAGCACGTGGAGTTAAATATTACAATTGGAAAATGGCGGTCAATAAGTCTTTGAATTGGGAAATTAGTTCTCATTTAAAAACTAACAATTGCATTGGTAAGAACCAGACAGCTGATTCATTTCCATTCGTCATTACTTTCACTTATTTATTTTATATTTTTTGTGCCTTTCTTTCATACAGATTTTGACAATAAGAAAATGCTGAGTATGGTTCCTGGTAGCATGTTCCTGATGATTAGCTTCGGAGTATTGCTTCTTTCTGAATATTTCGCCAAATGAAATTATTTGTTAATTGTCGCTTTTTGAGGAATGTGAACTAAGTTGAATTTAGTTCAATTCAGTTCAATTCGTGCTTTTACGTTTGAAAATTTGATAATTTGATACTGAGAGAAAACAATATCGTGTTCCAGTTCATCACTCGGTGTTTTGTTTTTATAACTGTGCGTAGTATCCGTAATGTTGCGTCAAAGTCATTATTACACATTTAAGTATACGTAGTTTTGAATCGTGTTTTCTTCTTTCCCCCTCCCCCAGAGTTGGACCCTTTTTTAACAGATGAAAAAAAAGCTTGCGAGGGTCCCCCTCACAAATTTAATGTGTAAACATTCAGCTGAAACACGATAAATATGTATCTAGCTTGTATTTTTGCGTGCATGTAACGCGCTGCCAGCTTGCCACCGATGTCTGCTTGTGAGTGTGTGTGTGTTATTTGACAAACAAAATTCAAAACTGGACCATATGCTGTGCAGTTTTTTTATGCAATCTCAACTTTTTTGTATCTAATATTTTTTTCACCTGGTAGGAAGCGGACTAGAGAGCAAGAATGTTTACACATTAAAAAGAAGGTTCCGTATTCGTAGGGTGTATCTAATTATTTATATTTTTTGTGCGTGTGTACACTGACAACTCATTGTCAGCTGTAGCTGCACTGATTCTAATCATTCGGGATTATCCTGACTGTCCTGAAGTGATTTGGAATCGGAGACCCGAAGAAAAATTAATGAATGGTGTGGAGATGTGCACAGAAATTGAAAAAAAATGCCAAACCAAAACGTTCACCCCCTACATACAGCAAATGTGAACAAACTGGTGGGGAGGGAACGTCGTGTGGAAAGGAGACAAACGATCGGATTGCCAGACTACAACGTCTACAACACTATCGTTGTCGTCATCGTCTCTCTTACTTTTCATTTTGATTTGTATACCCGTAGGTAGGTGTAAGGCGTGAAATTGTGAAAAATGGTGTTCTATGAAAATCTACAAACCAAACAACCTGATGTTGCGGAGTTTTTGTCATATGACTTAACTGATCGTATATACTGAAACATTTCATCTAGTGATTATAAAATTTGAAGGACATGGATCACTATTGTCATTCAATAAAAATAAGTACTAATGGACAACAGTGACATACCGAAGGCATTTTTTGGGAGGGATAAAACCAAAAATTCCCAGCTGAAAAGGCTAAAATTCTAAACTGAAAATTTTAATGTTTTCCTTTATAATATTTTTATTCCCAAATCTTCTGGTATGGAAATTTTTGCTTTTGTTTGGGCTATAAAATTTTTAATTTTGGACCAATAGCTATGAAATTTAAAACAGATTATTTATTACGATATATTATAACTTTCTATAAATTTTGGTGCGAATCTGTTGTGCGGTAATTCGGATAAAGCTATTTTCATTTTTGTTTTGGATATAAAATTTTAAATTTTTTACCAACAGCTATAAAATTTGAAACAAATATTCGTTATGATTTATTATAACTTGATATAAATTTTGGTGCGGATTGGTCATACAGTACTTCCAGTATGGCTATTTTTGTTTTTATTTTAGTATAAAATGCTCAATTTGGCATTAGTAGCCACAAAAGTTGGAAAAATTATTTATCATTATTTATTAGAGTATGCTACCAATTTTGGCGTGGATTGGCTGGATGGTACTTCCAGTGTCACTTATATTTTTTTTTTATATTAGTCACAAAATATGCAATTTTGGAACAAATGTACAAAATTTGAAACAAATATCCATTACAATTTATTCTAGCGTACTATCCGTTTTGGTTTGGACTGACTTGATGGTACTTCCAGTAAAGACATTTATTTTCTTTTTTAGTGTGGCTATAAAATACTGAATTTTGAAAAAATATTAATTATAATTGATTGTAACATTCTGCCAGTTTTCAGGTAGATCAACAGGATAATATCTCCTTCAACTCAATTTTTGTTTTTAATGGTTTCAAACTGTGTAATTTCAAAATTCAAAACAAATATTTTTGAGTAGGATTTTTATAGAAAACCCACTTATTACGCTTAGTGCGGTATTAGCCCCCAGGGTTGGGGGTGAGTAAGTTTTTTGTTTCATGACATCAGGAAAATTTTGACACCAATAACTCAAATTCACATATATATATCAATTTTTTGTTCTCACGTACAGATTGCAATTTTTGTCCCATAATCACAAAATTTGGTACGAACATTTTTACTGAGCAAAGGGCCTAACCTACTGATCTTAGTATGAATTAACCAGATGGTACTTCCAGTACCACCATTTTTGTTTTTATTTTGGCTATAAAATGCTCAATTTTGCAACAATAGCCACAAAATTTGCAATAAATATTTATTTTGATTTGTTGTAGTACGCTTCCAATTTTGGTGGCGATTGACTGGGGGTACTTCCAGTACTACTATTTTTGATTTTATATTCTTTATAAAATGCAGAATTTTGAAATCATACGTACAAAATTTGAAAAAATCATTCATTAAAATTTATTTTACCATGCTACCAATTTTGGTGAAGATCGACTTTAAGGTAGTTCTGGTAAAGCTTTTCTTCCCTCTTTTTTCTAATTTGAATGAACTTTCCTTTTCAACAAAAATTAACCACATGCTCATGTTTTCACGTTGTTTTTTTATTTATTTCATAACTTTATTAAATTTCGTTCGTTTTGTTTTAAATTATATGATGTGTACCACACTTCATCATCTTAATATATTTTTCATTTTTTCAAGAAAAAATGCTGTTATGTCTTACATTGTCTAATATTTTGTTAAAAGTCAACATATTTCATACAATCATATCATACAATTAACGCATATAAACTTACAGACAATTAATGTGACCATCAAAATTCATAATTTTTTCTCTCGAAACCTACTTTTTCTAGCGAGGCTGGCTGCGCTATAATTTTTCCATCTTATTTCTCTCAATAGGAAAAAAAATGAATGTCTGGAATTAAACTGCTGACATTAACACAAACAAAGTCACCAGTTGGCTGATGTATATATAGCTGCGCCTTTTGTTGGAGATTACTTTCACACACGCACTCACCCATAGACACTTACGCAAGACAACTTTAAACCTTAATTTCATCAGTTTGGCTGAACAGATTTTACTTTTTGAGGTCTATAAACCATCTGTAGGATGTTCTTCATATGTGGTATGAGTTTTGAAAAATTTTGTTCAGTATATTAAGAGAACATTCGGGACAGAGAATGGCAACGTGTTTTTATATGTTAGATACCTACCTATCATACCTTCGTATATTATATTACCTATTCTTGTTACCTGGGTACCTGCTGGTCAAAATTGTTATGTCCCATAGTCGCGCAATTTGGTACGAAGATGCGTACTCAGCCGAGGACCAGACTGGACCGGACCTTTAGATTTTCTTGCGCATCGGCTAGATGGTAATTCCAAGACCACTATTTTTAAGCAGGTCTTCTTTAGAGAATCTACTTATTATCCGCGGTGCGGTATTAGGCCCCTTGGTTGGGTTGGGGGTGAATACCTTTTTGGTTTCACGACCTCAGAAAAATTTTGGTACCTCGCTAATCCGGAGTTTTTATTTTTACATCGGTCATAAAATGCGAAATTTCGGAATAATATGTACGAAATTTAAAATTAATATTCTTTATAATTTATTGTAGCAGGCTACCAATTTTGATGCGGATCGCCCGGACGTGCTACTTCCGGTAAAACCCTTTTTTCCTCTTTCTTTTTCTCTAATTTGAACGAACTTTTTTTTTTTGTTTTTTTTTTCTTCATTTTATTTCATAACTTTGCTATATTTCTTTAGTTTTATTTTAAATTATATTAGTACGATGGTGTACCATACTTCATCATTTTAATTAATTTTTCATTTTTTCAAGAAAAAATGCTTTTATATTTCACATGGTATCTAATATTTTGTCAGCAGCTAACACATTTCATGCAATCGTAACATATTATTAACGCGTATAAACTCACAGACCATCGATGTGACCATCAAAATTCATAATTCTTTTTCTCTAAAACCTACTTTTTCTGGCGAGGCTTTCTGCGCTACAGTTTTTTGTTCATACTTTGGCCAATACCTACGAAATTTGGAATAAATACCGTATTTACTACGATCTAATCTAACATTCTACAGTTTGGTGTACCTATATCGGCCGGATGTTTCTAACAGTACCTACCTACATTTTTATTTTTATTTTGGCTATAAAATGCCCAGGTTTTAACCAGTATCTATGAAATTTTAAACAGTTATTCCGAGTAGTTAATCTTTTTTAAAATGTTATCAATTTGTACGGATTGGGAGGACAGTGTTTCCGATAGGTATGTCCGATTTAACTCTGATTTGGGCTCTGAAACACGTAATCTTCAATCAGCAGCTACGAAAATTATCCCAATCATTATTTTACAATCAACCTAAATAATAAATTTTTCCTAATTTGAGTGGAATTGATCTTCCTTTTCTTTTCTTTTCTTTTCCTGTCTTTCTTTCTCGAAGAACAGCTGCTGCAGATAGAAATTTTTTTTACTAAAAGGAAGTTACTACCCTACGAGTACATTGCGACGAGGTTGGGTTTCATAATGTTTATACGTGACCTATAATAGTGGCTGTAACTAACAACTTTTACACAATTCGCTAGCCACCTCTTGAAATTTTTCCAAATTTCATTCTTAAAATCTCGGTAATATTAAATTACAACTACGAATGTAAGTACATATTTGATTAGCTCACGAAACTTGGAATTTTTTAAGTAATAGTAATCGGAAACTAACGAGAAATTGTAGCTGGGCAGTATAATTCCTGCTTGGGTTGGTATATGAGTACACGTAGGCTGCGTTAGATTATGTGAAGAGTTTGCAGCCTTGTAGCTAAAAATTGAGCTCAGGCTCTCGAAAATTTACTTCATTGCCTTTCACTCGAAGACACCGGCTGCTATCAACTAATCGGTTTCACTCTGTGGCGGCCTCCACACTACGTCGGACATATAAGTACATACTCCCTCAAACACCGTCACGGCACTGTGGCCGAGTGAGTACAGTGCTGCCTTTTGTGACGGTGACCGAGGGAGGTTTTAGGTGTTCGGCTGGTACGGGTTCGAATCCCCGTGTCGCCCGAACACCTAAAGTGGTGACCTCGACATGATCCGAGGGATGGTTATTCACGCCATCTCTCGGACACTAGTTGAACCGACTGTAACTGTGGTGCATCACACTGCCCTTTCTGTGCGTGATGGCGCTGGTGGGCGTATGCCACGGAGCGGTGATGGAGGGAAGGGCATCACCACGTTCCGGTGTACGTCCCTACCTAGGCGCCTCCGTATAGGAAGCCATATTTATGCTCCGCTATACTGGGGGGGAGTGGTGTGGCAGCCGCCACACTACGTTGTCACATATAAGTACATACTCCCTCAAACACTGTCACCCGGCACCGTGGCCAAGTGAGTACGGTACTGCCTTTTGTGATGGTGAACAAGGGAGGTTTTAGGTGTTTGGCAGGTACGGGTTTGAATCCCCGTGTCGCCCGAACACCTAAACACTCTATAGCCCCACAAAAAAAAAGAAAAAAGAAATATAGGTACTCGAGTTATTTAAAAAGGCAAAAAGAAAAGACGTTTGATAAAAATTTGTTCAAATTTTTGTTTTCCTGCGAACGAGGGATGTATTTTGTCCGATATCGTAGGTTTACAATTAAATTTTTCCACATACGTGAAAGTGAAACTAGAATCATGAAAAGTATCCGTAGGTAGGCAGCGGGAACTCGGAGGAATCAAAAAATTCGCATTCGTTAAAAAAGGAATAAGCATAGGTAACACTGTTTCGAGTCATTCACATTGAGCACAATTATTCATTCGCTTTCTCACTCGCCCCTTCAATTATATTTACACTTTTCAGCCACATAATTATGTCAGTTAGGTACGTTTTATATTATGCCGAGTCAAAAGGCCGTAGGTATCGTGGGTGTAGCCTACGATCCTCCATGCGCCTGGCAGGCGTTTGGAGAACTCCTGTACTGAAGCAATGTAGGTACAGGAGGACTGGGCTGAAATGGTTGCCAACAGTCGTTGTCGGACGTCAGGTACGAGAAGGTGTGTGACGACGAACTACTTTTATAGTCCTCGGACGTTAAATGAACAACTATTTATAAGTGCCAAACCATAGTGGTATACTACCACTATATGGTAGCAGAGACAATGGGGTTCCTCGGCGAATCGGATCTTTTTAATAATAAAAACCTCGGAAATTAAAACTCGAAAGAATTTTAATCTCTCTCTCAAAAAAAAAAAAAATAACGGCAAATGAATTAGAAATAATTCGTTTGCAATTGCTACTAAAATCGCTTCCACTCATCAAATGAAGTTTAATTTATTTATTTTATTCGACTTCACGGCACAAAAAGAATCGAAACTTATAAAATTTTCGATTCCCTAATAAGAAAAATGATTCGGAAATAAATATAATTTTTTTCCGGACTAATAATAGAAATTCGAAGACAATATTTTCGAATTTATACACGTCAATATAACATTTCAAGGTCATCTGAAATCTTGAAAATGAAATAAAAAGTACGTGAGAAATAAATTCCCGGGCACACCAATAATTTTCATTGATGCAGAAATATTTTAAATAATACAAATACATCAAGGAACTCTAAACAAACATTCATTCATAATTACATGAATGAACGTAATTAACTGATACCTACTACCAAAAATTGTAGGCATCTGAAAAAGGTTAGATTTATTTCCAGGTACGCGAAATAAATATAAGACTAACTAAAAAATACAACTTTGCTGATTGATAAGAAGTCAACCAAAAAATTGTAAAGTTAATTGTAGAAATTAATTCATTAATTATACCTGCACTCATACCAACAACTCATATTACGTATACCTAATCCGTAATTAAGAGTGAAATAACCATCTACTAATAGTAATGCGTATATTACCTGTAAACTACATTTAAGTTTACATGTAAACGTATACGTAATATACAGGCGAATTCATAGGCTAAGTTACGTATATACAATACATAATTAAAAGCAGTGAACTACACATCAAATTATATGGTCCTACCTAATGCGTAAATTAGCCGTAAATTTACTCATAAATTTACATGTAAATATACGCAAAAATTAATAGGTAAACTCTTACGTATTCGTCAGAATATTTACCCATACACCGTGTGTAAATATATACGAAAAAATATACGTAAGTTCCCACACAATGGCGACCGAAAAAATCATATATATAATTTTAACTAGCCGCCCCCAGCAAAAAAGAAAGTTGAGGATTAACAGTATCCTCAACATACCTACGTATAGGCGGCAAATACAAAGTACGGCAAATAAAAGATCGGCCAAAAATATAAAATGAATGATCAATTTGCCGTACACTCAAAATCCAAGGAAAAGCAAGGTAAATACCTAAAAAAGGTCTTTACCAAGAACGCCGTCCTAAATAAATATAATAAAACGTCAACCTTCTAGATAAAAATATATCTAGTGACAAAGAAACAAAAGAAACACAGTTCTTTTGTCTCGCCTACAATTTTCAGAAAAAGGTCTTCATAATAAACATCTGAAGGCAATAAAAAACATTGGTAGCTAAGTAGCAATGATAACATTCTTGAAGGACAAAAGAACACAAGTTAGGAGACTAACTCTTTTGTCCCCATCACGAATGCATTTCCAATAAAAAACCTCATAAAAAATCAAAGAGTTTGTAATAAACACTACTACAAACACACCTGCAACCTTTAGAGTTCCAGCAATGCAATCAGCACTATTGGACCACGTGATTGCAGATAAAATAGATCGCAAAACCCAATACGCACAAAGATAGTCAACTGATTCTTCACTCACTTTTTAACAGTTTTTGAAGAATGTTTCCAGTTGACTATAATTACGTATTTTTGTGCGTTATATTTGCGATCCTTTTTTCCGGTGCTTTAATTATTGTTGTGCGATTTTATGCTATTCGTTTAGCGAAAAATTACATTCGTGATTTCCAAGCCCGTCTGGCAAGGAATATTGTGTTTGTCAACTGCTGGCAAATTGTGAACCGCATCCATTTTTCCAATTCTCAAATTATTTGAAAAAATTAAAATCGCGAAAAAACATAGGATTGTTTGCGAAACCAACATCGTCCAGCTCACCCGAATATCAAAAAGGCATTTTCTCATCATCTTTGTTTTATAAAGAAAAGCGTAAATCCAGTAATTGGTAAGTACATGTCCATCTTACCGATCATTCAAAGTGTAGATCTGGAGATTATGTCAAATCTCCAAATCACTTCGTCGCGCGGATAAAAAATTCAAAGTGTAAACGTGAATTTTGTGCAACCCAAATTTCCTCTATTGATAATAAAATTTCGATCTTTGACAAAAAACCGAAATTAAGAAAAATTAATAAAGACGGGATTTAGGCATATTCTTGGGAAAATACTACGTAAGCAACATCGGAAGCCGTATTGAAACGCTCCGTAATTATTCTCAAACCAGTGAGTTTAGGTTCAAGACTAAAATACGTAATTAAATAAAATTCCTTGAATTTAGCCTAATCAATTGAAGTCCTCGAAATCCCCAAAAAATTTCGAGAACAAAAAATCATCAAAAATTCCTCGAATTACACAAAAAATTTCAAGAACCAAAAATAAAAAAAATTTAATTTCGCAAATCCCACAGGGGTGAACGAATAAATAAAATGCCATCAAAATTAATTTCGTATCTCCCACAGGGGTGAATGAAAAAATAACTTCCCAAAATAAAATCACGTATTTAAAAAATCGGTAGTGAATTTTTAAATTGAACAAAAACGCGACCCAATTTGGCAAATTGTCATTGCGCCCCAGGGTCACTCCAAAATTTTTTTTAGGTCTAAAAAACTTGGAAAAATCATGAATTGCGAACCTATGAACGGGAATTTTAACCTAATAAGGACGTAAATTCAAAACGATTTGTAAACGAAATTATGAGACAGGCTATTAAATACGACCTATGGACGGGACTTTCGTTCTTATAGGGAACGAAAACCAATAGTTCGTACCAAAAAATTAATTATAGGTTCAAAAATACGAATTGAGGACCTATGAATGGGAAGTCTGACCTAGTAAGGACCAGACCAAAACCAATTTCGTATTACCAAAATTTTTTTGGGAATTTATTAGGTAAATTATTAACCTAGGAACGGGGAAATTTAGTTCACTGACAACTACAATTCATATAATAATTCGCGAAATATCCCCAAATAATAAATAAAATATCAAATTATAATAAATTATCCAAAAAACGAATTATTTGGAATTCCTAGGACCGGAAAAATTAGTCAATTCAAGGATTAATTTTTAATAATAATTCGTGTAAAACCCTTCTAAAACGTAAAAATCTCAAAAAAATAAAAATAAAAATTTTTTTTTGAGATCTATTAAATTACGTACGGAAATTCGACGCGCAAAGTGAAATATTTTCAAATCAAAACCAAATTTTTTGGAAAATCAGTCGCGACTCAGAAAACTCTGAGAAACGATCATTGCCCCATGGGTTATCGCAAAAATTGTTTTAGGTAAAATAAACTTATAAAAAATAATTTTGTGACCACTCATTTCTTTCAAAAAATACGATTAACTTTTTGGAAAAATAAAATTACAAATGAAAATTAATTAGATAGGTCAGGCTCGATTTCATAAACAAAATTTTCAAAGGTGTCTGATCCTTTGAAAACCTAGGCGCATCTCAAAAATTTGAGAACCTATCATTGTGCACCTGGGTCATGCCCAAATTTTCATTTTTCTAAAAAACTTGGAAAATATTAAAAAAAAATATATGTAAGTAATTTTGAATGAAATATGAACAATATCTCGATTGCACTAAAAGAAGTGAAAAATATATTTTAAGAATCAGATAATTTACATACTTAGCATCAAACTTATTTCAACTTACCTAAAAGAAGTGAAATACAAAGATTAAAAAGTTCATTACTCGATTACAAAATTACTTAAATCTTAGATTGTCATATTACATAGTTTAGCAGAAAATTACTAGAAAGAAACGTTTTGATCGTCTACATTATCTCGATACATTCGATTCTGCCGTACTATGGAAATGATAAGACGGACGTGAAATAGCCAGTTATTTCTAAAATACGTACACGTATTTTACATCCCCATACCTGAGAAAATTACGAAACAAAGGGGAGTAATTTGGAAACATGGAACAAATTTGACTCTTTCTTCTGATAACCAGCATCTACGCGATATATTACATTTGACAAACTTTCAGTTATTTTGAACGGGCCCGTTCTTATTTCATCGAGTTTATTTTTGTTTAACAGATTACCATGATTTACATAGACTAAATCGCCAACTCTATAAGAAATATCTTTTCTCTTGGAGTCAAATTTTTGCTTATTATATTTATGACTTCTCTGGGAATTTTCAAATGCTAATAACCTGTCATTGGTCAGATCTGTTACGTTAGGCATCGGAATATCTTTTGGACATAAATTTACTTTAATATTATTCATTAAATAATTTGGTGAAAATAAGGTTGATGAATGAATAGTATCGTTATATTCTTGAACACATTCTTCTGCTAAAACTGACCAAGGCTTTTTTTTATTTATTTTGTTTTCGTTAACTTTACAGCGTATTCTATTCACCAGAGTTTGATTTAGTCTCTCATTGAGACCGTTGGAGAAAGGACAGTCTACGGCTGTAAAAATTAATTTGATATTGTGTGACTCCAGAAATTCTTTAAATTCTTTTGAATTTATTCCGCCGTATTGATCCGCCAGAAGTGTCTCTATTTTCTGTCCTTCTCTTAAAATTTTACGTATTAAATTTATAAAATCTGTGGCTTTTTGAGTTTTTGATGGTAAAATGTACGCAAAACGTGTGAAATGATCAACTAATAAGTGTAAATATTTTTTTGAAGTATTATTTCCGTTAAAGCCACCTATTGTATCTATTGACATAATCTGAAACGGTTCAGTCGCAGGGCCCAACTGAGATAGAAAACCATAACGAAAAGATGCTCTGGACTTATTTTTAGTACAAATAGCGCAATTCTGACAGAAAGAGGTAATCAGTTTGAAAAAATTTTTACAATAATAAATTGGAATAAGATGGAACGAAAGCTGCTTAGGACCAATATGACCAAATTTTTCATGAACTATCTTTATTATTTTAGTCGCTAAATCTTCTGTTATCAAAATTTTATTTTTACCTCTAATGTTCATGAAGAGTATATTATTTTTTTTATTACGTTATTTTTTTGGAAATAGTCTCTTGAAAATTTATTTTGGTCCATAGCTATTTCATTAAATTGAATAAAATTTACTATTTTAAGTTCTTTATGCGTTTCAAAATGTTCGAGGACAGGGTTACGCGACAAACAGTCGGCCTCCTGATTCTCGGAACCAGGTAAATACTTTACTGAAAAATCAAACTGAGACAAGTAAAACATAAGCTGACCAAGTTCATTATCAAATTTAGAGTTTACGTTCAGATTCTCAAGCGGTTTATGATCTGAATAAACGACAAATTTCTTTCCAAGAAGCCAATGTTGCCAGAACATTAAGGCCTCTTTAATTGCCAGACACTCCAAAAAAATCGCCTTTTTCTTTTTTTGATAAACATTTAACTTTTTGGAAAAATAAGCGACTGGCCGAAAATTTCCGTCTTTCTGTTTTTGTTTCAGGATTGCACCAAGTCCTTCCAAACTTGCATCAGTGTATAAAACTGTCTCCTTTAAAGGATCATAAATAGCTAAACAAGGACTTGAACATAAATAACTTTTTATCTTTTCGAAACTATTATGGCAGTCTGTTGACCAATTAAAATCTACGTTTTTCTTCAATAAATTGTGTAACGGTTCTAAAATATGTGCAGCCTTTGGAATATATTTCTTATAAAAATTAACCTTCCCTAAAAATTGGCGCACATTCTTTCTATTTTGAGGAATGGGAAAATTCTTGATAGGGAGCACATTATCAAAAACAGGCTTAGTTACGTTATTGCTAATTATGTGGCCTAAATATTTTACGTTATTTTTGGCAAAATTACATTTTAATAGTTTCAATCTAAAACCTTCTTTTTTAATGGCCATAAACAATTTATCAATGTGCTCCAAGTGTTCCTCAAATGTTTTTGAAAAAACTAGAATGTCATCAATATAGTTTACACAAAAATAGTCCAACCCGTTACGTCGGATAATATTTTGTAGGATCCTTTGAAAAATTGCGGGAGATGTTTTAAGGCCAAATGGCAAACATGTCCACTCAAAATGGCCATTTTGTGTGACGAAAGCTGTTTTATAAGAATCTTTTTTGCGTAAGGGAATAGTCCAAAAAGCGGAATTAATATCGAAAGCTGAAAAATAAACACAATCCCTAGTCTTCACAATTAAATCTTCTATTAATGGGAAAGGTTGACTTTCAGGTACAATAAGCTTATTTAATGCCGTAAAGTCGATACATAATCTGTTCTTCTTTCGAACGCCAAACTCATCTTTTTAAATGCCAGTGTAACTGGAGCCGCAAAAGGAGATGTAGATTCCTGGATCAGACCATGGTTTAACAACTGGGAAATTTGAGATTCAATTTCCTTCTGATCAATAGGATTACATCTGTACGGCTTGCGAGATACATACCTATGCTCAGTCAATTTAACCGAAGCTTCGTGGTTGTGTACACAACCCGTATCAAATTTGTGTTTCGCAAAAATAGATTTATGTTTTTCAATTAAATAAGTTATTTTATTCTTTTGGTAATTATTTAAATGATCCAAATTTGCCTCGAATTCATTAATTTTAATAGATTCATTAAAATTTACTGTAAACGGTGCAGACTGAACTACGGTTCCGAGATCAATTTTTTTATTATTATCCATTACGTTAATCTGAGAGATATTCAATTCATGGTCTTGGTGTAACCCAAAATCCTTTATCATATTTAAGCCAATCAAAAAATCATAATCAAAATTAATCGAATTTATCACAAAAACATCTACAAATTTGACGATATCAAAAATTTTTACTTTGATTTTTACGATTCCAAAGACTGAAGCCGTACCACTGACCATTTTAAAATTATTGTTGCAAGAGTTAATTTTTATTTTATTTTTCCTTGCAAATTTATAGTTTATTAATGAAATATTTGAGCCGGAATCATAAATACCGTTACATAATATAGAATCATTAATTAAAAGACGTAATTGAATCAGTGGTACCGTTACTCGTTTTTTGGCAAGTCATCTGAATTATTGATTTCGGACTCTATCTCCAAATTATTTACAGATTTTACTTTGTTAATTTCATTTTTTCTTGAGTCCTTAAACCAGCAGACATTTTCCGAGTGAATTCTACCAAATTTCCCTAATTTATCACAAATCGAACATGTTTTTTTTTTAGGAGTAAATTTCTTATAATTAGTAATACCATTAACATTTTGAACAATCGTATTTGTTTTTTTTGACATAGTCGAATTTGCATTCTCAGAAGATGTACGACGAGCAGGGCATGAATAGTCAGCGATTGAAATTCAGGAGGAAAAGCGTACCACATTTCATCCCCTGGTTTTCTAACTCTTTTTATTCTGATAACAGTAGATTTCCCATCAGCAGCAGCCTCAGCAAGCATGAAAACTTGTAATCGAACTGGCGACATCGCTGATCAAAGAATTAATCTTTGTATTTGTAAGTAATTTTGAATGAAATATGAACAATATCTCGATTGCACTAAAAGAAGTGAAAAATATATTTTAAGAATCAGATAATTTACATACTTAGCATCAAACTTATTTCAACTTACCTAAAAGAAGTGAAATACAAAGATTAAAAAGTTCATTACTCGATTACAAAATTACTTAAATCTTAGATTGTCATATTACATAGTTTAGCAGAAAATTACTAGAAAGAAACGTTTTGATCGTCTACATTATCTCGATACATTCGATTCTGCCGTACTATGGAAATGATAAGACGGACGTGAAATAGCCAGTTATTTCTAAAATACGTACACGTATTTTACATATATATATAATAATATTTTTTTATCCATCATTTCGACACGATTAAATCTAAATTCAAAATAAATTTAAAATTACTTTGAATTTTACAGATTATGTCGACACCAGGAGGAAACTCCCCGATCCCACCGGACCTAACGCCTTATGGTCTGTTGACCAGTAGGCAACCGACTCCACAACTTCCGTTGGAGACAGAAGCCCCAGAAGAAAATACCGCCTCCTCCACAGTAAAGTCCCCAACTCACATGGCAGAGGCCACTAAAAAATTGGCCCAAGAAACTGGGGCCACACACGAAACTCTCAAAAGAGAGATGATCGAGAAGGCCAAAAAATCAGGCCGAGCTGTGGAGGACAGGAGCAAAACTGGCTCAATTTTCAGCAATGAGGGCGCTGTTGATAAATATGACACCCTCATTGAGCTGTACCTAGATTCCATCTCATCAGCTGGAATCTATATTCAAGAACTCGACCTTCTGATGACGTCACCAAGCGTCACCCTCATCGATGCCCGAAAGCAGATTCTAGTCATAAATGGAATCATGGACGAGCTGCGGACACCACCTCCGGGAATTCAGTCCCAGAGGCTACTACTGGCCCGCAACTACAGCCGGAAACTATTAGGCCACCTAGGCCTGATAGAAGCCACGTTGCCATTGGCATCCACCTCGAAGAAGATGGACACCACCTCCCCAGCGCCACATCGCCACCAGTCAGCAGGAGCAATATCAGCCACCTGCTGAACAAAATTGGGAGCAGGAGATGTGGGAGGAGGAACGGCAACATGAGGAGCAACGGAAGGCGGAACTAATCGAGGCTGATCGTAGGCTCCAAACGGCATTGCATGAGATGGCGCAGAGAGCTGTGGAGGACCACCTGCACAAGGAGAAATAAAAAAAGGACCTCGAAGCCATAAAAGCTTCGAGGAACAAAATTGTAAAGTCTGCTCAGGAGGATTACGGAATTAACTAAGAGGAATTCCGTGATCAATACGTCATCCCAGCCATTTGTAGAGAAAATAATACACCTACATACAATAATGATTCTGATAACCCTAATAAAAAAGAACCCTCAGAACAACAAAAACAAACACGATTCATTTGATTGGACAGAAGATCTAGAATCAATAACTGACTCTAGACCATCGCAACACAACCAAACGAATCGCAACCCATTTAAGGAAACACAAAATGTTATCCCACAAACAAATACTGACTCAAACACCCCTCAAGTGTATGAATCAAATACTGCTCTCGTACCCAAACCTATCGTAGGAAGCCCACCACAAGCTCAAAATCAAAACAAAATTATAGATCCCATTCCCTGATGTTGGGAATCGGATCCCAATGATAATATTGAGCAACCGGCTATGAATTTAAAGGCACCTAAGTATCACCTAGTAAAATGGGACGGTTCACTTCTGACCTACCCAGGATTTATTAGGAGTTTCAAAATGTATGCACATTTACATAAAGACATACAAGTGCCCCAAAAAATTAATCTTTTAGAAATGAATATTCCTAAAGATATTTCAAGAAAATTTAATCATTTTGCTCTTGACGATGTAGGCTATAAACAACGCCTACAATTTTTACACGACAAGTATGGGGACCAAAGCAAGGTACAAGCGGAAATTTGGTACCAAATTACCGAATTTCCAGTCACTCGTAATTCAATCTCATCCATACAAGATGGGATGGATGGGATAGCGGTTCTGATTGATTGTTATCGATTGGTCTCGATGTTTGTTGACAAAGAACAAATTTTCAACGTCACTGTAAAAAAGATGCCACCGAGATCATATACCAATAATCTAAAAAGTAGTGACAGACATGTGTCACACCTATTTTTGGCGATATGTGAATTCATAAAAATTCACGAAATGTTTGAAGACAAACATTCTTCAAACCGAAATTATTGAAAAACCAAAAAGAGGGCAACCTAAAGGCAACCCCACTTTTTTGGCAGCCATGTTTCAAAAAGATAACGTACAATCAAATCACAAGGGAAAAGATAAATCTAATCCCAACTGCAAAAGAAATAACGCGAATAGGGATAATGCTAACCTAAAACAACATCGTGACTCTTCTGTTTCAGAACGTCAAATTCAAGAGAGACAGGTCAGAAAAGCTCAGGATACACTGAGATGTATCCTGAACATGCCAAACACGCCACAAAAGGCCTGTGTCTTTTGTGGTGAGAAGCACCCGTTGTTCCTGTGCTACGACAGGAGGTGGAACACGCTACAACAACGGCAGCGTGAATATACTGAACGCAAACTTTGCAGAAGATGCGCTCAGTGCCACGCATTGGAGCACTGCATCATGGAGGTGTCGAGCCACTGCAAGTGGTTCCACTGCCTGGCACAGGATCACCACGCAAACCTGTGCCCCAAGGCTCCGTATCCCATTAGCAAGGGACATGGAGAACGATGGTACGCTACACTCAAAGAATGAAAAGAAAATTTGAGTAAGTATACACTTGATTCACCACAAGTTTCAAAACAAAGCGATTTTGACACTAATGAGTCATGTGTTCCACAGAACGTGCCATCCGCTGAAAACGTGGAACCACGGGAGGCGCCTACTGAGCTCACAGTGGAACAGAAGAAGTGCTTGCCAATAAGCAGTGAGTACTTTTCAGCTTTTATAAAAAATAAGAAAAATTCAACTTTCTTAGTTTTTCAATCGTATGCTCAAATTTGAAAAGCTTCGAATCCCCGAAAACTTCCTTCAGGGTTCGCATCTGCTGGTCACCAACGAAAACAAAAAAGACGAATTTATTCGCTCGAATCACCATACACAAAATAACCAATCAAAATACATGGGTTTTTTGATTGTGGAAGTATCGACACCTATATCACAAAAGCATACGCTTTCGGATCCTTAAAATTAAGAGGATACGAAACAGAGCTTTTGAGATTAAAAGGCGTTGAAAATCAAAAATCAAACATTTTAAAATCCTGCTTAGTAGATTTTGAAATTATAACACCAAAAGGTAAAATAGTTCAAATTACTGCGAAAATGTTAAATAACATAACGCAAAATTTGAAACAACCTAACCTAACAAAATTCTATAAAAATTTTCCTGAACATTCAGATATAAAATTCTCAGAAATGGAAACTGAGCATACGATTGACCTATTATTAGGTAATGATTATATCTGGTCTTTTGTAAAGCGAATCGAACACATCTCACCGACTATTACTCTGATTGAAACAGAATTTGGTCATATGTTAGGAGGTATGCTTCCTAACCAGACCAAAGTCGATGAACCCTTCACGCCTCTCTTCTTCAATAATCCACAAGAAGTTAAGAATCTATGGCGTTTAGATGCTATAGGCATCGAATCAAATAATCTGGAAGAAGCTCAAGCAGAAGCTGAAGCTTTAAGACTATTTTACAAAAACGTAGAAATAGTCAACAACAGATACCAGATAAAATGGCTATATAAGAATTATCCGCCACCCTTGGCTGATAATTATAACCTAGCCTATAAAAGACTGGAACATCAATTGCCTCAAATGCAAATGATGCCAGAATTTTTCAAGAAATATGACGAATTTTTCAAGAAATATGACGAATATTTCGAGATGCTAATAAAGTTGGAAATGATAGAAAAAGTGGATCCAAAACAACCTGAAGGAGTTATACATTATCTCCCTCATAAAGGAATTTTGGATCTAACTAAAAGTACGCCGCTAAGAGTAGTATTTGATGGATCGGCAAAAACAAAACAATCAAAACATTCAATAAATGATTGCATGTTTAAAGGAGCAAACCTCTTACCAGATTTGCTCAAAATATTAATATCCTTTTGCAAAGATACCTACGCTATAATAGCGGACATTAAAAAAGCCTTCCATCAAATAGGGTTACATCCTGATGATAGAGATGTAACAAGATTCCTATGGGTAAAAAATCCATTGAAACCTTTAATAAAAGATAATATAATTATCTTTAGGTTTCGACGAGTACCATTTGAAAAAGTCACGGCACCATTTCTATTGGCAGCAATATTAATGCACCATTTCCAACAAACAAACCCAATTTTCTACAAACAATTTGCAAAAAATTTTTATGTAGACAATTTGGTAACATTGTTACCAACACATCAAAGTTTGTTAGCCCTACACAATGAAGCTAACAAACTCATAAAAGATATTTCAATGGAACTATCTCAATGGGGAACAAACTGTGTCCCATTAAGAAAAGACTTTGATCCCGAACATGCATTAAGCAAACCTCAGATCAAAGTCCTCGGCTTGACATGGGATATGGATAACGATGTAATATTCATTAGTTCACCAAAACTAAAGGATCAAAATCAAAATTGGACAAAACAAATTTTTTTAAGAGCCATTTCCCAATATTTTGATCCCCATGGTTGGTTTGCACCAGCATTCATTCCATCAAGAGCTTTCATCAAACAACTCTGGAATGAAAATTTTAAATGGGACGAACCTTTACCACAGTCACTACAAACGATAGCGACGCAACTGGTAAAGGATCTCGGAAAATGCATAAACTATGTTCTACCAAGGCAAATTTACCCAGGGACTTATGACCCGAGTAAATGCCAACTACATATCTTTGTGGATGCCTCAAAAACAGCTTTTGCCATGGCAGCATTCTTACGTCTCAGTAATCCTGAAACAAATAAGAATGCAGTCAGATTTGTCTTAGGAAAATCAAAAATTGCCCCAATGAAAACTGTAACAATTCCCAAATTAGAATTGTTAGCAGCACTCATTGGAGCAAGAGAGGTGCACAACTTACATAAACCACTACACTTAGGTAATAGCCCAACATATCTATGGTCAGACAGTAAATGCATTCTAACGTGGTTGTTAGAACGCAGAGTACTGACCCAGTTTATATTGAACAGAGTTATCGGAATTAAAAAAGTTGAAAATCTACAATTTTGATAAATTCCTTCAGCAGAAAATCCAGCAGACATAGGCTCAAGAGGAGCAACGGTGGAAGACATCTTCCTCACAAACTGGTGGTCAGCTCTTTAATGGCTTAGTAACAGTCCTGATACTTGGCCAGTAACTGACCTCCACATAATCCAGTCATTACCTGACACAACAGAAGAAGAGCAAACTACACCAGTTTTCTCCACTTTGTGAGAGTCATTAACCACTTCCGAAAAACTTTTGGAATTGTTACCACAAGACTACGATAGAATGTTTGACAGTCACAGACCCGCCAAACTTAATAGACAACTTAAATCTAGGAAAATAAAAATACCCAAATTTAAGTTCAACACAATCAACCACGTTTATGAAGTTCAAATATTTGCTACACAAACAGAACAAGAACTGAATCAAAACGATTCAGAACTTAACCAACAAGAAATCCAAGATAGTTCGCTGCAAATCCTGGATTTATCATCTAAACCAAATAGACTCTCTCAAAGCACAATACCGTATGAAACATTCATACATGAACCAACTAAAACACCGTTCAATATAAACATAGAAAATTTCAACACTCTAATCAGTCTTAAGAGAACTTTCTACCATTGCCTGACAGCAATAAGAAAGTTTTCAAGAAAACGACTTAACAGAAATAGGTCGATTTCACCATGGGCAATATTACCAAAAAATTATCAATTCGCACTATTATGCTTCATATATGCAGATCAGAGAAAGCATTTCTCTGATATATTCAAAGCATTATCAACATATAATGCACCAGAATATGTAGCATACGAAAAATTCCACATGGTCATAGACGAATCAGGACTGTTAAGACTTCGGAATTACATACCAGTAACACCATTTACTGAAGATATACTATCTCCAGTATTGTTACATCCGAAGTCCCACTTAACAAAATTAAAACTATTAAATGTACATACATACGATGGCAACATTTCGTAGAACATATTTTACACCAAAGGCAATGAGAATACTACCAAGTATTCTCAAAAAATCATGCCATATATGCAAAAGGTTAGATAATAGACCTGATGCACAACCAACACACTCAGGAATGCCGGACTTCAGACTAATGCCTTTCACGCATCCATTCACCTATACGGGAGTGGATGTATTTGGTCCATATTCAGTATTTGACAAATATCTACCAAAAAAGAAGAAGGCACTAGCAACACCAACCACTACGGTTTACAAAAACTGGATATTAATCTTCAAAAGTCTATCCACCAGAGCCGTATACTTTCTATCCCTGTCGTCTCTGACCTCAGGAGAAATATGGGTAGCCTTCCAAACGTTCTTTACTGACCGTGGAACACCCAAAGCAATGCTGTCAGACAGTGTGGCCCAGTTCAAACTGATAGCAACACACTTGCCACAGTTCTGGGAAGCAATAACGTCTGACAGCACCATAAAGGATAAACTCCTACAAAAAGGGATCACTTGGCATTTCACACCACCCTAAGCTCCTTGGTACGGTGCCACATATGAAAGGCTTATAGGAGTATACAAGCAAGCATTCGAACGTGTCATGGGGCCACAATCAAATCATCGTCACAATTTTCAAGCTGCGCTTGAAAATACACAAGTGATGATGAATGAACGTCCCCTCTGTCCAGCACCAGACGAGGCGGAACAGATGACGCTGACCCCAGCACACTTTATGCATGCTAAACTTACAAATTTCACCTTAGACCTAGATAAACCCTTAGAGAAATCAACTCTAACAGAAAAAAATCTGCAGAGTCTATGGAGAAAAGACCAACAAAATTTACCACAGCTTTGGGCAGCATGGAAAAGCCTCTATCTTCCTTACTTAAGAGATAGAGTCCCTAAAGGCGTAAGTAATGCTTATCGCACCGTAAATTTCCAAACCAAGAGTTGGAGATATAGTCCATGTCCTAGACATAATGGCAAAACCAGGTGTCTACAAATTAGCCACAGTAGTCAATCTGTTGACATAACGTGACGGACAAACACGTCACGCAGACATTAGGTTACCGAGCTCAAAAATTGTGAGTAGACCTATAAAGTTTTTAGTACCACTGGAGCTAAACACCTCAGAAGTAGCGAACCAAACTCAACAAGTTTAAGCCCTACTTCACAGACCTGTAAAAACGCAGATAGACTCACAAATTTAAAACCCCAATGGTAAGTGGCACCATTAGAGTTAGCTATCTTTAAAGTCAAGACAGCACTTGTTCTGCCAAACACTTACTCTCACTGTCCAGCAACCTCTTCAGGATAATAGCGGGTGAGAGGTGATAGCAGGTCGCGATCAACCAAACTGGAAATTAAGATAATAATTGTCTCAATTTCACTATCAGACTAGCAAACACTAATACACACAATCTCTTTTCATTCCAGAGTCACTCCTGTATGGCACCAACCAATAAATTACCCCTCCAGCCTCCTCAAACCCAATCTGCCAAGTCTGCAGGGGTACAACTCAAAGGTTGGAGACCCCTGAGGCCTCCAGCATAAACAAAAAAAAAAAAATTTCATCAGTTCCTATCATTTTTTGTTTTTTTTTTTGTAAATATTTTTTTTGTTTTGTTTGTTGTACCTCATAAAAAGTACAATTTTTTATGTTTTTATTCATTTATAATAAACAATAATTTTGTACTTCTGTCTATGTACTTTAATGATTTCTTACAGGCCTACGAACGACCAGTCTTGGAAGACTGGTTGTGGACACCGCCCCCAGTATTGTGGGCGTAGCCTACGATCCTCCACGCGCCTGGTGGGCGTTTGGAGAACTCCTGTACTGAAGCAATGTAGGTATAGGAGGACTGGGCTGAGGTGGTTGCCGACAGTCGTTGTCGGACATCAGGTGCGAGAAGGTGTGTGACGACGAACTACTTTTATAGTCCTCGGACGTTAAATGAACAACTATTTATAAGTGCCAAACCATAGTGGTATACTACCACTATAGTAGGTACCTACTATACCTATTTATTCGGCTAATACAAAGAGAAAAATTTTACCTACGCAGTGATGAAAATTGAAATTTTCTCTTCGTACCTATTTGCCGATTAATTATAACGGCGATAATAATTATTTTTATAATTACAGTATAAATAATAATACGTGCTCGATGAAAAAATTTGATATATTTTGAACCTAGAAATTTGTCCATCCAAAATTTTTCGAAGTAGGTAAGTGTACCTAAGACCTACCTATCTGTAGTTGTTATAAAAACAAAATTTAATTCTAAAAGAATATACCTAATCGTATCGATCTTCTTCAGATCATCACTCGCCGAATAATTCCTAAGTTAATATTTGAATAATTTCATCGACTGAAAATTGTGTAATCTTGCAGCAATTTGCATCGGGAGGGAAAAAATTGTTTAAACGAATTACGTGGGGACCGCGCGCTGTCTCTCCTTTTGGGGCTCGGCCCCAGTCCACAGGCTGCAGACAATAAAATGAAACGCGCGTTCGTAGCACATATGGGCTAAATGGACGAGTAACGAAATTCGTTCTCTCTGTTTAGCCTACATGCTGCGAAGGTAGCCTAGAACGGACACGCGTATGAAAATACACGCGCCTATCTTCCGATAGATACTGGCGCTGGCGGATGACGTGCGTGTTTAGCCTAACATATACTCCAGCGATGGCGATGGCCATGTCTTTCGTCATCAGTCGCCGGTTTAGGGTGTCATGAAAGGTTGGCTGCCTTGCCAAAACGGTAACGTAAGAAACACGCAGTTCATCCAGTTCATCATTCGTACGCCTGTGGCTTTAGAGATGCTCGCAGCTCGGCTTAGAACCTTTGACCCTAAATCCCGAGCTAAATGCTCGCTAACATAAGGCCCCGTTTTAAACTAAAGTGAAGCTGCTAAGAATTATATAGGTATTATAAGTGAGAAATGTAGCTTCCGTGTGACAAACTGCAGCAAAGCTACGTTTGAAACTGATCGGTGTTCACCCTTAACGCGGGGTTAGTGTCAACTACGAATACCAGCCACATAGGTAGTGGGTACTCGTAGTAGCTAAGTAGTAAATTTACATACGTAATTTTCAGTCGCAGATATCGATAGACCCCGTATAGAGAAGATTAAAGACACATCCCTGGAATATTCTGTTAGTCTCGGGCCCCAGTTATAACTAACGATTTAGTTTTTCTAAAATGGTCGCTTTACCTGCGAATAATCGACTATACGACCTCGAACAATATTTGTTAAAACTGCTCCACTATTTTAACCCTTTTCTCTTCAACTAAACATTTTTGAAGTAGAAATTCCTTAATATCGAGCGGTGAAATGGTTTTTGAATGCTGCAAAATCACAATTCTGTCGAGTTGTAGGCTTACGTATTCGAATGCATTCGACAGACGAACTCTAGCAAAATAACAAAAAAGGGGGTTTGGGATTCCTTGTACGAAGTTTCACTTCCACCGAGTCATCTACGATGTGGCACACTTTTTTTTTCATCGTAGTTGTCGTCTTTGAATATTAATGAAAGAAATTCGTAGATATACTTTTTCACACTCCAGTTTTTGAATTACATACACCCTGAATCAAAATGAAAGACATTCTTAAACAAGGGCGTAGATAGCTCTGTTATAAAGGGGGGGGGGTCCAAAAATTTTTTTTCTCTGTCCTGTCCAACCCTTTACCCCCTACCCGCTTGATTTGGCCTACATAATTCCCAAAGAAACTCTTGTACTGCTGAGGTCTGATAAACTTCTTGGAAATTTTTGGTGAAAAATATTTATTTTTCGAGTACAGTACCTCGATCCGTTTGTGAACAACCAGACCTGCGACTATAAATCTTTCAATAAATTAGTTAGGGAAAATAGGTAAATATTTATTCGTTACTGTTAAACACGTCAAAATTAGTACATTAATTAGATTTATATTTAAAACAAAAATAAACGAAGAAAAACTGTAGTTAGAACTGTCGGTAATTTATAAAATTAAATTCTGAATTCTATTTTTCTGCCTAGCCAATCTGTCTATCACTTCCTCTGTATCCAATGGCATGTTTCGATGCACACTGGGAATGGCTAATCCTGTTAAGCGATTATTTCCAGTTGTATTACGCAACCAAGTTTTTAGTCGTTTCAAAGTTGAAAATGTTCTTTCTGCTGATGCTGTTGAGCGGGGTAGAGTTACTAAAATTCTCAATAATGTTGTTATTTCAGGAAACATCCGTGCCCGGTTTTCAGAACACAAAGTGGACAGTGTATCAAAAGCTGATGTAGTTGAGAGACTTTTGACATCTTCAGGCTTATTATTAGTATCATAATTTGTTTTCCATAACTCGAGTTCAATTTGCAATTTCTCCACGTTTATTATTTCGCCGTACAATTCCTTCTCAGCATTTTTACCTTGGCAGTATGCAGAAATTTCACTTTGGATGGTATTACGCGTTTGAAACTGGAAACTAGGCCTAAGTGTTTTGAAAATTGTAATTTTATTTGGTTAATAAAGTGGTCCGCAAATGGTACGAATAAATTCAACCCGAAATAATCCTCAACTGAATCTGCTGGAATATTATTACAAATTGTGGAATAGACAGAAATACGCGGCTTTTTCACTTCTATATTCAGCTCATTTCCACGACTGACTACTTTCTGAAATATTTCTTGAAATGACTTTTTGTCATCCTTCCGCATTTTCTCTAGAATTTTTATAACAAGTTCCATACGTTCGCAGCACTGAATTAAGTCTTTCTCAATTTTCTGCAGTTGGTAGGTCAATGCCGATGTGTATGAAAATACACTATTTATTATAAATAACGCCACGAGGAATTCTGTTTGTGAAATAGCACAAAGTAATTGCTACGCTTGGGATGAAGTGATGTGTCTGCATTTGTTTTACGATTTGCTAATTCCTCTAAGCACTTGACCATAGTAACATACATCTCTACAAATCTTTCAACTGATGCATGTTTCTCGGACCATCTGGTTTCACACAAGCTAATAAGTCTGTGGGGACATTACTCGTATGAGGATATAGGGGCTCGCACCCCTTGACGACAGTCGCCGCCCGAAGGCTGGCAATAATCGTCTCTATGACGTTAAACAAATTTACACTGGTGCATTTGTATGTTCGTACCTGTACGTACGTACAGGTAAGATACATTGTACGAGTCGAGATCAATTACCTGATAACGATCTCGGTAATATAACGACTCGGTACCAAACGCACTGCGTCGTTTCTTATCATCTCAACGGAGACAAGAAACGACGTAACGCATGACATAATTACGTATACATACGTATGCATGTGTGTCTGTGTGCGTGTACCAAATCCGCTATATAAACTCTCAGAACTGGCTCAAAAATCGCCAGTGTTCGCCGAGGATTTGGCTCTCCCATACTTAATCGTATGAAGTGGCAGAACACGCAAATACTGTTGAAGACCTTCTAGTGTGAATATCTCTCACGACAAGGTATTCCACAAAGTCGTTTGTGATATTCAGAGAGTGTGGATGGAGTATTCTTTAAAGCATCAGTTTGTAACGGATTTTATACGTCTAATAGCATTTTGAATGGAATTAATTCCACAAGAATTCCCAATTGCAAGGTTTAAATTATGTGCTGCTCGATGGATGTAAAAAGCCATGGGATATTTTTTTTAAATTTTGGTTTGAACTCCCTCGTGGACACCACTCATCACAGCTGCACCATCATATCCCTGGGCCACTAAATTGTTTAAATCCAGCCCAATGTCTTTTAATTTGCGTTCAATGACTTCTGTTAAATTTGTTGAAGTCGAGTCATGAAAGGGTACAAAACCAATGAGATCTTCATGTAATTTACAATTTTTGTTGTCAAAATATCGTATAACAATGGACAGCCTCTCTATTTGTGATATATCCTGAGTTTCTTCAGCTATTAATGCAAAAAACTTAGCTTTCTTAACCCTTTTAACTATATTGTCCACTATGATCTCGCCACAAATATCGACAATTTCATTTGGAATTGTTGGGCTTGTGTAAACACCTCTTGAGCCAGTGGCAGGATGTAATATACTATCAAGTATTTTAAGGCCTTCCTTGTCTTTTGACCCAAATGACTGCGATGTTTTCCCCATAAATCTTAAAATCAACCAAAAATTACTGTCATTAAATTCAGATTCATCAAATCCAACAGGACCAGAATCCTTCTTACCACACAATGCAATTTCTTGTCTTCCACAAAATATGATCGATTTAATCTCTGGTATTAATTTTGATCGATTTTTGGCAATTATTCTTTTTCGTTCACTATCAATTTGACTAGCTACATCTTGAGCTTCACCTTTCAAAATTTTTAAAAATTGATCTGCAGAAATTAAAGCATCCTGATGATACTTTTTAGTTTCATGTGCCTTGAAAATTTCTCTGTCATCTTTCCAATTTTTGAATGGTTTTTTTAAGAAAGCTCCCAAATTTTGATCACCACGGCCTCCAACTTTCTTTGCAAATAATACACATACTGAGCAAAATGCCCCTTCCTTGCTTTCAGAATAAGAGAGCCATTTGAATTCATCCAACCATTTTGCTGGAATGACAACTTTTTTTTTCAATTCGGTGGTAGGATATTTGAAATTATCAGGGGGCTCCCAATTTCTTCCAAATTTTTTTATATCTGACTCACGTATCACACTTTTAGCTGCAAAATTACCAATCTCATTCCTACAAGGTTCACATGTAGGCAACAAGGATATGGAATTTGAGGATACCGCTACTGTGTTTGAGGACACAAGATGCGATGTATTAGGTTCTTCCAGCCCCGACTGAGTGGTCAAAGACATTTTCAGCAAGGAAATAGGAGATTGAGTGGAACTGGCAGCTCAAGAATGGAACATAACGGGTCATGAATATTCTGTAATGGAAACAGTAAAAATTTTGAAATAGAAAATAAAATTTATTCTATGACTCAGAAATTTGGTCAAAAATTGGATTCTTTGCTCAAGATTGGGTAGAAGCTTGGTTTCTAATTTCAAATAATGGTCAAAAATAGATTTTTAATGAATTAGGGCTTGAAATTAGATTTGTAATTTAGTATTTTTCTAAATGAAGTATCCACTTTTCAACTTTGAAATAAGATAAAATTTTAGCTATTATAATTTTAGTTCTGAAATGGTAAAACATTTTAATTTTTAAAGGTACCAAAAATAAAAATAGTTCAGTGGTTAAAAGTCTGAGCCTATAAATTTTTCTGTTTTTTTCTTAGGCCAATGTGACAAAAATTTGGGGTTTTCAAAATGGTCACATAGCTATTTATTATTTATACACATGCTCAGTGGCGTATCTGGGAGGGTGGTTAGGGTGATAAATTACCAACTTGAGCTTTTAGTGATAAGTCTACCCCCTCTAGCTTTTTTTTTAATTATTTACCACTGCTTTAATAATATGAGAAATGAAAATTAGAAGAAATATATTTCACCAGAAACAATCATCAGTTTGCTCTTGATCACCCTTCCTTGGTAAAATTCTGGATACGCTACTACACACTCCCTGCCATCTTCAAGATTTTCCTTCCTTATTGTTTTATTAAAAAAATAAAATAATCAAATAATCATAGGTACTTATCTATATCAGATGCAGGTGAAGTTGGTGATAAGGAGGCAGAAACCTGTTCCAGAGACAAATTTGCATTATTAAAAAAATCAAATAAGGTTTTTTGTTTTTTTGTCACTGGTTTCATTATTTTATAGTTATTTCACATTCACAGTACTGGTCAAACTAGTTGATCTGCTTGAACAAGGTAAACAATTAAAAACGAGATAAATCACGCGCCACTTGCTGTAAAATATAAAATCAAGGACAATGAGTTGCATCGAGTTTGTAGCAATGCAAAAAACTGATACGTGATCTAGACATGTAGTTCAGTTGGCATTGGAGTTCGAACAACCAGATGGCGCCTGTGTATCAGCAGTAGACAGCAGCCACAAGCCAATCTTTAAACAAATTTCTGGAATCATGTCGGAAAAGTAAAATGTGCCAAAGTGTTAGTGTGTATAAATTCAGTCAGATGCCTGAGTTTATGTGTAGGTAATAATATAGAATCTATGTATTACGTATTATTAAGCTATACTCTTACTAACACCCATGAGATTTTTTTTATGATCATTTTGCAAAAAAAAAAAAAAAAAAAAAGGATTATTTAATTTTTATTTACTGAGAATGAGATCAAATGTTTTGAGGTATATGTCCAGCTGTAGAGAAATAAATAAGGTAGGTTAAAAACGAGTTTTTAAAAATTACACTTTTATAATTTGAAGAAGAAAATAATGGTGAAAGAAAAAAAAGAAAACAAAACAACCGATAAAAGCCCTTTTGTATGTATGCATCGCAACTTGCAAAAGCAGCCCTGAAGTGGGTCATCCGGTGTACTAACAACAAATTGAGTGAATAAAAGTGTATAAAAAAGAGATTGGCTAGGTATGTAGGCATGTCCAGTATTTATATGAAAGACACATGCTAATTAGTTATTTCGCTCCCTAAATTCCTATTCTTATAGGCGCCAACGTTTTCTTCTTTTTTTTTTTGCTAAGGGGGTTCCAGACCCCCCCCCGGACCCCTCCCTTGGTCTTAAAACAATAATTTGAAGCTCCTTACTCTTCCCAATAGCAAAGAAACCTAATGTAATTGTGATTAAAGATAACTATTATTATTACCCAGTTGTATTTTTTGAGAAAAAATATATTTATCCTCTTCAAAATATTAGTGATACACTTTTTCCAATTAAATTTTCAATTTCTGAAAAAGGTTTACAGTGTGTACTTTTTGTCAAATCAAACAGACCTAATGTGGGTCTAGTTATGTTCAATATTTGTCTTCAGTATGTAGTATCCAAAAGTTTTCAAGAGGTTTATGTTGTGTCAGGTTAAAACTATGAGAACATTTATTTTTACAAAAAACAATATTGATGATGTTAGAGGAGTAAGAATTTGGTTAATCAAAGAATAAATAACAAATTCAAATTTGGTGCTTTAAAAAACATACTTGATGATACGTAACTGCCCAATGAAATCTGGAAATTCAAAATTCTCTTTTTTGAGTCAGTGTATGTTGAAGAATGGGTTCAATGAAAATATGAAGAACAAATTGAAATTCAGCGTCTCAAAATATATATTTGATGATATATTGGACAATAAAATGTTGAAATTTAAAATTCTTGTCATTTTGGCCATGTATGAGGATTGAAGAATGGGTGAAATGATGAAATGAAAATAATATTTGAATTCAGCTTCTCACAAAACATCTCAGATAATATATTACCCAATAAAATCTGAAAACAAAATATTCTCCCCTACTTGAGCCCTATGAAAGCTGAAGAATTAGTCTATTGATAAAATAAACATAAAATTTGAATTCAGCACCTAAAAAAACATGTCCAAAAATATATTACACATTATAAAATATAAAAATAAAAAATTCTCCTCTCTTTGGGCCCCATGAGGGTTAATGAATCGGTTTACTGATAAAATAATTATCAAATTCTAGTGAAGTGCCTCAAAAAATTTTGCAATAATTTAAATTTAAGAATCAGGAAAATATCACTAAATGCAGCACTAATATGTTTGCATACTGTTTTGTATCTGTTCACCTTATACATGCAGCCTTTATTTATCCAGCCTTCATAAACAAGTTTTCCAAAGTGATAAAATAATAAAACTAAGCCTAGAACCTTCCTAAGTTCATGAAAAAAGATTCTGACATTACCCTTAACATATAACTTTTTCAAATTTTCCTCTTTATATATTTATAGTATACATAAAATATTTAAAAAAAAATCTCTTCCATGAACCAACCACATCAACCACTTGTGACTAAATTATATAATTGTGAAGTGGCAAGACTGAAGGAAACTGGATATTTATTGTGGTGACAATAAAGTGGTTTTGCAAAATTTTGAGAACCCCTTCCTCTGAAATTAGCTGGTGAATTTCAATAATTTCAGCACAAATGTGTAGTCCATGAAAGCTTCTAACACTACCACAAGTTTCATTACCATAGGTCAAAGAACAGAGGTTTCACAGGCTCCCAAAAAGTGCCAAAATGAAATAAAAGTGGAAATATATATATATACTGTATATAGAAAAATTTCGTTTTCCATTGGGCCTGTCCCTGGGTACCACCATTGAATTGAATACAGTAGTTGTAATTTCCTTCAAAAATACACTATTAGTAAATTATAGAAATCAAATAAGCTTAATAAATGTAAAAAATTTCAGACTGATCCTCAGACAAGACATATCCATTTGATAATGGCTATACTTATTTAAATCATTATGAAGGTACTGCAGTGGCAAAGACACTATTGTTAGACACTTATAATACAACATGGTTTAGTATTTAGAGGACTATAAAATGTACGTCGTCATACACCTATCTCACTCACCATGTCTGACAATGACTGAAGGTGAACATCTCAGCCCTGTCACTTATCTACCTACCTTTCCTTATTAAACATGTTTCCTGTTCATCCACTAGGTTATTTCAAAGCCATTCTTTCTGTTTGGATGAAAATTTCCTAACCATACATGAATTTTTTACTTGTTGTTCAGGATTTTCTTTTTCATTACTATTTGTTTGATTTTGATTTGTTTTTGGTGGGTAACTGTTCTGACCTTTATTTGTATTTTCATTACTGTTATTCTGTTGATTGGTATTATTGTTACAATTTTGTGAGATATGACCATTTTTACCACATTTGTAACATTTTATATTATTAGGGTTATAATTTCTATCATTTCCCCGGTAATTATTACCTCTATAATTATTTCCCCGATAGATGTTTCCTCTATAATTATTATTACCATTATTATTCGTGTTATTATTATTATTATTACTATTTCCATTTGTTCCATTATTATTATTCGTGTTATTGTGATTATAATTTTGATTCCCATTCATATAATTATTGTAGTTATTTCTCCTATAATTATTACGTCCTCTGAAATTTCCATTTCTACCCCTATAATTATTATTATTGTAATTCGTATTATTCCTAAAATTATTATTTTGTGTATTATTATTATTATGTGTTTGTTTTTTCAATGTCTGATCTCGAAATTTCTGATCAGCATCCTCTTTATCAATATTCTTTCGTTCTGAGGTAAACTCTCAAACTGCATTTTTGCCAAAACTTGCTCATAACACAAAGCCAAATGCAAGTTTTCAAGTTCCTCTTCCTCACTTACTTCCTTTCCACTATCTCTTACATCCGTGACCAATTTGTCCCATTTTTTTAAAAAACCTCTCATGTTGCCTCCTGGTTGGAATCTAAATTCCATCCATTTGGTTTTGGCCATATTTGCCGTTACAGTTGTTTTTGATCCGTATATATTATCTAATTTTTTTAACATCATAATGGCTGTATAACAATCTCTAATCTGCTTTGTGATTTCATTTAAGACCCTTTCTAATATAAATGCCTTGGCATTGTCCTGCATTTTGCAGTAATTAAGCATCTCACTGTCTGGTCTAAAATTGAGATCATCAATATGAGTGATATATGATTTTAAATATTCGTGTTCCCCAAATATATTGTAATACCCAGATCACCTTATTGCAGAAATAATCATTCTTCTCTAATATAAGTAATATTTTCCTTTGAAAACTTTTCCTAAGGGTACTTGGATGGGTTTAATATCGTTTGGGGTGGCCATGATTTTTTCTTTTATTATTTCAAAACATAACACACTTTCTTCTTTATTAATTATTGTAGTATATTTCTTGTTTTCTAATAATCCTTTTTTAATTTTGTTAATTAATTCTTGTTCTTTTTGTTCTATTTTTTGAAATTCTTTTTCACTATCACTTATTTCTTCTATTTCTGGTATATCCAGTTTTCTATTTTTTATATTAATTAATTATTATTAAAAAACCTATCTATAAACTTTTTTTCTGATTCGAGTGAACTATATATTCTCGAAGAAAAATAATTAGGGGATGCTTCTAAAATTTTAATATATTTTTCACTACTTATTTCCTCAATTCTACCCAAAATATCTAGGGTGAAAGATTCTAATATTATTTCCCCAGTAAAATACGTATAAAAAAGGAGATTATAAGTTTCAATTTCTAAGTTTATTACCTTTTCTCCTTCAAATTTTTTAATTAAATCTTTAAGTTTGTTATTTTTGATTTTAAATTTTCCGATTTTTCCTTCCTCAATATTTATAAATTGGGACATATATATATATATATATATATATATATATACATGAAAATAATTTTTTCATGACCTTAAACACAATGATATATAACACAAAAATAATTAACAATAATGTATATTACCTTTAACATATGAATATTTCATTGATTTATGTTGTGCGTTTTTTTCGTAGTTGAAGATTTCCAAATGCACCGATGTCGTCTCCGTTTGAATTTTGACAGAAGTTGGCCCAAAAGTTGTGGTCTTCGATGTTGCAGTCTCTGAAGAGTCTTCGATGATGGGAACGGAAGATTGTGATTGGTGGCTCTCTGGATCCTTTGGCGGTCCTTTCTGGATTTATTGTGCGATGACTTCCAGGATCGGCCGTTAGTGAATTGCAAACAAAAATTTATTTTGTTTTTCAATTTTTGAAAATTCAAAATATTAAAAATTCGAGTTAAATATACTCGATAACACGTTAATATTTCGTTTAAATTCACATCAAAAATTCAACAAACAATTTTCGCACAACAAATAAATCAATTCAAAATTTCAAATAAGTCTGCATTTCAAAAAAAAAATTTTCTAAGTCTCCAATCAGTGTTCTACCACAGTGATAGCTACCATGATGTGAAGTATACCGTACGAGGACTAAAAAAGAACACGAGACTTTTATTCACTAAGAATTTATTATGCAGACTAAAAACATATTTGAGAATTAAATATAATATTGTATAAGATGGCAAAACACAGCGTTATTGGTAACCAAAAGTAGGGGAAGTGATATGTGAGAGAAGTAGAATGTGATAACATATATATAATGTGATGATGATGATGATGATGATGAATAATGAGATGAGATGGGATTTCCGTTACAACAGTTATTTCTACCAGCTTGGGTGAGGAGTTGCTCGGATCTGTACTGAATATGAATGAGATTTCTTGTACTCCCTGGGTGTTCCTTTATTTTACAATGTTATCATTATAGTGAGGAATAATTAAATTTTTGAAAAAAAAAATGAAACCGACTGCATTTAGGAACATAAAACATAGAACTAAAATGTTGAAAACAAGTTTTCTAGGTTTTGTAGTAGTAATTTTTCATAAAATTGATTTACAACTAACGCAGTTGCTGGCACAAATAGCTTTTGATATTAATATGAAGATCAATACTGGATTGAAATCAATAGGCGAGTGGAGAGTTTTCAACGTATTAGGTATATAAGTAGTTTAAACATTCTTAATGATTGGTTCCCCAATGTTTTAAATAGATGTAATAATGCTATGTACTAGAATATTGTCAAATCTATGTTACATTTACCACAAATTGCATCAGAGAAATATGTAATAAAATGAAATCTAATTGCTTCATTTAAAAATTTTCCATTTTATATAAATACACACATATATATTTATGTATGTATGTATGTATGTATGTAACTTGAAAGATATTTGTGCCAGCGACTGCGTTAGTTGTAAATCATATTTATAAAAAATTACTATTACAGAACCTAGAAAACTTGTTTTCAACATTTTAGTTCTGTTTTATGTTCCTAAACGCAGTCAGTTTCATTTTTTTTTCAAAAATTTAATTATTTTTCGATTTTTCTGCTGCAAATATTTTTCAGTGCGAATCTTTAATATCTGCCCATGTTTCTCTCGTCACTTCAATCTTCCACAATTCGTCTTTATCTTCATAGTTTCTGACAATGATGAAATACTTAATATAAAAAATTCAAGTGACAGGTGCTTGGTCATGTTGCAATATTTATGTAACAGCAAATTTCATTTCCAGCCTATTGTTTTTTCTTAATTAATACCTATTTTATTATTGCTCAATAGGGAACTTCGAATTTTTTTTAAATTTTGGAATTGGTCAATGAGTAAATTTCAATCTTTTAATCGAATATTAAGAAAACTAATTAGATCTTTAAAATTGATTTTAACTATAAAATAGAATGTAAAAAACAGGTATATACATTTTTTTCCAGTTATTTTCATACTTATCTGATATTCTCTAAATTAATGATTTTTGTTAAAAGCAAAAGTTAGACCTCGCCTCAGTTTTGCTTGTATTTTTGTGTATTTATTCAGCACTTTTGCATCAATTTGGTAAGTATAATACCTCCTCACACAGTCGGCCATAATATAGACCTTGGACACAGAGAAATAAAAAGCTAAATGATACCTATGATGGGATATGAAATATAATTATATATAAGTGATCAATTAACAACCATAAGTGAGTCAATCACAGTTCATTTTTCAGTACACCTTCCTGATTGGTCAGTTTGACTGAATTCTGGAAACGGGGTATTTTTATTTTTCCTTATAAATATTAATTTGAAGCAGATATATCAACGGACTTTAAATGAGCCAATCACAGTTCATTTTTTGGTACACCTTCCTGATTGATTGGTTCAAGGGAATTCTAGAAACATGGTTTTTTTCATTTTTTTCTTATAATTATTATTTTGAAGGTGATATATCAACGGACTTTAAATGAGTCAATCACAGTTTGTTTTCCAACATATGCCTTCCTGATATTATTTTTCATTATAACTATTATTAAGCAGTTATCAGCAGACTTTAAATGAGCCAATCCTACATAATACATATACTGGTGCTAATATATTACTGAGAGAAGTGGTGACACTTGAAATATTTATATAACTAAAAGCTTTTGGGAGACCTAATCAGCATGCGTTATTTTCTTATATGTTAAATCTTGGATTGTGATTGGTTATGTTACTTTTTGTGTTGAAAAAATCCCCAAATTTTGAATGAAAATTGTGGGTCTGGTATGTAGAATTTTTCAATTTTTTTTGGCCAGTGTTACTCACCGTGAAAATACGAATTTTTCAAGACTTATTTCATATTTGTACGATAAATATCGAATGCTGTAGAGTGGCACAAAATTTTGTTGGACTGCCAGGAACAGAGTCAAACACAATACCTCCTTCGGACGCAGTCGGTAAAAATATATGAAAATTTAGCAAAGCTGAAACTAGAAAATAAAAAGTCGGCTTTTCATTTCTTTTTTAATATTAATACTTTATAATATTCACAATGTTTTTGTAGAAAGATTTCATTCTTGACTTGAAGAAAAATTGTATCAGTTTTGATGAAGATGAGAAAAATATTAAATGTGTTATTGAAAGTGAAGAAAGTTATGAAAAATTTTCATGAAAGCTGAAAGAAGCTGGCATTTCATTTTCAATCCGTTCATCAAATACTAAAAGTAAGTCAATGAATTCTGAAAAGGTATCTTCCTTCGACCATTCATACTGCAGACACGATCTAAGGAAGCATAGTTGAAGGAAGCAAACAACTAAACAATAGAAACTAGTTGGGTGATGTCAGTTGTTGGCAGAAAAACGAAATGTATACAACGCTTTAGCTGGTGGGGCTGGCTGGCTGTGTTATTACAATCAGCAATTTTCTCAGATTTTCATCATTAACGGCTTTTTCTCCATATGAAAGATGTATGTATATGTATGTGTATGATTAAATTCATTTTTTTTTTACCCTTTTAACTACATTTTTGAATTTTTATTTCCAGAAAGAAATTGAAGAGGATGCAAATAATTATACAATGGAACATGTATCTGTTTTTCATTTTCACAAACTCGAGATAGGTAAATATGTAATTTTGGATATGAATCCTAACTAAATTCCATACAATCTGAGTTATCAAACGTAATTACAAGACAACTGTTATTCGCAGAGAGCTGAAATTTTCAAGATATATTTTTGTATGTTTGTTGTAGATTCTGTGAAAATTTCAGCTCAATTGTACATTTAAAAGTCAAAATATTGCTGAAATTATGCAAATCCCCAACTAGATTGAATCCTTATCACATGAATCACTCAATCTGAACAGAATTTCAGCGATATCTTGTAAGTAAAATGTAAAATTTCAGCCAAATTTTCTCAGAATATTAACAACTAACATACATCAATATGTCTCGGCAAATTTGTTTTTTAAAGTATCACTGAAATTCTATTCAAATTGAGTGATTCATGAGATAATGATTCAATCTAGTTGGGGATTTGCGTAATTTCAGCAATATCTCGACTTTGAAATGTACAATTGAGTTGAAATTTTCACAGAATCTTCAACAAATATACTAAAATATGTCTTGAAAATTTCAGCTCTCTGCAAACAGTGGTCTTGTAATTACGTTCAATTCCAAGCCTAAACCTATCCAAAGTTCACCTCCTATTTCCACCAAAAATTCAAAGAAAATGCCAAAGGCCTAATGAATTTACTTTATTTAATTCCTGAAAATGTTGATCAAAATGAACTTCGAATGTTAAATAATTTGATAATCGAGTGCAGAAATTCAGCTGAAAGATTGGTTGTTTGCTCAGAGGAGAATTTAAATTTAATTTCGAATGAAACGATTTTTTCTGAGTTACTAAAATGTAAAAAAAGAAAAACTACCTAAAATTGTAATTAGATTTCAATAATTGTTACATTTTTGTTTGATTTCAATTGTTATGTTTTCGTTTGATTTTACTTGTGATATTATAGCTAATAAATGTTTTATAGAACCAAATACCCTCAGATTAGGAATTTTTTTTAGAGAAGCCTAACTCTAAAACATGCAGTCCAATTAAAATGAATGGCTTGCATTTTGAGTAAGATGAAACACTTCTATAAAAAATAACAGTTGATCATGACATTAGACATCTTGGTAGGTGGATTATATACTCGCAGGGAGAAAAGGAAACAAATGAACATAGAAACATAACAAGATTTATGTTATGGCAAATGTACAAAAAATTGTATCACTGAAATTGAAACTTCGAATTGTTAAAATTCACAGATGAAAAAACATAGCTCAGTGCATTTCACGTTAGAAATTATGAATGAATAGTCAAAAAACACACTGGTGCTTTGCCAAAATGTAACGGGTATTCAAGTACGTTGTATTCACACAATGCAATGTTCATTCATTCCTCTGCCACACAATGCATCTAGTTTTGGCATCAAAGATATTCAATCAATTACTGTAATGAAAAATATGTTATACATTGTATTCTTCATTGATCAATGTACATTTTTGAAGCGGTAATAAGGCTTTCCCATCATTTCTGATTAAGATTAGGAGAAGAAGCAAACAGTGATTGTAAAAATGATTAGAAGATTAATCCATGAATCTACTGCACGATAAAGACCCCAAGGAAATCTTTTCAATTGACTTTAACGAAGAAATCTTCCATTCCCTTAATGTAGAAAACATTTTGAATCAAAGTACTTATTCCTGGAAACCACTGAGAATTTCACTAGCTTTCGAAGTGATTTTGATTCCTCCGACAGATTTGTAAGAATGTGACAATCATGTCTCACGTTTTTCATTTGTGTTTGTGCAGTCTGTGAAAATTCTGTAAACCTTGACTTTTATTATTGTGATAATATGTTTGTGATTTGACACACTTTATTCCATCTTCAACCTTGGTGTTGAATAAATACACTCTCGAATTTTAGTGACTGAGTTTTAATTATGGTGTTCATTTTATTTTAAATCTTAACTCTTTTTAATCATCAATCGATTGCCGATTTGTTCAACCTACAGTGTATCGATGTTCTGCTGATTTTTCGTTGATTTGTTAGAGAATTAACATCAAATTCTCACAAGATTACTCAAAAAATGTTGGATCAAATATATTGAAATTTGAAAAACTGAATATAACAACATTGTGAACTGTGAAATAAATTCGACATTACATCAATAATCTACAAAATAAATTAGGGTACTCAATTTTTTGGTAAATTTTAATTGAAAAGTGAAAAATTCTTACTGTCTCCATTAACTCTAATGATAAAAAATCTGATAACTGCAATTTGTATCTCTATACCACTTTGCATGATTCACTGAATCATTTGAAAACAAACTCCTCACCCAAGTTGGTAGAAATAACAACACCCTCAACATTCTAATATTAATCAATAGTTTAATAATTGATATTTGTATTTGTTGAGATTGTTAAAAATGGCTATTAATAACAATGAGGATCTTTCATTTGAGAGATTAATTTTCTAGTTCAATGAAAAACAAACGTTGTTCTCGTCACAAAGGTTTAATGCCCATTAAACATATAACACGGCCATGATGCCAAAGTAGATAGATAAAGCCTGGGTAGAATACCACAGGTGAAACGAATAACCACAGATACGAAAGAATGAATCAAATTACATTTACCGTTCATCACTCGTAGGTAGCGCTAATGTATGAGCGTAGTGAAGAGGTGACTGAACAACACCCCCCTACAGCTCTTTACGTAGAGAATACATTTATTTCTAAATTATGACGTTGTTTAAATTTACAAAAGAAATAAAAATTCGATACAGCCTAAAAATTTTAAAATTGACTAGACATTTAAATACAAAAATAATTACGTTACAAATATATCACAGTTATGTTACCAGAAAATGAAATTATGTCTATAGTTTCAGTTAGACAACAAAACGAACTAATATTAAAACATTTTATCACAGTTGTGTTACCATTAGTCCCAAAAATTTTCAATTAACGAGCAATATAAAATTTAAAAATAAATACATGTTACAAAAATAGCAACTTTGATTAATTAAAAAATAAAAAATAAGGCAAAACCAATTCAACAAACGTTTGAATCGTCGAAGTAACACATATATTACAGGCAATCGGAGACCCACTAGAATACATTAAATATCGATCTCAAACGACAATTAGAGAACTGTCACCATTGACGCTTCCAAACTCCAAATACGTTGATTCCCCTGCAGCGAGGGATACACAAATCATCCCTAACCTGTCAAGGGGCCAAATGGGAGTAGACAAAGCTGCCATCAGCGGCAAACAGTATCTTTTTAATTTAAACGACAACATTAGGGAGAGTCAAACATATCGGGAACGAGGAGCAGTTTCAAGGCGGCTTCAAGATGCTTCCTTCAGTCTAACGCTTTTGTTAGAATGTCTGCCTGCTGTTCGGATGTAGCAACCCGTTTAATCAGAATTTCTTTATTTTGTACAGCATCCAGAATGTCATAACACTTGACCATGAGTGCTTTCATTCTTTTATTTTCCCCTCCTTTTGCGACGTGCTCTGCAGAAATATTATCCTCAAATATATCAATTGGACCTTCTTCGCCGAGCAATAACGAGTGAGCAAGGCGAATTAGCCTCAGGTTGTCGAGTGAGTCATGCAAAGCTATTAGTTCTGCAGCGGTAGAGGATGCTGCCATAAGTCGTTGTTTTCTAATGGCCCAACTAACTAAATCGCTGTTAGCAAAAATTATGTAACCAGTTACTGACTTGCCTACTTCAATGTCCACAATGTCACCATCAGTGTTACTCACATCAGGGGCATATGAAGCATCTACATAAGCTTCCAGACTTTCCTTTTTTGACTGGTATAATAGACAGTTTAGTATGTGAAATGTATTTTATTATACGTCTGACATTCCGCTTATCCGAAGGTGTGGAATTGCCTTGGCGACGACTCAAATAATTCACTGCAAAAGCAATGTCGGGTCTCGTACCTCGAGCCAAGTACAGTAATGCACCAATCATAGATCGAAATTCTCGATCATCTACTCCTTTTTCTTTTTTGTTTATTTTTAGACCAACTTCCATGGGCGTATTTTGCCCATTGGCATTCTCAAGTCCAAATTTTTCAACTATTTTATCAATATAGGCAAATTGAGATAACTTTACCGTTTTATTGGTTCGATCTCTATCGATCTCAAACCCAACAAAACACTTAGGATTATACTCAATTTTCACATCAAAGTTTTTTACAAGACGATCGACAATATCAGTCTTCCAACTACCTTCACTTGTTACAAGCAAAATGTCATCGACATAAACGGCCAGAAAAGCTATTTTTTCATTAAATTTTCCTTTATAATAAAGACAACGATCTATTTTACTTTGGGTGAAGCCCAGTTCTTTTAATTTTTCGTCTAAAAGATTGAACCACGACTTTGATGAGGTCTTTAAACCATATATTGATTTGTTTAATTTCAATATAATATTTTGTGATTCCGGAACATAGCCTTGTGGTAAGGATAGATACATAGGACGCCAAATTTCACCATTCGAAATGCTGTTCGCATGTCAAATTGTGTCATTGACCATCCCCCCCTATTGGCCAATGAGATCACCCATCGGATCACCCATTGAGACACAACAGGAGAATATGTCTTATCAATTTGATACTCATGCCTGTCCTTACATCCTCGAGCAACAAGTCTCGCCTTTGCCACATACTCAGCTTTTTCATTCTGTTTCACGGTGTATACCCACTTGGTGTCAATAGTCTTACAACCTTTGGATCTAGGAACTTCTTCCCAAACTTTTAAGTTTGTCATTGCGTTGAATTCATCAACCATAGCTCTCTTCCATACATCTTTGAACGCATTCGACTCAACCTCTGAATATTTTTGAGGCACACAGTCCTCTAGAAATCTTAAGTCTGTGTTTTTCTCTACCCTGCATGCAGCTATCACAGGAATATTTGCACTAAACGACTCCTCAGACGGCTCAGGTAATTTTTCTATTTTATTTTGTTCTATGTCTTTTATATTTTTATTTTCGTCGAACCTAATATCACAACTTATTGACACTTTTTCTGTATCAGGATTAATTGTGAAGTATCCTGTATTTGTATAACCGAGAAGCAGATTTTTTTCGCACCTCTGCATAAATTTTGGGTCCACTCGCGTTTCGCCTTTCTTTTTGGTGCGCACAGCAGATTGGTTACGCACTTCTATCGGAATGTGCTTGTAAGCCAAAGCCCCAAAAGTTTTTAAATTTTTTAAATCCGGTTTATGACCAAAAAACATCTCATGATGAGTCTTATTATCTGGATTGCTCCTGCATGGTGTTCTATTACTCAAATAGCAAGATGTGGTTGCCGCAAATGACCAATATCGCATCGAGAGCTGCGAGTCGAACAACAATGCACGCGTCTTTTCGCTGATCACGTGATTTTGCCACTCAGCAAGCCCGTTCAGCTCAGGTGAATATGGCACTACCAAATCAAGCTCAACCCCATGCTCATCGCAAAAATCTCTCATTTTACGATCTGTATACTCACGAGCATTGTCACATCTCAACACTGCGATAGGTGACTCAGGGTATTTATTTTTATTTCTCATAAAAAATTTTTTGAATTCTTCATTTGCCATGCTCTTTTTTTCGATTGGCACAATGATAGTGAAATGGGAAAAATTGTCAATAAACGTTATGATATATCTTTCACCCCTAAATGATTCAACAAATGGCCCCATAATGTCAGTAGATACGATTTCCAGCTTCCTACTGGGTTTTAGACGAATTCCGTGATGGCCTAATCTGTAGGATTTAGCCAACAGACAAATTTCACAATTTCTGAAATCATCGTCTTTAAATACAAAATTTGGAAAACCAGCTGAGCTTTCTCTCAAGTAATTCAAATATTTCGCATTTACATGACCTAATCTATGGTGCCACAATTGTTTCATTTGGGTTGTTTTTGACAACTTCACCTGGGAAGTCTGAGATGCCTGACTTGAGATAACAACCTGCTTACTCTCGTCGATCTCTTCTCTTTTTTTATCTTGTTCTGTATTTTCATTTTGTTTTTCATTTTCTTTTGTGTTTTCAATCTGCGGTCCCGGGCGCACGTCGACTCGAGTATCTGTATTGCACTCTGGCAAAACTTCCAATTCGACCTCAAAGTCGCTCCAATTTGTCTGTTGACTTTCAAGCTCTCTATTTTCATCTTCCTCATCAGCAAACATAGCTCCACATTCACCTTTTTGTATCACTTCCATCCTCTCAAAATTTAACGCCAGTCCACTGCCATTACTGTATGCCGTAGCTAATTTTTGTTTAGTCTGCCTAACGTAGATATGCGCCTTTTTTCCTGACATAACAACTTTGAACACACCTTTTCGTGTCAAACGTGTTGTTGAAAACAGATTATGTTCTAACTCTTCAGAATAATATACATCTTCCAAGTTAATAATCTCCTGTTGACGCCTATTATTTTCCAACATTACGGCAAGCTGACCTTTATGAGTAGCGTAAAATACAGCATCCTTTTTGGCTGACACAAGTTTCAACGGAGGATTAAGTTTTTGAACATCATACAAATTTTCAAGGGAATTTACAAAAAACTGCTGAGTACTGGAATCGAGCAAGAATTTCTCAGTTAATTGAATATAAGGCCTTTCCTCCTCAAACAAACTATTCAAAGAGGAATTACTAGACGAACCAGCAGAATCAGAATCGCTGTCCACTGTTTGGACCATCGCCACATAATTGATTTTTTCTTTTTCCACTTTTTTTGTGGATTTTTGGTCATTTTTATTTATTTGTGGTTTAGCAGACGGACATTGACTAACATAATGGCCAATACCGCCACAATTAAAACATTTTATTTCTTTTTTGCTTTGTTTAGGTTCTGTTTTGCATTCATTTTCTTTTTTTCTTTCAAAATTTTGTTTAAATCCCGAATCACTAGACCAATGTCTTTTTTCCTTATCTTGGTTATTACCCCGATTGTAATTATCAAAACGTTTATTAAATTTATTAAAATTATTTCCATTTTTGAAATTATTGGAATTCACATTCCTTTTTTCTTTTTGCTCACTATAGAGCTTATTGTTTCGATCAATCAATAACCGGTGCAAAACCTCGATAGTTCTTTTTTCCAATGGAAAACTACGAAATTCTAATAACGAAATTTCATAATCCGAAGGCATGGCCATACACAAGTGTTCAGTCTCATCAGCCTCAGAAAGAATACTTCCAGAATCGTGTAACTCGCAAACTGTCTTCAAAAATAAATCAAGAAATGACCGCATATTCCCCCCTGAGCGAAATCTCATCTCATAGAATCGTCTTTTTGCATTGATATTGTCAATGGGCGTAGTGCCACGATATCTAGAGTCTAATTTTGCAAAAATATCGCCAACGGAAACAGCATCCCTTATTTTCTCAATAATATCGAAACTCATACGATCAAAAACAATCGCTTTCGCTTTTTCCTGTTTTTTAATGTATTCCTTCTGCTCCGACGTTCTTTTTTCTGATTCCACCTTGTATACCGCTAATTCAGTCTTTTTATCATCTAAAATTTCAGCAAAATCTTCACCTCGCAAAAAACACATCACCGTCAGTCTCCAGGCCTCATAATTTTGCCCTTTGAACTTGTTTTTCGGTGTTTCATTTGACATTTTCAATTTTTAATTTCAGAAAAGCGAAACAAAATTCAGCAATCAGAAAACCAATCCTCAGAAACTGTCCTCTGATGCCAATGGATCGAGTACCTCTAAATGTATCTCTCAACGATCTCCCGAATTCAAAATTCAAAAATCAAATTTCAAATTCTCTATTGATAATCGCCAAGTTCAGTGCAACAAATCCAAAAATGATCAAAACGAGCAGGGATCACAAAATTATTATCTAAATAGCTCATAAGATCGCAGAAACAATTTTCAATATGATCAATAATCATTAAATAAACGATCAATACCGTTTTCAAATCAAAATTTCAACTTTAAATTTAAAATCCCAAAATGCAAAATTCTATCAGAGCCCAATGACTCGATCTAACTGAATTACAACCCACAATCCAAAATATTCATTCACAAAATGAAATATATGCAAAAAATACATGAACTATTAGTGGAAATGCATAATGTGCGAGAATATTATTGATTCAAATTAAAACTGTTACAAAATTACTTGTTTTCAAGTTCAAACTAGATACCGGATTTAGCAGCTTTTCTTGTCTTTACTTGCTGGTAACGGTTTCAGATTTGAATTTTTCAGCAACAAACTGATGATTTCGAACGGCGAAATTTCAAAGGTTTTTACCTCGGAGGTTTTCGATGCCCTTTCTGCGATCCAAATTCACCTGCCAACGTAACCCGATGACCAAATTTGGACTCCTGCAGCTTCACAATCTTTCGTTTTTCAGCTTCGATGATCAGAATCAGCGGACACAAGGACGGCCAAATCCAACCAAACGACAAAAAACGGATGGGAAATGATTAATTATATGAAGTAATGAACATAATAAAACATGATACTTTGCTGTTTGACGAATTTTCTACGTTTCAGCTACCGCCATAATGATTCTTCCAGCAATGATTTGGCAAAAAATTGAATGAACTGGATGTGTGAACAATCACTTTCAGCGGATATGTCGACCGAAATTCACATTGATTTCCCCAATTTGACGAACGAATTACATCCCACAAACAGCAAAATGAAACGAATCATACAGAAAAACGAAATTATTAATTAGTTACAACATTCTAAATTTTTTGATTCCAATCACTTGAATGAAATACTACGAACGAAAAAACGAATTAATCACTGAAAAAAATTTCCCAAATGCTCTGCTATCATGTTGAGATTGTTAAAAATGGCTATTAATAACAATGAGGATCTTTCATTTGAGAGATTAATTTTCTAGTTCAATGAAAAACAAACGTTGTTCTCGTCACAAAGGTTTAATGCCCATTAAACATATAACACGGCCATGATGTCAAAGTAGATAGATAAAGCCTGGGTAGAATACCACAGGTGAAACGAATAACCACAGATACGAAAGAATGAATCGAATTACATTTACCGTTCATCACTCGTAGGTAGCGCTAATGTATGAGCGTACTGAAGAGGTGACTGAACAACAGTATTCATACTATATGCAGCTCGTTCGCTAAGATACTGTTGTTGATATGATATTGTTAGAATTCCAGCTATATATGATGGTCCTATCTCGTCTCCACTAGTACACACTCTACAGTTAATATTATGTACTATAACTATTCTATGTGACTTCATGTACTCATGTTATATGTGAATATTGTGAACTCATGTTAAGTGAAGTTCACTTCTCTTCTGTACATCGTTTAATGGACATCTTAATATACTCGTTTTGTGGTTGTAATCTGTTTTATTTAACTCTCCAATATGGTAGCATCGCAGTGTTAATTATTTTTAATAATTTACATCCTTCGGATTGTAAAACAGTGAAAGTGATACGGCTAAATGCGGTAATTTTGATAATCTGGCTTCAATAAAAATCACCTTGAGATACAGGACAAAGACAATACGAGTAAGTAAATAACATTCAATTTCAGAAGAATAACTAATTAAATGAGGTTTAATTAAATAGTAAAGTGATTAATGTAAGCTTAAAAATCCATGATATTATCCTAAGTATGTCTGGGGTAAAGGATTTGGGAAAATAAATAATCTACGAGGATCAGTTATTTTAGGCACAAAAATGGAACATGTGTAACAAAACAGGTGTAAATATTAGTTAAATACAAAGGTAAGAAAGAAGGCAAGAGCTGAAGAAGGGCGTAAAACATGTTACCCCAAGTTTAAATTGGTTAAAACATGTGGTGTGCCTAGAATATTTTTCCCAGTAAATTATATATGCTAGTTAAACGTAAGAAAAAGCCACCATTAACTGAATAGGAATAATAAGGGTAAAAGCCAAAATTAAGTAATTATTAATAAAAGAATGTGTTTCTTTTAAAATCCTATGGGGATGATCAAATGGGTCTGTGTGTTCAGAATAAAATATCCACTACCTAAATCTTGAATTATTGTGTGTTCCAAATGATTCTCAAATTAATTTCGAAGGGTAGAAATTATGTAATATTTGCATTTGTATTGGTGTGTCTGACAACAGTAAATTCTGATAAAAATCATCGATAAATCTTATTGTGATCTGATTAATAGATGCTAAAATAGTCTCCAATAGAGTAATTATTAATAAGGAATCCTGATGAGAAAATATTACCAATACTGAAATATCTGTCGTTATATGAAGTGAAGTGAAACCTTAATATACGTTAATATTTTAATACCCAAAAATTTTACCAATCATTACAGTTCAGAGGGAGTAATTTAAATTTAAAATTGAATGAAGGAGGTTAAACACTGAATTACAATTAACGGGAAGAAATAATAAGTCTGAGAAATTAATAATAAATTCATTTTTTCTATCGTTTTTACAATAAATTCTCGCTAATACGAGTAAATTCTAAATTCAAAGGACGTATTTAGGTATGAGTGTGTTCTCATCTAGGTGTAATTAAGTCCTTCAGTGCAATTTAATGTATTTACCAATGCGTAAAGTCCTAGCCAGTCATAAAGCATCCTAGACCTACATATCTGTGGGATTCAATTGGTATGCGCTAAAATAAAAGGCAACATAATAATATCTATATGAAAAATACGTAAGTCGTATAATAAGTAGTGTGTCTACTAAATAAAATGTGTGTCATTTTGTTGTAAATAGAATGATCGTTGGTTATAACCGTAAAATTAATTTATTACTTGTATGTTTGCGTAGATCGAGCCAAATCAAATGGTTAGTCAGATTATTCCCCCACCAGCTGGATTCAATGTACCAGTACAACAGTTACAGTTACCAATTCCTAGTCAGCTAACTAGCGGTTACCAAAATACGATGAGAATGACGCAGTCAATTTCTGTAAGTGCAGGTCCCAAACAAATTAATCCCGTAAGTTCGAACCAACAACTATTAAATTCTGTAAGTTCGAGTCTAAACCCACTAGCTACGCCATACATGCATATAGACTACAAAATTGAGCGTGCATTATGAAAAGCCAAAGTGATGGCTGAATTCAAAAGAGCCATAGAAAATTTAATGGCTTATGACATTGGATTAGCAGCATTTTTAAATGAAGACTATCTCAGAATATGCCAAAAATTCTGATAGAACAACAACGTATTGCAATCCAATGCCAACAAGCAAATCAGCCTGAATCGAGAGTTCTTCATACTCAAGAAAAATCAACAATGTCAATACAGTCACAAAATACAGTTCCTACAATATCAAATTGCAATCCTCCAGTCAGTCCATCCAAAAGTCAACCCCCGTAGAAGTTGACTTAACCAAACAAACAACAACACTAAGTTTGTCTAAAACAACAACTAAAACTTTCTCACAAGCAGTGAGAGAAACCAACAAAGAAACGTTAGTTGTAGAAGCACAAGTCCATGTAGAGGGAAACAAAACTTCGCAGGAGCAATGAAGAGTAACCGTTAGTCGAAAACAAGTGGAAAACATCAAACAACCAGAGTGTGTTGTAGCCCCTCTGATTTTGTCCAATACCAATTTGGAAACAATTGAAGAAGAGGAATCCTGGGAAAGTGATCAAGCTTGTGAAGAACTTGAAATTGCATGCAAAAATTGAAAAATCTGGGAAGAAAGCATTGCAAAAGCAAGAAGACTACAACAAGAATGGGAAGATAGAATCATGGCCGAAAGGGTGCAGAAACATCTTGATGTGGAAAGGAGCCATGAGTCAT